>CM046853.1:74125408-74727447 GCA_025617745.1 Heliocidaris erythrogramma
TTTCAGACAGTGATGCTCATGAATGTTTCCACAATTTCATTTTACTACTCCCTGTATACAAAAGATCACGATTCTTATTATTCTAAATCTTGTACCTTAGCCACAAGATATAACCAGCATTAAGAATAATCCTTCGCTTTCCGGCTTATGACTTAGTTTCATTTTATACCATTCACGTAGCTACTTCACATTGGGTGCATGCTTCTATATCCCATTAAAGTCTCTTTCTATATGTACTCCATTTCACTGGTAATCCAGCTTCTGGTAATATGTACAGATTGCTTGTGGGAGGGTTTCAATTGCTTGCGTCCTTCCTGATATCTCCCATCCCATAACCAACCTTGCCCTCAATCATGTGCAGACATTAGCCTCTATAAAGCTCATCTTTCTATATTGGCATCCACCACCACCTCCACCACGCCCCCTTCCTGTCCAGCTCACCTCCGACCTGCATCAAGCTTTCCTCATCGAATCCCGCCACCCTGAAAGCAAGAAGAAGTCATTGTCAGGTAAATAACCTATATTGCCATGGCTGTCAGTATCACTTACAGGCCGTCCTGATCCAGAGCTCTATGCAGGTAATAAATCCCCTGTAAATGTACTACCAAGACAAGAATTGAATTCAGGATTGAAATCCATGCAGGTTGGGAGTTCATGGCATGCCCCAATTCAAGATTTCCCTACTAGACGATGTGGTTAACAGTCAAGAACTCATATCATGTGAATCAGTTACATATATCTCATCTGCAATTCTTTTTCTGTAAGTATTATCAATTCTAGGAAAAGCATAAAATCCATAAGAGTATTGATGTACCGTAAGGAGAATTTCAGGAGTCTTGTCATGCTGTGAAACCTAACTGGGGTATCCTGCTTACATTCTGTGCTTAACATTCAAAATTATTCAACACTACGTATTTATGAATCATAGAAAAACAGAAAACCCAATCACGGAATGTTATTATTACAAGAACTGCACATATTGTGTGAAACCCAAAGGAAGGAGCTGTGCGTACCTGCTATGGTTAACATTTCAGAATGCATTCCATATTTTGTAGTTACTTATCTTCTCTGTGATTGTTTTTTTTCAACAGTCAACAGGAAAGTCATTACTTACTGAGTATAATTTTTGAACTACACACATTGTCTTTAAAATCTCTTTAATAACACACCTAACTGAAACATGAATGATAGGGCGTTGTCATTGTGACTACATCAGTATTCCTAATTATGTAAGAATGTGGTTTGATAATTTAGGACAAAGAGAAGACACAAAGAACTAATTCAAATCATGATAATGAAACAAATAGTTTTGGGCTGCCTGTACATTTTTACCTCATTTTCACAACTTTATTGAGGAACAAATACTATATGTATCACTATAATTAATCTTTCCGGATACATAGGATAATATCTTTGTTAGTTATAACTGCTTAATCTACTTACCTGATTAAGTTTTTTATCCAGTTCAGCTTGTGACATTATCAGGGTGTTTCTTCTTTAACAGCATGAGGATGGAACTTGGATGAAACCTGAAATGCTCACATGTATCAGAGTAGGGCTTGTTTCAAACATTTACATCTTTTCCACATATATAAATCTTCTGAATCTTAGTCAGCAATGAAAGAGAGTCGTCAATGCGTAAGGAAGGTCATGCTTTCTTTCAGGTGAGGCTCTTTTTATTGAGAAAGGAAAAGACAAAGAGAGAGAGAGAGAGAGGGACAAATACCCTGGGGGAATGGAGAAGCAATCTTCCTGCACACAACAATGACATTTCCATGATGTCGTGTTTTCATAATGGCATGAGAGATTGCTAAAAGTCACGTCTTGAAAGACGATGTTCCATCATTCTGCTTGCATGATCTCAGACCTGGCTCATCATGTAAATAATGGAGTCTTGTTTAAAGCCTGTCTTGTTAGAATTATATTATCACTTTAATCTTTTATCAAATTCACTTCTTTGATGTGTTCTATTTTTATGTAAAATGGGGATTTAATATTCCAAAATGAGAAAATGTCATAAATGTAAGGAAATATGGGTTCCACCTCAAGATCCAAGCCTCTAACTATATGCATTTAATTGCAAATTCTCAACATTATGGATGTGTTATTTGAGTGATCTTCAAAGTTTTTCAATACATGTACGTCAACTCATATCATGTATGTATTTGTTATCATGTGCTGAAAGCCAGAAGGACGTTAACTGTGTGTGCAGACAAATCTTGTTTTATCAATAAGGAATTCTAAAGTACTGCATTTGAAAGTTTCCTCTTGTGCAATCTTGTGCCGTTCTATATTAATCTTGACATTCAGTGAAATTCAAGTCCAGCTTTTATTATCGTGAAGTGTGTGACCCTGTGATATTTACAAGCCTTCACTGTCATTACATTCAGATTTAGATCACTTTGTGAAGAGATGGAGTGGTACAACTTCGGCTTAAAAAAAGTGGGTAATATTTTAATGTATATGAAGTAGGGATATCTCCAGTTGGTGAACCACTAGATTTAGAACATAAATGTTATTTTCCATCGTCATTGATTATCATTTCTATCTACCTTCCTGGCTGTTGAATGTTTTATTTTGCAAATTACTTCATTATGATCTTTTACTTTACAAACTAATTTATTAGAATGAGATTTCCAAGTATCATCAATATCTTATCATTATATTTCTTTTGACTCTAGTTTTTGTAATGAACATAATGTTTTTGTTATGTATCTGTGTCTGCTTTTTGCAATGTGCGAGATGTGTAAAGCCACATGGTGATAAAACACACCATTTTACGGACGCACACCAAGTTACACACACCCACACGCTCAATCAGCGTTATAATTTGTGCACATAATTGTAGACACTTTGAAATGTCAGCTGAAATTCATACTCTTGAATGGAGCAATGTAATCTTTAGCAAGTAGGAGCGTGGGAAGGTTTTGTTTTGACAGGTTTGGCTGACATTTTGACGATGATTTTGTCTTGGTGGGTGTTAATTGGTGAGGATCTTAGCCTAAGACACCGTGATCATCTCTCTTGATCTCTCTTGGCATTTCAATCCTCATCAGAATTATTATCTCTCGTTTTCTTGCTACAGGATTGCCAATGATTATTGGAAAGGCTAAAGGATGCTTTAGTGGAGGATTACATTCTCCTTAGCAGCTGTATTGTACAAGTAATTAGGAATACTTTAAAATGTTTTTTTTTGTCTTGAATGAAATGTGGGGGTATAAAACCTGACGAAGAGTATTTGCACTGAAGAAACTATCTAGAAATTATTCTGAAATCATTATTCTGATGATCGTAGAATATATTTGAATCTTTATGTATTGTGGGATTGTCTGAACCTGCAAATTAATAGCAAAATTTTTGTAACACAGAGAGCAATAACAGGTTTGCATATCATCAGGAAAAACTAAGCATTTATTTTTGATCTGATATTCCAAGAGTGGAGACCATGTTGGCAGAGTACTATTCGTTATCGTACCTAGGAAGGAAAGGTTTTTACAATGTGGAAGCCTGTATTTGTAGCCTTAAGCTCACCCACAATAGACGTTTGGCCATCCCAAAACTAAATCAAGATCATCTTTGAAAGCATACATTGTCCTCAACTGAAATAATCATTGTTTGAGCAGTGTTGTATAATGCAATCAACCCTTTATCAGTTGGTACCCTATACAATACTAATGCTGTGCAAGGTCAACTTATATTGCATTAGCTTTTAGTCTGGATGTAGTTTTGTGTCTTGACATGTGCCGTACTGAAAGATTACTTTCCTTTATTCTCTTTTTTTCTTTAACGTTTGTCATTGTGTTCAGATCCATAAAGCCTTATTCTGGCATGATGCCTTAAACTGCCTTTAAAAAAAAAATCTGCTGCAGGAAAATAAAGACCATTTTACACTGAATTGAATGGCTAGTGGGGGATTAATAAGCATTTAAGTGCACTCACTTATCTGTGTGTTATAATACAGAAATGTGAAAAGTGTACTATGCCTATGTCATTTAACTCTGCAGCGGGAGATCTTTATTACATGTATTATTATTTATTTTTTTTAGTTCAAGGTGGCTTAAGACATGTGGGAATGAGGTTTGGGTGGGTATTTTGTTGCATTGTGTTGAAAGCTTGTCTATTATTTTGTCATCTTCTAGGTTGTCAGTAGATGTAGTTTCATAATTGTTATATATTTGCTATTATGTAGTGTGTGATTCCTTTGTACATGTATGTATCAAAGTTTAGGAATAAAGTGAGAAAGGATGAAAGAGAGTGGGAGAGTGAAAGAAATTTAGAAAAAGAGAGACAGATTAAGAAGAGAGGAGGAGAGAGAGAGAGGGGGGGGGGGGATAATAAGTGATAGAGTTTTGTAATCTATAAGTAACCATTGTAATGTACATATACATTGAATAAACAGCTAATGTAATAAACATATTGCTTGTTGCCCATTCTCCTTCATAATGTGAAACAGCAGCTTACAAATTTGAAAGGATTTGCACAATATATCTCTCTATCTCAGTGTGATCTGTTAGTATACATGGAATTATGAAGGAAGATGGTAAAGAATAAAGATATAGATTCAGTATGCTTAAAATGTAGTCAACAAAATTTTCCAATATCATATTCACACGTAGAATCTTAGGAAGATAAAAACGGCCCTATGACAAACCTAATCATTTTTCATATCTCTGTTGAATTCACATGTTTGAATTTAACAATGATATACAAATGAAATGGAATCAGGGCAGACAGTAACCCCCCCCCCCCCCCCCCCCTTCAGTTATTCTCAAGTTTTGCAATCAGAGTTTTAGCTTGCATTTCATCGATCACACTACCCTTGCCATGTCATTTAGAGCTTTAATGGTGACCCATTTCATCAACAGTTTTGTGCTGAATCGATACAGGAGGTAATCAGTCACATGTTAAACTCTCCCTCTTGCATTTTCCATCTTTATTTCTCTCTTTTACTCACAAGCTCTTCAAAGGGAACTTATTTTCCAGAAGGGACATGATTACAGATTGATTGTTACATGCATGTTGATTACATGTTGTATTTTTAGAAAGTTGAATAGATATGATTATGTCTAACAAGGAATGACCCAGATAGGCTATTTCCCATTAGACTGATTAATTGTGCATGTACCTAATATAAAGGTAATGTCATGATGCCACTGACATGTCCTGTAACAGCATTGCAGGCATTTTAAAAGTTCGTAAAGAATCTGTATTAGCAAACAAACAAAGAAAAGAACCTGATTAATATCTGAAATAAATGAGACCATTCCTGTTTACTATGAAATCTAAAATATAATACATGTATCATACTTCTTCCTCGAAAACAAGACACAGTTTGTATGAATTCATGCCAGCTCTCTCACCACAACATCTATAGAGCTGTGCGATGGAGTCTCAATTTTCAATCTCTGTCTCTATCTCATGTATTCACTCCAGTCCTAAGGCAAAATGAAGTATCAGATTCCATTCCTAGGAGCATTGCAGTTCTCACTAGTTGCACTACATTATTTCCACCCTTGTCAATATCTCCCCTTCTTTTTTGTCTCTTAAAAATTCTTTGTTAGATGTAAATGTTGGTCAGGATGTTTGGATGGTCAGAGAGAAAAACAAAAGATGACATGAGTTGAATTAAATAGAGACATTGGTATGTAGAATTGAGAAAACTGCTTTGAATTGCCACGAGGGAAAAGAGCTTACATGCACAGCTTATTTATATATCCCTTGTACTGCATTATCATACAGCGGTTGAATCGCATGCATAGTCTGGTTCACGTGTGTTGTTTACACAAATGGAAGAGACCAAAATGGAAACAACACTTTCAGTGCTATATGATAGGATCATATGGACCAAAATTTTTTAAAGGAAAATAATAGTTAACCCCCTGACTACTGATTTTTCTTGTTCTAATACAGGAACCATCCGGTTCCCTAGGCAATGGGTTAAAGTTTCTGTGAGGTGTTCACATCTTCAGAAGACAAACACCTGCAGAGATGATATTAATATATAGTTTAAGTGACCTATAATGGTTTATTTTAGTAGGAACTAGCACCAAATTTGGAAAACTACACCATTTGTGTGTATAAAATTTAGATTATACTCTTTTTAGTGGCCAAATAAATTATCCTAAGTTGTAGTAAGTGTAATGATTTAAATCAATAAAAAATTAACACCATAATGGCAAATTTTACCAGATTGTATATTTGTCCTGTAATGCTTTTCAATGTTTCACACCACTAGAACATTAACACCAGAATGGATACACCACATTTGAATGAAGTATGTGTATAATGTTTTCATATCTATAGAAGATAAACACCAGAATGCAGAAACACCAGAATGAATAAAGTAACACCCAAATAGATTTAATTACACCTGATTTATTGCTCTCTACATGTCGGTGTCTTCTCGTCAATACACCGGTATAGATAGCAACACCATATCCGTAGTAGTACTCTGTACCACTCAGTGTTTGGAGCATAAAGTAAGGAATATGTGCCACTAAATCATCCACACACTTCTCCCTTGAATACAGTTTGCTGTGTTGTTGTAACATGCATTTTCCATAGATCCCAGTCTACATTAGCTCAGGCACCATCAATGGATTTATTCAATGTGTTTATTCTAACAGTTTTTATCCTTTGCACATTCTAGCCTAGATTCCTTTCCAGGTCGCATGGCTTTAGAGAAGTCATGTGACACTTGCTTTCTCCTCAGATATCTCATTTCCTTTTCTCACTGGAAAATGCTGTAATTAATGAATACCTACCTTCTAGGTTTGTTGAAAGCTTTTCTTGAGAACAGTAAAAATATCTTTTACATTTGCCTCTTGAAGTGATGAATCCAGTGTCTTGTTTCATTTTGATGTCGTCCAATGATTTCAGCTGTAAAATGAGGAACAGATTGTGCATGAGTGAGGAATGAAATCATTGTATAAGACAGTGGAATTTTTTCAAGGTGCATGGCAAAAAAATAAAGTTACAAATTCTCCCTACCAAAAATAAAAAAGATCACAGAAAAATACATCTATAAGTTGATTGATACGCTACTAGCCATCAAAAATCTTATAAATTGAAAAAGGGAATATATAATTGTGAAACCTATTTGAGAAAGCTTTTGCCATGATTGTTGAGAAACCATACCATACCATTTTGTACCATACACCACATAAATTTTTTTTCTAACTTAATATTTTGATAATCCATGTCATATTACAGCCGGGGTAATAATACTTCGGCGCTTAGAAACATTTGTATTAAGCGCATTATAAATGCAATGTATTTTATTTTATTAAAATCTTTACCTTTTTTCTACTTAATATTTTGATAATCCATGTCATATTATAAAATCTTTACCTTCAGGCGTCTTTACATCACAGCCTGCATTTAGGGTTCTTATCTTTAAACATCATCTTATTTATATTTCTTTAGTTTTATGTGATTAGCTAAACCATTGGAAACATTTATTGTTGAAACATAATTGGCAGTATTGGATAAATAATGTGGTAAATTAAGCATCATGTAGAGTTATGACAGCTTTTCAGATATGTGTCCTTTAAACAAGCAGTGCTGAATCTTTGAAAGTCTTTTGAAAGAAATGTCAAAGGTTCCTTGTTCATGTTTGTGCATAGTTACAACAGGGGCTGTGAGGTAAAATGGATTTTAAAATGAGGAATGAATTGTGGTTGTAAAACTATGTTGTTGTCATTGTTTGTAATATCACTGTAAATGCACAGTATAAAGTTATTCACAATATTGGGAGATGTCTTTACATGATTTTAAAGATATAAAACCTAATAGATATTCAAGTAATGTAATTGGCATTTTCCCATAAATCATAGATTTATTTTTATTATTCTGAAGGGATTTTTTCATTATTATATAGGTTTTATTACTTGTATAGCCTGACACATCCAGAGTTTCCCCAGGGACCCTAAAATGTAAAATATACATTTTATGAACAAATATGTCATTAGGATTACACAACAAGGCTGGACAGCTATTGATTTCTTTTTATGACAAGTCTGGTTTCAGGGCAAATGGGAGAGTAGATAAGTAAATATTGATGGAACAATTACTCTACTGTGTTAGGAGTAATCAGTCATTGGTAGACAAGTCAAAGAGGCACAAATATTTGATTGGTTGATCAATGCAGGCTTAGATACGAGGGCATGGGAGATGAGATTGGAGATGAGTACTGCTTCTGTTTTCAAATATGCATTTTATTACTTATTTTTTGTGATTGCAATCTGATAAACGACTGGTTTTGTAGCTCCTGTGTTATTATGGATTATGATTGAATACAGATCTATTTGATTGGATTGGTTAAGGTTCGTTGATCTTTAATTGTATCCCTTAAATGACAAGACTTTTAACTATAAACAGAGAAATGTTAGGTTGCTAAGTGTTGCTTACAGAAATGAGGTGGCATGAAAAGACTTGTTCGAAATGGTATGCAAAATGCGTGATCGTTGAAAATCATAATTTTATGGCAATGAAGTAGAAACATATCACTAAGCCCGTAGATTGAGTCAAAGTATTTATACTACCTTGTTTAGACTTAATATTACCCAAACTGTCGTTATACATACAGTCAAACCTGTCTATTAAGGCCACCCAAGGGAAACAGAAAACTGGCCACTATAGACAGGTGGCCTTTATAGACAGGTTCAAAGGCACATATTTCTTGCTACAGGAAGGCAATATAAGTGACCACTATAGACAGGTGACCGCTATAGACAGGTGACCGCTATAGACAGGTGGCCACTAAGACAGGTTTGACTGTATGTCAATTTACAGCTTTTTTCACCACTATCACCAGCAATTTCAGGGTTTACATGTACGTTCTGAATTTGTCTTTTTGGTGCCACATGTTATGCTAAGATATCTTACAATGATGCGAAATAGAAGTATATCATTTTGGCCCGAATTCACAAAGGAGGTTTAAGCCTAAACCATGGTTTAAACCTCCATAATAAAAATAAAAAAGAAATATATGATTGGGACGGATTCCGTGCGCACGTACGCTTAAAAACCCAGGAAGGGGGTTTAAACCATGGTTTAAACCAAACCTCCTTTTTGAATTCGGGCCTTTGTGGTTATACCTCTCATTAAAGGATTTTCTTAAGCAAAATATAAGTAAATTACATAAGCTACTAACTTTGAGAGAGTCAGGAAGAGAGAGAGAGAGAGAGAGATACAGACAGACAGAGACAAGGAGAGAAAGATAAAGCAACTGAGCAATAGATGAAGAATTGAAAGCAATATTGACAGTTTCATTTTATTAGCCAGACAGATGAATTAGGATTAAGATGGATTCCTGATAGAGACAGATATGGATGTGTCTGCTTTGCATTTTTAGTATGCTATTATATGAAAACATGTCAAATTAATCAATAGTAGTAATTTCATCCGCCATTATTCATCTTTCGATATCGATGCCTTCTTCTGTATTAAAGTGAGACAAAGCGCTGAAAGTAGGGCACCCACAATCATCATCCAATCCTATAGACTTGTTCTTTAAAGATTCCTGGAGCTCTGTTTGAAAGACATGTGCAACTTCATTAGCCCCAAGCTGTTTGCATAATCTGCCACAACTCCTCTGCCTTCATCCATTGCTTTATCTATGGATTGAATTCATTATTTGTGTCTTTTCTGGCGCTGGCTAGGCTGCATGCCTGGTTATGGCTTAACGAGTGAAAAGATGCGGTGCGGACGAATGGCATCATCTTTAATACTGGAGTCATCTTTATTATCCAGACTCCCATACTTGCATTTTGCATGAGCTTCTAAAATTTAATTCCCTCTATCTCTGTTTGAGTGAGACGTCAAAATGAATTAAGATTCAAAAGAAGTAATCTTCTCTCCCTCTCTCTCTCTTTCTCTTGCTTCTCTTGTTTTCTCATACTTCCCTTTTCTTTCCACTCATTCATATTCATTCCTCATTTCCCATTGTGTCTACCATGTCTGATTACAAATATAATCTTCTGTTCTGCATGAATTCTGTCATTGAATATAATCACACATTGATATTGATTGATCATGTGTACAAGAAGTAGAGCAAAACAATTTTGTACTCCGAGTCCAAACATGCCAAGAGTCCTTATTTGATGAGCAAAGATGATAATGCATTAGGCAAATTTTTGTAGTTTGACAGTTTGTGTTCAAGCTTGTAATAGTAACATATATTTTCTTTACAAATAATGTCTGTTTTTACCCTGTTTGTTATTCCCAATTTTTTTTTGTTCTGAATACTGTACATTTTACTTAAAAGCATTCATATTTTTATGTATTCATATAAAGACCTAATATTTTCATATATATGTATATACATGATTTTCCCTTCCAAATTTCTTTAATATGTTAATTCTGCTATCTCTATTTCCCTTTGTCTAACTTACATTATTTTGTTTGTTTTCAACCAGCTTCATTTAATTTCTTCCTCACTCTCCCCCTCCCCCCCTCTTGTTATCTTTTTTGCGTATTTTTACCCTCTGTGTCAGTCCCTTTTTTTACTTTTCCCTTGCTTTCATCTCTGTCTCCCATCTCTGTCTCCCAGTCTCTCTCTTGTCTCCTCCCTCTCATTCATCAGTCTATGTTTACATATTTTCCTTTGGAGTAAGATAAGCACACATACTTGGATGTGCCAATGATGATGGAATCAAAAGAACAAGTTATTCTTACTAACGGCTCATGATGCTTCTAAAAATCGATATCTTCATTATTCCCCAGCTCTCTACTGGGCAATGCACTGACAGGAAGAAATTTGATCTCTATGGGGACCCCAGGAAAAAGGAAGCATTACATGACTAAAGGCCCAATTCATTTTTCTTAAAAGTCCCACCAGACTTCATTATTGTGTATGTGAGAGAGTGCTTGAATGCAAATCTAATCACAACTGAAGCGCAGCCATCTCGCTCACATCACCTGATTGTGTCTGCACGCCAAAGTTTGTCCCTCAAGTGCGGCAAGCCCTTTTCCATTGGTAAATGCCCAGAGAACCCTTGGGAAATAATCCAATTGGAAATTTTGTCCAACTTTTGGGGTGGAAAGCTATTGAATTTGCAACAGATGGTGTCTGCTGTCTGTGGAAATCAATGTGTATCTAGGCCTGGCTTGAATAATGTGGAGATGTTTTATGCTTTTCATGGTAATTGAGAGCAGTCAACTTGAAAAGACATTTAGTTGGGTGAATTTGCGCATGAGAATTAGCTCCTTGCTTACCCAGTCAACATCACCCTGAGTGGGGAAAAACTTCAGGACATATAAAAGCTGTGTGCTTTATTAGGGGCAGGACAGGCCACGAACAGCCAGAGACCTATATGCCATTGTACTTTTGTACTTTACTAAAATTTGACATTTAGTTAAACTCACAACAGACATCCTCCACTTTCAATGTGTATGTACATGAAGTGAAGAAAGCGGTCAAATCAATCTTTTAAGGTTAGGTATTTTCTTCTATGTTAGGATGTAGCAAATATCCATATGGAGGACAGTATGTTTGATACAGAAATATGCAGGGGTTTTATAATTTAAAAACACAACCCGGGCACATTGTTCATAAAGTTTAATGCATCAAAGATTATTTTTTTGTGCAGATTGACCTGTTGGATTTTAATTTAATTTTTGGTATTTTAAAAAGACGCATTTTCCCGACAATCAAGCCTAAGTTAACTTTGGCCTAGTTTTCAGCAGCCTAATCGTCTAGATTTAGCCAGAACTTTCACCCCAACAATCCTTTAAAGTGTTTACGTATGTGTTCAATGGTATTCAACAGTGTCATTGCTATCCCGATGTAAATTGTATATCATAGCATATGATAGATGAGTATGAATTCAAATACTATGTTTTGATTATGACTGTAGCGGATTAAAAACCTATTCATTAGTTTATGAAAGATGGGCTTATTTTAAGTTTGTAAAGAGTTAGAATTCAGATTGCATTATATTTTCCTGTGCAAGTTTAATGCCTTCTTTTACATCTACATGTACCTCTCATAGTTCTCTTAAAATTACTCTCATTAATAATTCCACTGCTTAATTGCTAATATTACAAAACCCTTCCTGATGTCGAATATGGGTGTGCAATATACTGTAATGATGCATGTGATGCTGATTTTTTGTTTAAAATATAGAATGAGTCACACTTAATTGATTTGAGAGGAAATGCTCTAGTTTTGTTCTAGAATCTCTTGACATAACCCACATTTAAAAGACCATATGCAGTTCTGACCTTTTTATCAGAAATCAATGTTTCATTACAGCTTCAACTTGCGGGGGAGAAAATGTCAAACTTAAGAATTTATTGCCCTCAAAATAGTGCAGGGTTTTGTCTTTTTGTTCTACACTACTGACTAGGGTATAGCGGAAAGGTCACATGCACAGGATGAAAATTACATGAGATATATAGAGTGAATAATACATAGAATGACCGTTCAATTTGGGGTTGATTAAAGTATCGTATAGGAGAGATCCCAGGTATACTATAAATACGGTGAGAATAATGTTAAAACTAAACAGTGAGCAGTCCTCGCAAACCTAATGAATCTTGATCAGTGAAGAGATGACAGCAAATGAACAAAGTCTCTTATTCTCAGTTTATTTAAGTTAACGCTTGAGGTTCCTTAATTCTTCTATTGCAATAATAAATAATTTTTATGAAATTTGTTGAATAGGCTATCGATGTAATCTTATGCAGCAGACATTTGATTGTGTATGTCCATTGTTTCGTGCAGATGCTGCTACAACGTATGTGTTCCCATTTACTTTCATTGGTTCTTAAACTTAAAACGAAAAGAAGTAAAAATATTTATCAATAACTGAAAGTCATCCATCTTCTTTTATTTTAGTTGAAACAAATAAGTGCTTAAATATGTAGGCCTTGTTATGTTGAATTATGAATATAGATGTATTGCACAGTCTGGACTATGATCAGTAATTCTTTTATTTTATATTCATGTTGATATCTGAATATACTTTTGTTCACCATTTTAATAGTTCAAGGCAGTATAAGATATTTACTTAGATCATTGTAATAACTATTAAAAATACATATTTGAATACTCCCTTGTAGAGAGAGTTACACAACCTTGCCGTTATGTAATGCACCTGTTGTTTTGTTGAAATGCTTTTGTTTTTAATCTTTAAATTCTAGTTGCCCAACATCTAAAGCAACAAGTTTTGTTTCAAATAATTCTAACACTATACCAACCTTATCCAGAATTCCCTCATCAAACATCCAACTCAGCAGAACAAGATACTCTTTAAAGTAAAGGTTGAGTACTGGGAAAGGTAAAATATAATTTTTGAGCTTTCTCCTTCTTTTTACATTACTCTGGAAGATTTTCATAGTAGAAAAGTCCCCTGAAAAGGCTTACTCTTCAAATTGCCTCACATTCCAAATGTGACAAGAAACGGCTGAAATGTTTGGGCAGAACATTTGTGTGTAGTCCCATATACACATTTCTGTGTGAGTGCATATGACTCTCAGCAGGATTCAATTTCTTGTCATTCTGGTGATTCCAAAACCTTACCTTACGTGCTATGTAATCAACCTTTCCAATTGCTTTAATTGAGACAGTTTCTTTCACAATGTAATCCCATGACAAGAACTCAACTTTACCTTAAACATTTAAAGCGGCAAGTTTTGTTTCAATTGACTCTATCCCGCATTATACCAAACCTTCACCGGAATTCTCTCGTCAAACATCCAAGACAGCAGAACGAGATACTTTTCACACCATGCATGTATTGGATACCCTGGCCCTATATAGGTTCCGTCTTGGTCTTGGTTCTCTAACAACATTGGCAGAGAATGAAACCACTCTTTTCCACTGAATCCATCTCAAATTCATGCCTGACTGAAATTGGAGAAGTTTTCAAGCTGCTCAGATTCAGGTTAGCTGCAGGCAGGTTTTCAGCTGATAAATTTACTCTTCCTCTCGCACAATTTTTGTCAATGCGGACCTCATTCACATGAGGAAAATAAAGTTTTAAGGGTATTGTACAATGGCATCCTTTTACCTTATCTCTAGACTTTCCTTTATTTTAGGGCCCTTTCACATGAGAGAAAAAAAAGGGATATGATGTATGAGAATTCTTTTGCATTATTATGTAAACTCTCCTGTATGAGAGCCCTTTCACATGAGGTAGGAATATGTTGTAATACAAATCTTATATCTTATCCTTATAACTTTCTTCTATGTGGGCCCTTTCTCATATGACAGATAACTAAACACAACACAAAAAGTAAGTTCCCCCTGAATCAAAATGGCAACTTTTTAACGAAAAGGTTTCGAACAAAATAACTTGGTCAGAGTGTTCCTACGCTTATTGACTAAGTTCTGTGTGAAAATGAAATTGATCCGTCGAGTCACGCATGAGTGAGCACACATTCAAGGCAAAATTGTCACTTTTCAAAAGTCACAAGAGCCATTTTGGGGGGTCATTTTGGCGAATTCTGTTTCTGGTTTTTGTTCAAGTGCTGTAGTTGTTTATCATCCATCGTTTGACCCCTTCGCACCTATCCTGACACTTCGTGTTTTTACACGGTTTGGTGAGCACAATTTTAGTGGAAAGTAGCGATGTTCTACCCTCTTAACTTTTAAATGGCAAAATCCATTCAGATTATTGAAAAAATTAATATCAGATATTGCTACCAAAATGAGATGTCAATTGTGTATTAACACAATTTTCTGGCTGGTGGAGTGAGCACACATTAAAATTAAGCAAGAAATGCTAAAATTCACTGTTAATAATATGGCATAAAATAGTGATTCCTGTGACTTTTGAAAAGTGACAATTTTCCCTTTAATGTGTGCTCACTCATGCATGACTTGACAGATCAATCTCATTTTCACACAGAAGTTAGTCAATAAGTGTAGGAACACTCCTGCCAAGTTATTTTGCTTAAAACCTTTTCGAAGTTACTTTTTGTGTTGTGTTTATTTAGCAATATGCTATATTTAAAATCTTTTACTTTATCCATTTAACTTCATAGCCATTCACAAGCTGACCTTAACCTGTGATTTTATTTGATAGAAATGTAAATTATGATGTTCATTAAGAAATGCTTATTGAATTAGTGAACCCATTATGTTTTTTATGCTTTTGCAATCTATGAAACAGCTCAGTAGAACATTTACACACGGTGCACTATGGTCTTATTCTCATTTGAAATGATGCCAAAAGCAATAGTCATTGCTCATGGTCATTTAGTGATTAATATGAAATGAGTCATTAACTATCATTTGTAAAGTTTTACATATTAGGCAGTCAATCATCTGGTTTTCAATCAAACCCTTCATATGGCAGCTGGAGTGTTGCAGAAAAGATAAATGTCTCTTTGGAATTTATATTCTGACTTGTCAAGATATCTGATAAATATTGTTGCATTGCCTGAGGTATACTGATTTACTGCAATAAATCATATATACCTACCTATTATGCCTGTAGTCTTGACTACGGGACCCCTTCGAGAATTTAACACACATGAGTCACAATATTGTGCGCACCCCCCGTAATCCTATTGTCCCCTTCGCCACTCACGCGCGTCAACACGCTACGGCCATCTTCCTCTTTCTTGCTCGCCCCCGACGAGATAGGACGTATAGTCACAGCGCTCCTGAAATCAGGTCGTATAGTATCCTTTAGGTGCGCTTTTTTGCACATTTAAAGCACTTTTAGGTACCTATATTCGCTTAGATTATAGTACTGTGTGTTTTAGTAGTCACTTTTGCCGATTGCAAGGGATTTTTGATATCCTTTTCTTGGCATTTATTTTTCCCTTTCACGGTCAGCCCCACGTAGATATTTCTGTGTGTTTGCGGGTGTTCCGTTTGTCACCGAGCCTTTGGGTTCGGTGTTTGTTCTTACGGTTTTTTGGCTGTGAAAATCTTTTGTGCGTATCTCCCAAATAAATTTTACTTTTATGTTACTGCATTCATTTGAAGTATTTCTTATTTTGAAAAGTATACTTTATTGTCTGTTTTATTGCAGTGGTATGAATTCGGAAGAAGAAGCAGCTAGGTCACGGAGACCTGCTTCTTCCGAAGAGTCGTCTAGCAAGACGACTCGGCCTTCCAGAACTCTCCCGAGTACTTCGGTACATGGGGGAGGGAGGAGGGCTAAGGGTAAGTTGCCTAGTGGTGTTTCCTTGCAGAGTTTGCCAGTCTCTGAGCTTGCGGCTTCGGGACGGGTGGCGTTAACTGAGTCGGGATTGTCAACTCCGAAGCCCGTGGTTTCGGGGTGGGTGGCGTCAGATTCTAGTGGTTTGGATATCTAGCGAATCCAATCCCCGGTCGCTGAGACCAGAGGGGGGGCGGTTGTTTCCCGTACGGTAGCGTTCACTCGCTCTGATCCGTTAGGGGAGACGCGCCCCACTACTGCAGGGCAACCCACGGGCTTAGTCCATGTTGGTCTGGGTTCTCAAACCCTAGCCCCGTGCTAACGCCATATGGGGAACGAGTACTTTCTGGGCTGTCTCAGGTGCCAGCTGATGGGAATGCTCGAGCTAACAATTATGGACGCTCTTCGGAGCAACAGGTGTTTTCACCTGAGTGCGTGACTACTAGTGCTCCCCTATTGCTGCTTTCGAGCGGTCCAATAGCGGGTTCACACGCCTTTAGTAGTCATCGGGCACATACCGAGTCATCTCGGTCTGCCCACGCACTGGGAGCTTTTAGCTCTCAACCCATGGCTACTGCATCTTCTTGCTTAGCCAATATGGGTGATTTGGGCGATTCTCTAGGCTTACGCCATGAGCGCTCCAATCCCTTTTTGGGAAGTGAACGTCCCTCCACGGAGGGATCGGTTCGTGTTTCCGAAGTGGCTTCGGAGATCCGAACGAATCCGATTAAGCGTTCTAACAAAAGGGTTTCGGCTACGACTCTTGTCGAGCCAGCCAAGAAAAAGACCAAGAAGAAGGCAAAAAGTGGCAAGGCTTTGCCGGCCTCTTGCCCGTCTGGCCTGGCTAACCCAGCTAGCTCCTCTCAAGCTGACATGTTCAGCATGATGCGGGCTTTTGCTCAGAATCAGGGTTGGTCCTTTGTACCGGCTACTTCAACCCTGACTTCTGTCCCTATTCAGGGGTCTGACTTTGAGACTAATCAGCCTTTTGTGTTGGATTCGTCTTTGTCTGAGTCGGTTTCGCATGTGCCTCCTATTCCCGCGGCCCTTGGGGCGCCGCTGGGCGAGGAGACTTTCGTTGAACCATGCGGGGCTCTGCCTGCTGAGGCCTTTGTTAGCGTTCCTTTGTCTCTTTCCACTCGGGTGGAACCAGATTTGGAGGTGGCCTCTCAAGCTTCGTTTTTGAATCGCTTGGGCAGGCGGAGTCTCAATCGCTCGCCCTCTGTGGGGTGGAAGCGATTGCTTTGTTATCCAGATATCTCTCTGAATTTTAGTCAACCCGCGCGCAGGGTTCGACTTCGCGTTGGTTTAAGCAGCGGGATTCCTGCTGAGTCCTTTGTTGGCGTTCCTTTGCCGGGTCATCCCGGTCCGCCCTTGCTCTGGGCGCCTTGGCGTCCGGCCCATGGCTGTTGCATCTCCTTGCTCGGCCGATATGGGTAATTGGTGCGCGTCTTTGGGTTCAATACCCTCAGCGCACTTCTCCCATAAAGGGAGGTGAGCGTCCCTCAGCGGAGGGTTCGGTTCGTGTTCCCGAAGGGCTTCGGGGATCCGAACGAAACCGAATAAACGCTCTGAAAAGCGGGTTTCGACTTAGGCTCTTTTTGGGCCAATCAGAAGCCTAGGGAAGGGGCTAAAAGAGGCAAGGCTTTGCCTGCCTCTTGCCCATCGGGTTTAGCTAACCCTCCGGTCTCTCAAGCTGAGATGTTCAGTGTGAGATGGGCTTTGCCCAGACTCAGGGTTGGTCCCTTGTACCAGGATTCACATCCCCTGCTCTTGTCCCTTTTTTTGGTCGGACATCGAGACTAATTAGCCTTTTATGGTTTATTCTTCTTTGTCTGTGATGGGATCACATGCGCCTCCTAGTCTCGCAGCCTCGGGCTCCGTCGGGTGAGGAGGCTTATGGCGGTTCATGCGTGAATCCGACCGTTTCGGCCTTTGTTCGTGATTCTTTGTCACGATCATTTCAGGCGGATCCAGTTTTGGAAGCGGCCTCTCAAGCTTCGGTTTCCGAATCGCTGGGGCAGGCAGAGCCTTAGTTGCTCTCCCTTTGTGGGGTAGAAGCGATTGCTTTGTTCTAAACTTTCCCTGACTTTTAGTCAACCCGCGCGCAGGGTTCGACTTTGCTTGGGTTCAGGCAGCGGGATTCCTCCGAGCGTTTTTTTTGCGGAGGATTTCTAGCTGGATTTTGGACGCATTGAAGCGGTGCTTCTTTTGAGCGTCATGTTTGGTTTGCAGTGGTCATAGTTTTCCACTGCAGCTGCCTCGGTCATGTACCGTCGCAGAGTATTGGTTGGTGGCTGTCTTCGTTCCTTTCTCCCCGCTTGGGAGGCCATCTCCGGGGACGCTTTTGTTCTCTTTGACGGACGAGACGGATTCTTCATAGATCTGTCCGCCCCGCTCCCCGGAGGTGCTATAGGAACTCGGTCACCTCACAGGCTGTCTTTTTCCCTTTCTCCGACTTTTTGTTATTCCCAAGCGCTCGGGAAAACTTCAGTACATTTTCGGATGGAGACTCTCGCCTCCATTCTCCCGTTGATCAAGAGGAAGGACTACGCGGTCTTGATAGTTTTCGAAGATGCGTATTTCCACTTTCCCGTTCATCGCGCTTTGCGCGATCTTCTGGGGTTTTTCTTCCTCTCAGAGACTTATCGTTTTCGCACTCTTCCCTTCGGGCTGTGCCCAGTCCCTCGGGTTCTTACTCAGGTTGTAGCCGTGCTGGCAGCCTCTCTGAGGCGATGCGGCCTTCGGCTATTTTTGCTACCTGGACGATTGGCTTCTCCTAGCGGAGTTGCGCGATTGTTTGTTGGACGAGACTAGTTTGCTCGTCAATCTTACTCAAGACTTAGGTTTCCTAATAAATTGGGAAAAGTCAGAGTTAGTTCCCACTCGCAGCCCAGTTTTTCTGGGGGCGGTGTTAGACATAAGGAATCAGTTGGCTCGGCCCAGTCGAGACAGGATTCTCACCATTGTCTCTGCGGCTCGCAAGCTCTTGCTGGCCAGAAGAGTCTCGGCCAGACAGTGGCTTCAGTTTCTAGGTTATCTAGCCAGTCTAGTCGATGTTTTAGAGGACTGCCGGCTCCTCATGAGACCCTTTCAGAGACATCTCCTCAGGTTCTTCAAGCCGGGAAAAGACTCTCTTTTGGTCTGGATTCCAGTACCAGTAAGGATCAAGTCTCTTCTCTCTTGTTGGACGAGCGAGGTGTTTCTCGCGCGAGGCAGGTCCTTCTCTGCCCCTCTTCCGTCGATATCGGTTTCGACGGACGCCTCTCAGTTGGGGTGGGGAGGACACTGCAACGGCAGCACGGTTGCGGGGGATTGGTCTCATCTTGGGACTCTTCCTCATATCAATGTCCTGGAGTTTATGGCAGTTCTGTTGACCTTGCTCCATTTCAGAAGTCGACTTCTCAGTCGTTCGGTTCTGATTCTCACGGACAATGTTACTGTGGCGGCATATATCAATCGGCAGGGAGGCACTCGTTCGGTTGCCCTGAATGCCCTAGCAGCTCAGCTGTGGAGGTGGTGTCGTCGCATGGCAATCACACCCGTGGCCTCTTTCATCCCCGGTCGGGAAAACCTCATTGCGGATTTTCTGTCTCGGGGCAGGTATCTTCCATCGGAATGGACGCTCCATCCGGAGGTATTTTGCCGCATTCGCAGTTGCCTAGGTCCACTGGAAGTGGATCTATTTGCGTCGGTGCTAAATCACCAGCTGCCGAAGTATTGCTCCCGTGTTCGCGATCAGGGAGCATGGGCTCTCGATGCTTTCTCCCTCAGCTGGGAGAACCTTCAGGGATTCGCCTTTCCTCCCTTCCAACTGATTCCGCGTGTCTTGCGGAAAATCAGGGAAGATCGGGCGCGGGTGCTCGTAATAGCTCCCTTTTGGCCCAGGAGGAATTGGTTTCCGGAACTTATGAGCCTTCTAAGGGCTCAACCGTTCGTTCTCCCGTTAAGAGCGGATCTGGTGTTACAGCCCCTATCGGGGATTCTTCACCACAGTCCGGAGTCTCTTCATTTGACTGCTTGGCCCCTGTCAGGGAATCTGCAAGACAGTCGGGTCTCTCTGATAGAGCCGCGGACTTTTTAATGTCCAGTCGTAGGGTTTCTACTAGGGAAATTTACAATTCCCGTCTCTCGTTCTTTTTCCTTTGGTGCAAAGAGAGAAATCAAACCCCTTCTAAGGCTCCTATTGGTTCAATTGCGGATTTCTTAATCTCGTTATTTGACAAAGGGAGATCTATCTCTACTATCCGAGGCTACCGTTCGGCGATCGGGGCCATTCATTCGGGTTTCTCGGATGGTTCGGGGATTTCCAATTCCCCGCTACTAAGTGGTTTGATTCGTTCGTTCTTTCTGAAACGACCTTCTTTTTCTAAGTTAGTGCCGTCTTGGAGTCTGCCTAAGGTCCTGGAGGCCTTGGCGAAACCTCCTTTCGAACCGTTAGGTGAAGCTTCGCTTCATCATCTTACGGTTAAGACGCTCTTTTTGGTAGCTATTGCCTCTGGGCAGAGGCGCAGTACTCTTCATGCTCTCTGTCTTACTCCTGGTCATGTTCGCTGGGAGAGAAAAGGCGTTAGATTGATTCCTAGGGCTTCTTTTGTTGCCAAGAATCAGACAGCTGACTCTGGCCCTGTTGAGATTTTTCTTTGTCCGCTTTCTAACTTTTCTTCGGTGCGTGAGGACAAAGTTTGGTGTCCTGTAAGGGCTCTCAAATGGTATATTGATAAGACTAAGTCTTATTGTAAGGATGATCAGTTGTTCCTGATCACTAGAGAGCCTTTTTCTCCTGCCTCTCTTGATTCCATCTCTAGATGGATCGTTGAAGCTATTAGGGCCGCTGGCACAGAGGCTCTTTTATCCGACAGTAAGCCTTGTGCTCATGATACTCGTAGTGTCAGCACTTCTTGGGCTCTGTTTCAAGGTGTGGCGCTTGTTGATATTTTGAAGGCTGCTTATTGGCGTTCGCCCAATTCCTTCATTTCTTGCTACCTTAGGGATGTTCCCGCAGGTGAAGCTTTGTTTGCGTCAGCCACCTTGAAGGCCGCTGTGTCTTCTTTGTAGTCTTTGGTGTAATCCTATTCCCTTCTGCTCGAAACATGCCTCCCGGTCTTTGAGTTGGCGCTGGTCTGGCATAATAGGTAGGTATATATGATTTATTGCAGTAAATTTGTAAAATCAGCACTGATTTTCTTATTTACTATATAAATCTATATACCTACCTATGACCCTCCCTCCTTCCCCTCACCTTGCAAGCAACATGTTTCTACTTGGGATTGCTCGCAAAAGAGGAAGATGGCCGTAGCGTGTTGACGCGCGTGAGTGGCGAAGGGGACAATAGGATTACGGGGGGTGCGCACAATATTGTGACTCATGTGTGTTAAAATTCTCGAAGGGGTCCCGTAGTCAAGACTACAGGCATAATAGGTAGGTATATAGATTTATATAGTAAATAAGAAAATCAGTGCTGATTTTACAAATTTGCACCTGGTATGTTACTATTTGTGTCTAGTTTCAATGCTAACTGTACTGTTGATAGGTAATTAAGTGGGTTTGATGATATATGCCTCAGCAGTAATCTATTAAACAATATGTAAAGGAGCTTTTTATTTATGCACTTTATAACCATAGACCTAACACTAATTCTAACCCTAGACTTTAATCCTGACGTTTAACATAACAAACCATTGCAACCCTAACTAACCATATAATTTTTGGAGAATGAGGAAGATGGGGTATAAGATAGCTTGGCTAAACCGAGCATCACAAAAACCATGATTTCAAATAACTAGAGGCAGATGTTGGTTATCCAGTTTTGCAGTATAACCTCTTTACTATTAAACTTGTACAGTATTGTTAAGGCTAACATATGTGGTAAGAGTCTAGAAGTAAAAATGATTAATATTTGAGTAAAAATCAAAACGAAATATAAATATTCACCCTCTTATGTTCAGGATGCGGGTGTTTTTCTGCATTTAGGTTTTGCTATTGAAAGCTAGTCCCTTTAAATCAAAGCTGCATGCATTAGTTTCTCATTTATTCCATTTCTTATTGACATATATCAATAAACAAAGTGATAAAAGTAAAGTGGCATGTTTTGCTGCTCATTCAGTTCGACACATTAAAAATGGATGTACTGTGTGGACCATATGCTCAATAACTGAATATAGTACTGTTACTTGTTATGTTATATCATATGGCTATATTGATATCAATCAACAGGTTGAATACATCTTACTCCTCTTCTCAACCTCGTTGGCTTGCGTGAGGTAATTCAGGAGAACCTTTTGCGGGTGTTAGGTTCATGCATAACGCTGCCAATACAAAACGCAGCGGCAGTGTGAGTTTCAGCCTGTTGCACCAATCTTTCTTTTTCCCTCTCTCTCTCTTTCTCTCTTTCTCTTTCTCTCTATCTCTTTCTCTCTCTCTCTCTCTCTCCCCTCTCTCTCTCTCTCTCTCCCCTCTCTCTCTCTCTCTCTCTCTCTCTCCCTCTCTCTCCCTCTCTCTCTCTCTCTCCCCTCTCTCTCTCTCTCTCCCCCTCCCCTTAGTGGCTCTTTTGCTTAGAGATGATTGATGGAGCCCAAAAGCTGCTCTGGCTCCTCATTGTTGACTTGATGACAAATTAGGAGTCGCAGTTGTAACATTATCCTGACAATACCAAGCATGATGGATAGGACGTGACCGAGGATGGTACCGGAAAAGGACTCCACCAGCGAGGTCGTCATCGTTGGATGTATGTAGGTTAAGAATAGAGATGGGGGATCGGAATGAAATTTTTAGCAAATAGGACTTTTTTGATCTGTGTTTGTTGATGGGTTCAAAG
This sequence comes from Heliocidaris erythrogramma, assembly GCA_025617745.1. NCBI lineage: Eukaryota > Metazoa > Echinodermata > Echinoidea > Camarodonta > Echinometridae > Heliocidaris > Heliocidaris erythrogramma. The sequence goes on from CM046853.1 coordinate 74,148,344, forward strand.
AATTGAAGGTACACAAAAGTTCACTTTAAATTTGTTTTTTAAGATATTGTCAATCATTTTTAGACACTCAGCAGAGACGACTGAATCATTCCTAAACTTCTCAACCAGCTGTTTAAGAAGACGTCTCACTTTTCTCAAAGCTGAACAATTTTCATGAATCATTACTGTCTGCATATTACATACAAATTAAATATCTTGCTGCATGTTACAGAAAAGCATGTTTTGACTATATGGGAGAAAATTAAAAAGTACCATGTGTATGTCTTTTCAGGTTGTACATGTTATTCCATTAAAAAAAATAAGGATAAAAGATCATCAAATATCTATTAGAAGGACATAAAGCTGTATATCAAAGTGGGTGAAGAAAAAATGAAAGAAGTTGATATCTATCCAGGGGCGGATCCAGGATTGAGTAAAAGAGGGGGCACAAAAATGAAAGTTTGTCAAAAGGTAGACCCGTATTTTTTTGGTCTCGCCAGCTTCTCGAAAAGTCGCGCAGGTGGGGGGGGGGGGGGCGACAAAAAATGTTTTCCCCCAAGCCTTCTAAATTCGCTCAGTAGGGAGTTATGGGGGTCCAGTTTCCCTCCATAATTCCCTGACAAGCAAAAAAAAATTTTAAAAATGCATACTTCTCTTCCAAAAGGGGGGGGGGGGGGGGCACGGGCCAGAAGTGCCCCCCCCCCCCAGGATCTGCCAATGTCTATCTATGATTGCACTTTTTCATTTTGCTGTCTCACAAATACTGAATAGAGAATTTTCATTATGTCCTTCATAGATATGCATTGATGATTTTAAAGGATGATATACTGACAGCACAATCTCTCATAATGTTGTTCCTCTTTCACCCCTAGGATACCACCAAGTTTCAAGTACATTATGTATCAAAAATAACATTTCATGAGACAAGTTTTCAATCGCAGTACTTCTCATATTGTTTGTCATATATAATTCAGAAAAAAGGTTTGCGGTACAACCATGTGAGTTGGAATAACTCCACGTTCCGGTCAGAATGCTCTGGCCGTCGTCAGGAGAATGAGAAGAGCGAATAAATCAGCAGAATTTATATATGAAGCAGCAATTCACTTAATAAAAATGGATGCAAACAAATAACATAGAAAGAAATAGTAACAGTAATATCAAAGTACCTACATTGAAAGGATAAATAACATCAAGGTACCTGCATTGAAAGGATAAGTGACATCAAACGAATCCTGCGTTGAAAAGAAACAATGAAAACAAGTGAACAATAGGACTAAGAAATCAATTAACCGTCTGGATAAGCTGGAAACAAAAGGGGGATTGGGACCGTAGGTAATCTGTGGAGAGAAACATGGCATCCTGTTGAGGAAAGGAATTAAGGTTAAAACATACATATGGAAAAGGTGAAATATTGACAACAGAATACTAATAAGTATACTAAGTATACTAATAATAAATGTTGTGAAAGGCTGTGGAGAGAAAAAAAAAAAAAAAAAAAAACAATGATAATGAACAAATTGAGGAGAGAAACATGAAATCCTGTTGGAGATAATCTGTGGAGAGAAACAAGTCATCCTGTTGAGGAAAGATATTAAATTTAAAAACATACATGTGGGAAAAAAGGGTGAAATAATGACATCAGAATGAGTATCCTAATGATGAATATAATGAATGTTATGAATGAAACAACAAAACAAAGGTAATGAACAAGTTGAGGAGAGAAAAATGAAATCCTGTTGAGGGAAGCAATTGTGGTTAAAATACATAAAAATTATAACACTAGTTATTATTGGAAGAGTGAAAACCAAATGTCGCTGATCTGTAAACCCTTGTCCTGTGTAACTGTGTCATGTTTGTGAATCTCGATGGCTTCACGGACCCTCCTGGTATACCAGTTGGAAGCGGGGGCTACAAGTTTGGTGTCTTCCCAGTTAATCTGGTGATCACGAGTGACAGAATGATTGATAATGGCAGATCGGTCGTAGTGACCAAGTCTCCCATGGGCACGGTGTTCCTTGATGCGAGATTTGATGTCCCTCCCAGTCTCTCCGATGTAGACCTGACCACAGGAACATGGTATGCGGTACACTCCTGGTTTGCTGTCGGGAGAAGCTGTGTCTTTGTGTGTGTAGAGAGACTTGTGAAGTTTGTGTTTAGAACTGAAGAAAACCCGTATGTTGGCCTTCTGCAGGACTCGTTGAATGCGGTGAGAGACATGACCTGTGAAGGGAATAGTGCAGGACGAGATGTGTCTGGTTGGTGGGGTAGCATGGGGATTGTTGACAGACGTGCGTATTTCCTGAGGAGGGAAACCATTGTTGACTAAGGCTGCTTTGATGTGTTTTAACTTAAGGCCAACAAGGCTTCAGCAATGAAGTCATACAAAGAATATACATCCTGAGTACCAAGTAAAGTTCATACAAATCTAAATCTGACAGGAAAAAATACAAAAACCACCCTTCTCATAAGGACATTAGTAAAATGTAGACCTATCCATTTATATGTAACAAGGCCATGATCTGGAAAAAAACAAGTCCACACAATACTTTTATAGCGAACAATGTCTCACTCATTATACATAAGTGCTTCTCTCCCTTCTTATGCATTCACCAAGGTCAAAGCTATCACTGTCCTACTCAACATCCCAATCAAAGTAAGAAGAGCCATCACAAGCATGCAAGCTTAATTTCTTGTGGGAATAATTTGAAAGGAGACATCCTCGTCTGGAGGCAAGAATGACAGTTCACATCCATGGAAAATGAATCTCAGAAAATTGTGATTCATTAAAAGCAAATGACGACCACACGGTCGGCCGGCTGTCCATTAATTCTTGAACGGAAGGTCGTATACCTGATGGTTAGATTTCTTCACTTCTTGTTCTTTCCTTGAGTATGAGATTTGAAAGGATCCATTTAATGGGGAAATTTGTGTCAGTGAAGCATTGTGTGGAGTGCTCATCATCAACATCTATATTACCATAAACCTCATTTCATCTTTTGAGAAACAGAAGGGTTTTAGCTCATTGCAAAATTTATGACTTCAAAATTCTTCTGAGTCTCAGCACATTGTCTTTGATGCCATAAAAGCACTTGTCTTTGCATGTTAAGACTTCTTCTGTAAAAGTTGTGAAAACCATTTTAGTCACTTCTACACATTAGTATAGAAGAAAAAGATTCATGATTCCTTTATTTTCTAGTGGAAAGCTTTCAGATTTCAGAATTACTTGAATTTTAGTACCTCAGAGCATACTAAGATTTCTTTCAATGCTGTAGGTCATTTAAAACATCCATATTTCTACATATTGTAGCTTATACTATGAACAAAGAAAAGCTTTGATGTATTTTTGTTAAAATTCAATTCATTTATGAATCATGAGTTTGAAATCATGGAACTATATATGACAATATAAGATTTGAAGGTTTGCATGGTGCTTCTCCCGACAGCAAGCCAGGAGTGTACCGCATACCATGTTCCTGTGGTCAGGTCTACATCGGAGAGACTGCCGGGAGGGACATCAAATCTCGCATCAAGGAACACCGTGCCCATGGGAGACTTGGTCACTACGACCGATCTGCCATTATCAATCATTCTGTCACTCGTGATCACCAGATTAACTGGGAAGACACCAAACTTGTAGCCCCCGCTTCCAACTGGTATACCAGGAGGGTCCGTGAAGCCATCGAGATTCACAAACATGACACAGTTACACAGGACAAGGGTTTACAGATCAGCGACATTTGGTTTTCACTCTTCCAATAATAACTAGTGTTATAATTTTTATGTATTTTAACCACAATTGCTTCCCTCAACAGGATTTCATTTTTCTCTCCTCAACTTGTTCATTACCTTTGTTTTGTTGTTTCATTCATAACATTCATTATATTCATCATTAGGATACTCATTCTGATGTCATTATTTCACCCTTTTTTCCCACATGTATGTTTTTAAATTTAATATCTTTCCTCAACAGGATGACTTGTTTCTCTCCACAGATTATCTCCAACAGGATTTCATGTTTCTCTCCTCAATTTGTTCATTATCATTGTTTTTTTTTTTTTTTTTTTTTTTTCTCTCCACAGCCTTTCACAACATTTATTATTAGTATACTTAGTATACTTATTAGTATTCTGTTGTCAATATTTCACCTTTTCCATATGTATGTTTTAACCTTAATTCCTTTCCTCAACAGGATGCCATGTTTCTCTCCACAGATTACCTACGGTCCCAATCCCCCCTTTTGTTTCCAGCTTATCCAGACGGTTAATTGATTTCTTAGTCCTATTGTTCACTTGTTTTCATTGTTTCTTTTCAACGCAGGATTCGTTTGATGTCACTTATCCTTTCAATGCAGGTACCTTGATGTTATTTATCCTTTCAATGTAGGTACTTTGATATTACTGTTACTATTTCTTTCTATGTTATTTGTTTGCATCCATTTTTATTAAGTGAATTGCTGCTTCATATATAAATTCTGCTGATTTATTCGCTCTTCTCATTCTCCTGACGACGGCCAGAGCATTCTGACCGGAACGTGGAGTTATTCCAACTCACATGGTTGTACCGCAAACCTTTTTTCTGAATTACAACTTCACCATGCAAACCTTCAAATCCTATATTGTCATATATAGTTCCATGATTTCAAACTCATGATTCATAAATGAATTGAATTTTAACAAAAATACATCAAAGCTTTTCTTTGTTCATAGTATAAGCTACAATATGTAGAAATATGGATGTTTTAAATGACCTACAGCATTGAAAGAAATCTTAGTATGCTCTGAGGTACTAAAATTCAAGTAATTCTGAAATCTGAAAGCTTTCCACTAGAAAATAAAGGAATCATGAATCTTTTTCTTCTATACTAATGTGTAGAAGTGACTAAAATGGTTTTCACAACTTTTACAGAAGAAGTCTTAACATGCAAAGACAAGTGCTTTTATGGCATCAAAGACAATGTGCTGAGACTCAGAAGAATTTTGAAGTCATAAATTTTGCAATGAGCTAAAACCCTTCTGTTTCTCAAAAGATGAAATGAGGTTTATGGTAATATAGATGTTGATGATGAGCACTCCACACAATGCTTCACTGACACAAATTTCCCCATTAAATGGATCCTTTCAAATCTCATACTCAAGGAAAGAACAAGAAGTGAAGAAATCTAACCATCAGGTATACGACCTTCCGTTCAAGAATTAATGGACAGCCGGCCGACCGTGTGGTCGTCATTTGCTTTTAATGAATCACAATTTTCTGAGATTCATTTTCCATGGATGTGAACTGTCATTCTTGCCTCCAGACGAGGATGTCTCCTTTCAAATTATTCCCACAAGAAATTAAGCTTGCATGCTTGTGATGGCTCTTCTTACTTTGATTGGGATGTTGAGTAGGACAGTGATAGCTTTGACCTTGGTGAATGCATAAGAAGGGAGAGAAGCACTTATGTATAATGAGTGAGACATTGTTCGCTATAAAAGTATTGTGTGGACTTGTTTTTTTCCAGATCATGGCCTTGTTACATATAAATGGATAGGTCTACATTTTACTAATGTCCTTATGAGAAGGGTGGTTTTTGTATTTTTTCCTGTCAGATTTAGATTTGTATGAACTTTACTTGGTACTCAGGATGTATATTCTTTGTATGACTTCATTGCTGAAGCCTTGATGGAGAAGTAAATTGCACAGTCTCACCATGTAAAAAGAAATTGACAGGACCATGCAAAATGCTGTGGAAGCAGATTTTGTTAGAATTAAAGGTTACATGTAGTATTTGTAGAAGTCAAAAGAGTAAAAAATAATGTTGTATGCATTAGTACAAGAACAGTTTTATTTATTTTCAAAATATATTTCCTTATTTTCTAATTTCTTTATTTTCTAATTTCTTGATACAGCTGCATGTATTAGGGTGAGACACAACCCCTGACAATGTTTGATTTGAAATACCTGCATTTTCTTGCAAAATTACATGTTTAGTGTTGATTTCATTCAGGATTAATCTATCACCAATTACGGTGTCTTTAAAGGGGCAAAATAAAATATCTGGCTGGACAGATCATTAACCAATATGTTGTTGTCTTGAAGTTGTTGAAAGATGGGAAAGAGCAAAATAACTAGTAAGATTTGTTTTTCTTTGCATCAAAAATTACAATCAGACTTATCTGAATGAAAGTTTTCATATCATTTTGCTTAAAAGTGTTTTTTGAGTTAAATACTAATTCTACTAATTACTACTAATACTAATTTTGGGTCTGCTTTATAGAATAAAATTATGATTTTAGATATTTTTTTCATATGCATCTTTCCCTGTGCGTCTTTACATGCCATCACGTTTCACTAAGCTACCTAATGAGACACATATGACAAACATAATGAGACACATATGACAAACTTATATTTACCAAAGCCATGACCTTGACCAACATTTTGTTATATCTTAATAAATCTTGCAAACAGTAAAGCAATGAATTATGTTTTTAGGCTGTGACAAAATATCACTATACACTGTAAAAGAGAAAATCCACTTTTAAATGATTGTACATGTATATGTTTTTTTTAAATGTCATTAAAATTTTTAAAAATTTTTATAGGATAGACAGGGATGCCACTTTTCCGGCAAATGCTGGAATTCCGGCTTTTTAAATATATTTGGGTGTCAAATTTCCGACCTCGTATATTTTTCTGCCTTTCTCTACAACTTGGAAGAGCACCGCAAAAAAACAAAAAAAAGTAGATTTCGATATGTGATTTTCAGTATATTACCATGTATGTATTGTGTACGGAAGATACAAGCTGTTTGTTAAAACTGCTGGTGTAAGGGTCTATATCTAAATTTTGCGGACATGCGCTTTCATAGTTTTGGAAGTACGTTCCCATGTATTTTGATGTGCGAATATCGCACTGGATCAGAACTAGCGAGATACAAATGTAACACACACACGCTGAGATTTGCGATCCATGTGCTTGCAGCTAGCTCAAGCGATGCATGCATGCAGCATGCACACAAAAGGAACTTCCCTGCACAAACTGTGTGAGCTAGCTATAAACGCTATGCGCTAGCGGCGGCGTAACTCGCTATCTATATAGCTAATGAATTGTATGCAGTACGTTTATCACCGGTAACGGGACTTTTTTGACACTTGGAAATTATTTGGATTAACCTGAACTTGTCTGCAGGACATGTAATGTTAGAATCTCCGTAAGAGAGATTGGATAATGCTGTAAAAATATAATAAATAGGGTTTCAAAAAACATTGTAAATGCATCAGGGAGCATCTGGACCCCGGCCGCAAGGGACTTCGCCCTCGTGATGTGCGCTTCGCGCATATTTTGTCTCCCCCCAAAAAAATATTCTGGGCCCTCGAGACAACTGCCAGTGGCATCCCTGGATAGAGTAATAATGCTTTGCTATGTGCTGTACTCTACGTCATTAAAGTGATTGCATCATAAGTTGCCTTTCATGTACCTACAAATGAACAAAATGAGCCTAATCTAGTGACAGTGTACTCACAAACGATGTGGTCCTTTATTTGTCTCCGGCCTTGCCTTAAAATAGGGAATTCCATATTGAAGAAGCATAGTGCATTAACTATACCTGATGATAGGCTGTTGAAAATGAATTTCTAGAAAAGCTCATGAAAACATGATAGAAGAGGGTCCGCTCGCTATTCATAAGGACCGCTATTCATAGAAAACTGCTATTCAGTTAACACAAGTTATGAATAGCGGTCCTTATGAATAGTTATGAATTGTGGTCCTTATGAATGGAGGTCCTTATGAATAGCAAGGTAATTTGTTTATGGTTTGCTCGCTATTTAGAAGGACCGCTATTCATTTAGTCACGCGTTATGGATAGCGGTCCTTATGAATAAGTGGTCCTTATGAATAGCGGTCCTTATGACTAGCGAGGTTACCCGGGATAGAACAGCAAGGATGCTGCACAGCATGATACTACCACAATGACTAGTTCATGCAGGGTTCTATAAAAACCTATCTGAGGTGCTGTACAGGTGATTTATACAAATGATTTATTATAAGAGGCAGCCCTCACTTGACATGTTTGAAAAGTAGGTATCCTATTTAACGAGAGTGAGTCAACTGTGTTTTACATTCATTCAATCCTGAAGATTGGGTTTATTATTTTGTTATGACCTAATAATCTCCTTGGCTTTATGAAACTCAATCTTCCCTTTTCAGTTATAATCCTCTGATCACATGACAGTTTATACTAATATCACTGGGTAATCTTGTCTGGTATTGTCATTACTTGTTTAAAAGAATGGTCTTGCCCAGTGATCCTTTGGAGTGTAGTTCCTTTTAAACTAGATTTAGTGATTTGCTTAAGTTCTGTTAGTTGTCTGGAAATTTCATTTAAGATGAAGCAAGTGATAAAAGTTGAATCTGACTTCTCCCTTGAAAAATGGAAAATGATCAAATGAAAACTTTTCAAGTACATGTAGTACATGTACATGTAGATAAGTAAACATAATTCATATTAGATGGGCATGAAATTATCTTTATTCTTTTTCTGCTTTATTTTGTCCAAATTGTTGTTAAAATAAATACTGCATTACTTCAGATGTGATTGTAGAATTTGAAAATCATTCTCCTTAAGCTTTTCATCGCCATGATTCATCAGGGGGAAAAGCTCAGAAGTTTATATCTAGCAGCAATTTTATAGATGCAGATTTGTCAGATTTGTCAGGTTGTATTAATGTAGAAGTTAATAATTGATTAAAATATCTAGCAGTCATAGTTTCAAGGTGGAATCTTATATTCTTAACCCCTACTGTACCATGGGTGAATATTCCCTTCAGCTGGCTGTGGGCAAAAAAACTTTGCCTAAAGAGAAAGTTTTCTTTAATCATTCATTTCTTTTATGTAGGGTTGAAATATGAATCACATTTGATGAATTCATTACAATGATGTATGAGAGAAATCATTTCATTTAGAAATTAATTCTGTAGGATAAAGGGAAGGTAGGATAAAATTGGGGGAAACATGCATCAGATTTCAAGTTTAATTATGCCATTTATAGGTGGTATGATAGGGGCCAAAAAACACACCTGTAGTAGCAAGTAAAGATGATGTCACAAATGTAAAACATGCCCAATTCACTGTGAGGAAAAGCTATAAGGAGAATGATTTTCAAATCTGAAAAATATCCTCCTGTAATATTGCTTCTAGATATAAACTTCTCAGCTCTATCCTAATGAATTGATGATTCTGACCTTAAATATTTCACTGATTGTAATAATTGTGAGTTTTCCTTTTATATCCAGACATATTTATGACTTTCCCTTTAATCTAAGTCTGCTAGACATACAACCTCACCAGATACATCCTCACCAGATACATCCTGTTGACATGTGAAGTAATATTATTAATTTTCAGGATTATGAGGAGAGCATAGTCTCATAATTAACCATATTAAGGCTTAAGCCGACAAAGTCTGATGCAGGAGGTTTGTTTACAAGATATAATGCTTGTTGAGATGAGTTTACATGGGATGATTGTGAGAGACATCAATAGAATTTCCTTTTTTCAAGCACATGATTATCATTGCTTTTGCTCTGACATGGCCTTCTTTATCTCTTCATTTTCACCTTAATCTCTTCCTTTTTTTTTTACTTTGTCTCTTTTTATATATTAATTTTCTTCCTTTTTTTCCCCTTTTTCTTAATTTTCCATTTCACCATCACTTATCAAAAGGTGTCTACCTGGACCTTGATTTATAAAACTTGTTATCAGTACCAACTGCTGCAGATCTGTGACAACTCAGCTGAAAGCTGATCAAATTCAACAGTTTGATTAGCTTATATCAATTACTATAACTTGTTATTGATGACTAGTTGTTATGAAACATGGCCTCTGGTATATGTTGTTGAATTCCAAAGATGATTTCAGCACTTACAGAATATGTTTTAACTAAAAAACCTGATTGTTTTCTAGGGGAGGCAGGAAGAAGAATATTAAAAAATCCTGTAAAGTTGATCATCATCTCCTCAACTATGATACTTAGTCATCATGATATATTCAAAGGAAAGAAGCCATCAATTGCAGAAAGTGTGTGGTGATGTTCCGCTTCCACGCAAACCGGTAGCAAGCTTGATGGGGCGCATAGATTGGTATTGATTACCAGTTGACTATCCTGGCCGGAAGTGTGGGCAGTGCATGAAAGCACCCAGCCTTCCCATACAGACACTAGGTGAATTAAAGCAGCCAGCAGAGAGTAATTGATAGAGGGTGTCCTTAATGGCCCATCAAATTACATTGGAAAGAAACACAAAAGTAGAAAAGGATGACACATCGGAGCGAGGAGCAACGATGATCAGTCAATTAAAGCAATGAACAGAGATGTTAAACGTAAAGATAATGAGTTCATTTACGTAATGAAATCACTCTGTGAAAAGTGAGAAAATTCACAGTGCTGTACATTGAGTATCAGGATTATTGGTACTGCATATAAAGGCAACATTATGTTACATCTTCAGTAGAGAGAGAAAACTTTGGTTTCAAATTTTAATAAGTTCAATGGAATAATTATATGCCTCACAGCCAAAGTTGCATGTTCTGGTATCTATTTCTGTTCATGTATTTGCTGTAATCATGGATCTAATTAAATTTTGTTTATTCATGCCAATTATTTTTATATATGATAATTTCTTTTGCAAGACATGTTGGAAGAACCCTTAGCAATTATTGGAAATCTGATGTTCTGAAATATTCATAAAAGTAACTACGGGCTTGAAATATCATTTTTATGAAGTTGGAATTTCATTGTGCAAATAATTCCTTGAAATAATTGTAATATTTGAACAGAAGACAATCATTCAATTCTTATCCTTCCATCTTTGTTTGAAATCCAACTGAAATGCAGCGTAATCTCTGTGTTGTAAGAAAAGATGGGAAAAAGACTGAGTTGCAGCATTACTAATTGATGAAACCTATGTAACAGACCTGTAGCCCTTAGGGTAAACTAAGAATAATTGATGTCAGTGGTATGTGTAGGAGCATTTGTATTATGCATTTTCATATGAAAGTTTGATCACTTGTCCCTTGAAGCATTACATCTTATTTTCACCTGGCGTGGATTGCATTCTATATTGATTACTGGGCAGGGGATATTCTCATTGTGCAGTCACAGTTCTCTCTTACATGTATTTATTTCTCCAAAACATTGTGGGAATTTTTATGTCATGGACATGTGTGGAATTTTGCTGGAATATGATACAGTTGATGTCAGCTTCTGAAAATTCATTGCTGGCCTCACTTTACCATCAGGGGAAAAGCATTACTTGACTCTTTTTTTATGGGGGTGGCATAATCATTCCTGTGATTTTATTTGCAAGCATTAATGCACAGTTTCATTGGAATTGCAAAGGTTTTCTGAGTAACATTAGATAGCATATCATACAAAAGCAGCCTGCAAACCCATCCTATACAAACCCTAACATAAATGGCTTACTTGTCTTCTTAAATAGACATATAAGCTTTTGACATTCATAAATTTTTCTTGATATATTTGAAAGAAGTGCATACATGCAAAACATGGTTACCAACAATATTACTTATTGGGCAAAGTCATAAGTTATCTTTTAGAAAGTAGGAAAATTAGTATATCGAAATATGCAAAAACATATTTGCTAAGTTTCATATAAATTATTTGATTTTCCACAAGAATGGTAGAGAAAAAGCATAATAAACTGTTCAAAAGGAAATAAGAGGAAGTGAAACTTGGAAGAGAGGGAGGGAGGGAGGAGGATGGAGGTTATGAAGGAAAGTGATGTTAGACAGGAATATAGTGAAGATAACACTAAATGCCTTCATCCATTGAATGATTTCTGAGTATGAGTAATTATTCTGAATATTTACATATTTATATGAGTGTATATTTGAAACTTGCTTGTGAAAGTATTATGTTTTATGATGCTGATAATATGGGAGATCCAACATTTACGCCTACAATGTTCCAGGCTTTATATCATCAAAAAATATAGGGGTAGATTTGTAATAGTAGTTTAAGTTACCGTATTTCGGGTTATGTTTAGGCTGGAGTTCAAGTGTTGGATCCAGGGTTGAAGATATGAATTTGACTAGTACGAATAATGGACTACGGAGCAATTGGCACTATAGCCAGTAGATCTATAGATCTACTCAAAAGAAATGCTTATGAAATGCCATTCATTTGATTTAAGAAAAATGTTGGGTTATAAATGATGTTTCACTTATGCAAATGTGATACATTTCACTCTTTCCCTTATTACAATCTTAGCACCTGTTAATCCTCTTTGGTGGTTGTTATTGTTATACTATATATGTTACTATAACTGTATCTGTTAAGCAATTGTAATAATCCACCACCATACTTGAAGACAGATGAAGAAAAGCAAGATATCTTATTAGAGGGTGCAAGATTTCACGCTAGAGAAGGTGGGAAAGTAAGTCGAGCTTGTTTCATCAGCTGCTTCCCCTGGAGCTGATATTGCCTAAGTCGTCCAATGCTGCTTCCAATTTAGTTCATCTCATAAAAACTCTGCTTCCTGCGCTTTTATTGGCATCATCTTGGAGGTGTTGGCTTGTCTGTTTTTTTATACGGTTGCGGTGATTACGAGAGTGTGTTTGAGAATCGCTGGTTTTATTGGCATCCCCAAACAAAGGGCTGTCCCCCTTTATAGAATTGTCAAGATTATTAGAGGTTTCAGGATTGGTATGACATTTCGGGAGGTTGAGCAGAGGATCGCTTCCAATAAGATGCTTTTTATGTATTCTGTTTCATATACTGGCCATGTATAAACTAAGTGGACTATGCATTGAGATTTCTGTTTCATATATTGGCTGTGTATGAACTTGATGTACCAGCTGTCTTTGATTTGATTTGATTTGACATGGTTTATTGAAGATAAAATTCATTGCAGCTAAAAGCTTAATTGAGATTACATATTTTGAAGATAAAAAATACATACCTGACAAAAGTAAATGTACAATAGTAATGAGAGGTTTTTCAGGGAACTTCAGCTGTATTTGAAGATTGTGAAAATACATTTTTCAAATTTGATGTGAAATACACTAATGTGTTTTGTTTATGTAAAGTTGCTTGTAGTGCAAGCATGGATAAAATATGAAAAAATGAAGGAGAGTCATATTAGTAGAGCCCAAAACATATGCATTTAATATAACAAGCGAGAATAGTAATAGAGTTCTGAGGTAGCTTTTGTCACTTAACATCTATCATATCTTTACAAAGAATGCTGAAAGAATGTTTGTTTGTCAGAAAACGTGATGTATTTACCTTACATGATGTAGATTGCTTCACCAGTTTAGGTAATCACCATAATTCACAGGGCTCCAATATTCCTCTGATTGATTTGAAGAGTGGACTTGTTTGAATTACAAATCATAAACATTGATCCTGCCAAGCTTCTATGCTTGATGTCAATTGCATATAATGGTATAAGCCTAGTTACACTCATGCATATAGCTACATGCTGGTTATACATGCTGAGCTGTAACATAAGAGCTAGACACTTTAAAAGGTCAGTAAACTTTTCCCTAGATATCAAAACAGCTCTGTCAAGTTTACAAAATAATGTCTTTAAAAAGCATCTTGTTTGAAAGATATTGAACTGATATACCTCATATACTGTACTGAATGATGTTATGTGATTTTAGACATATTTTAGACATAAATGTTGATGGTCTGTATCCTTTTGGTCCTTTCAAATAAGTATCAAAACTAGATGTAGGAAGACCATTGTCCATTTCTAATTATAATCTTCATATTAAGAAACTGAACAAATATGATTGACTTGTTCTTTTTGTCTCTTGTGATCTAATAAGAAAAAGGCTTTTTGGAGGAACTAATTTTCTTTCAATTATCTATAGGCATTAAGTTGATGGGTTCTTGTGATTTGATTTTTGTAATTCATATTCTTTGTTTTTTTACACTTTTGTGTTCCTCGAAATAGAATAAAATCAGATAAAATTTCTCATTTTCACCACTTTCCTTATGATGTAAAACAAATCTCATATCAATAACAAAGTTTATTTCATGATATGTAATTCAATATCATGACAAATACTGAATGTTAATCAAATCAAGCCTGTTAGAATGTCTAGAGCTGGAGCAGAATCAATCTACCATTGAAAGATATGAATGAAATGATGAGCTACTGTGCCCTTGATCCTGCTCATAATTGCATGTTTCAAACTGTGACTCAGAATGTGAGTTTGTTTAGAGACAAACATCTAGTGAGCTACTACATTTATACCTAACCTTTATTGACCTCATTCCTAACTGCCCATCCCCTTTTCCAGGCAAGCTTCACTGCTGCGCAGTGCAGAGATGTCTTGACTTGTATTCTTTTGAGATAACATCATGGTTGCATTTTCCATTATGTAGTCATCATGTCATGATCATGTGACCTGCACCCATAGGTTTCTGCTGAAATATGGCATAACTGCTATTATTGGCACTTTTAAACCAAAGCAAATATTGGAAGTGGAAAGGGATTTTCTATTTAGAGACTAATGTTTGCTGTAAGTGCTGTGTAAATCAAGAAATGTTATCATAAATGAAATTTGAATATGAATGCTGGGCTTTGCCAACCATATTAGCCAAGGTGAGTCATGGGTCCAGCTATTGAAGGGCTACTGTTGTCCTGGGGTGGGGGTGGAGGCAGGGGGTACTGGTCTTACTGGGGTGGCGTAATATGAGAAAACCAGCCAATAGAGAGAGGGTAAAGTGTGGGAGGAGGTTGTATCATGTTATTATATTCCTTGGTCTTCTCCTATTCTTTCTCTCTCTCTCTCTCTTTCCATGTTAGGGAGGGGGCATGTCCCTCCTGTATCTATACCGCTATTGTTGGACTAATTAGAAGGACATCTGAGTCATGCTAGTGTCTGAGCATGAATTGCATGTAGACTTGCTTACTCCCATCTGTTTTCAATGCCAATATAATGTTGCAGGGTCTGTTCAATAGATAGAATTCAGTATAGAGTTATCATAATCTGCATTTTTATGTATGGTTATGGGGAGTAGGAAGCAAAGGTGACCATAAGAGCCCCTTGACGGAAAGGGAAAAAAAATAAATGAGAGCTGGTTATGAGATTAACAAACTACTGCGCCTTAGAATAGTTTCATTAGATAGATGATGCAATATAAAGTGCATTGTATTATTAGCAAACCGATTCCTATCTGTATTGTCTAGAAAGTGAACATTTCAAGTATTTTGCCTAATGTTTTATTTTCTAATACTAATATTAAATCCTAGTTCTTATTATAATAACCAGCTAGCAGTGTTGTTCAGAGGTAAAAAGCTAAGTTTTTGTTTTTTTCAATTACAACTGCTATAACATAATTCTTTACTTTATATTTATTTTTATGGAGAATATAGAATATCATATGGTGAAAACATATCTAATACAAAACAAACATGCCATACAGTAAGCTTATACAATTTAAATGGAATTTTCCATAGTAAGGGTAATGCTTATAACATACACTGTTTCCATGAAAACCTGATTTCTGTTCCCAGGAAATTGTTATAGTTAAAAATGCTTGGAGGGAAGCCAAGCTGACGGAAACATCTGACTCGTGTGGCTCTATATGCTCCACTAGCCAGGGGCAGAGTAAGGGGGTTATTCTTGATTCCATGGGATAGAATGTGTGCTCAGTCTGTAAGTAAGCAATTACATGTATGTATTGCTCCCTATATCATATTGTTGATGCCATATGATGTATAAAAGGAGATGAGGCAGTTATGCTTTACCTATGTTGGTCAGAAAGCATAACTATTTTTCCTTTATGGTAAATTCACATCTGTTTCTTTCACATATATATCAAAGAAAAACATTTATCCAAAATACTCCTTGAAAATTTCATTCTATAGAATTCTGACTAACATGTACTTTATATTGACCCTGTAAGATAAGTGATTTCATATCATGCATTTATTTATTTATTTCCCACAGTCTTCTTTTGGTCAAAGTTATTTTGTCCTCATCCAATTCATTAATTGATATAATTGGTATGAAAATCAAATGTATATTCTAATTGTTGACAATTCAATGAAGACATAAAAGCAGCTTTCATTCTGCTAGTGAAGGACATGCAGAGGCCAACATGGAAACACAACACATGGAACGGATGCCATCTGCATGCTTGTTACCTGCTTACAGGCGTTCCAGAGCTTGAACATGTATGGCGCATGACTGTGTCGCACAGAGGGTGATTCTAGAAATAATTAGTGACGTACAAACATAAGCGGAACATTAATGATGCATAACAGGAAGTGAGAGAGAGAGAGAGAGAGGGGGGGGGGGGGGGGGGGGGGGGGGGAGAGGGTAAGCGTAAGCGTGACAGGAAAGAAGAAGGATGAGTGTGGGGAAAAAGCAAGATGTAAGCACATTTGCAATGGGACAAACCTTTTCATGTGACAATCACTCCTTCCTCTCCCTTTCCCCATTGGCATTTCATTAATTTCATTAATCTTAATCTGTCATCTATCCATCAGCAACCTTTGTGATAGAGGGAGTAATTAATGTCATCTAGGTTTGGGGATGCAGCAGTTTGTGTCTTGTACGAACAACATTTCTTTAGCATATTCTCATAAATATTCAGTAATTGCTATTATCGATTGGTTCACTCTTCATATATGTTTGTATGAAACACCTGTAATAATGATTTGATAAAACTAATTGTATGTTCTCATTTATATTTGATGTGATAACCAGTATTAACATAGTCTGTATTTGTTAACAATGGTAGACAAGTATACAGGGCCTCATCCTTGAATAGTTACTAATCACTGCAGGTGCTATACCGAGTTTATAGAACATTAATTGATAACAAAATGAATCTAAAAGAAATTTCTCCTGTGTACTCTCAAAAGAAATTGAGAATTACTGATGCGACTACCCAAGGGAGTAAAAATGTAGTGAAAGAAGATGTGAAAATCCTTTATTTCCCCTTTTTTAGAATACTCTAAAAAAAAATCAATAATCACTCCTAAAAAAGTGATCACTGATGTGGCTCCTAGGCGAATGAAAATAGAGTGAAAATTTGCTCTTTTTTAAGAGAGAGAGAGTAGTATATTTATTGTAACCAGTGGAATAAAGTCAAGCTTTATTCTAAAATCGTGAAAGACACAAAATGGAATGGACTGTAAGATTTTGACTCAATATTTTCTTTCTTTTTTCGATCTGAAAGATTATCAGCAAAACCCTCACTGTTGGTCAGAAATGTGCACAATACACATCTCGAGACAACCTTGAATTAGAAAGACATAAAATGTGACTGAGACATTTCAGGTTATGTAATGAAGCTGATGATGTATACTACAGTCAAAGTCAATGGTTGATATGTCTCCTTAAAGGGAAATTAACCTCAGCGTATGAATTAGCTTATTTTGAATGGTGTAGTATATGCCTCTTATTTGATACATGCAATTTCATGTAAAAACACAGGATATAGATATAAATCACTATTTTCCAGCCAAGTTATCGTCTGCTAGCAATAATAAGGGGGCTGCCATTACTTTATGTGTACACGAACATATTTTTCATCCCAAGTAAAATTTCCTTCATCGTTAACTTGTAATTGATTTTTAGAGGACAAATATATATTAGATAAAGTCACATATTCTGAAATGTAAGTTTAGTTTTATATATTTTTTAAAAGGTCTTAATTTGTTCATAAAAAATATACTTCATAAAAAATATACGTCAAGGACGGAGAATTGACGTCAAGGACGGAGACAATCGTAACAATACCAAAACAAAGCGAGGAATCTGCTTTACAGGATGGCTATTAGAACTCATGGGTCGTCAATTATCTAGGCCCATGGCCAATAACAATCGTAATACAATCAGAACAAAGCGACGTATCTGTTGTAAAGGTAGGCTATTATCAATGCATATGGTACCTAATGATCCGTGTCATGCACAAAATGGCAGCCTCCATGGAAAGACGTAGCAGACAATAGGTGCATCTAGAATATCACGTGGGGTTACTTGTCCTTTAAACTCTGACTCCATGTCCATATCAAGGACAGATACTTGGAGGAGGAAATGACCTATTCTTCCCTGCCTCATTAAAGGGAACGCCAACCTTAATGGCAAATTGCTGTGAATGAAAGAGGAAAAAATCAGAAAGCAATTTAGTAAAAGTTTGATTGAAATTGGACAAGCAATAAGAAAGTTATGAATTTTTTAATGTTGTTATCACTATACATATGGGAATTTCAAATTGGCCGAATAGGTAATGTCACTGTGATGTAGCTGCGGACAACTCCCCCATTTGCTCCAACACACAAAATGACTAAAATATTTTTTTTTTCAAAATGTGTAACTCAGTAGGATCTGTTTCTTTCATGAGGACCTATAACAACATCCTATCTCCAATATATTTTGAGTACTGCCCTGAGGGTAAAGGTGCTTTGGAGAAAACCACAACTAAATGATATTTTTGTGTACGACAAATGGGAGAGTTGTCTGCAAGTATGTTACAATCAACTTACAAAATTGCCAATTTTAGATTCACATAGATGTAGTAATCTCATTTTTCCAACATCCATAACTTTCTTATTCCTTGTCCGATTTCTTTTACCATGCTGTTTTCTTAATTTTCTGCTTTCACACAAATCATCTTATTACAAAGGTTGGATTGCCCTTTAAGAACAAAGTAAAACTGTCTGCTATCAGGAGTGGTGATCTAGATTAGTGTGCATTAGGGGAGATCCCTCATCACACCCAACCCTCCTTTTTGAAATTAAGACTGTACCCTATATGCAGATGTCCTTCCCCTTTCATTATGAAGAGAGATAAATATCCCTGGTATCTTTCATATCTTAATGTACCTCAGTGCAATGGAGCAGTTGCCCCCATCCCTCCCATATCAAATTGTTCTTGGTTTAAGGAGAACAAATGAAAATTATCAGTTTTCATATGTTTATAAAGAAATTTGGAAGTAAGCAGTAGTTCTGTACAAGTAATCTACTTAAGATGTGAATATAGTGTTTATGATATCGAGTTGCTTTTAGCCCAGTTGTGTAGTTTACCATATACTTTAAGAGAAAACTGAAAAGACACCTAATGATGAACAATCTCTCCTGAATATGTCTTAATATTATAAGCACCTTTAGCACCCTCTTTTTGAAGATATGGTTGCTCATTATAATTGTCTTTATCATTACTTTTAGTACAAAGAGATTAAGTGAGACTGACTAGGTGCAGGGCATGACAGAGAGTAGAGTGATGATGGGTGTGTCAGCAGCCTCAGTAGAGTTGGGGAGAGGCCTTTTACAGTCCAGGTGGGATTAGTTATTCTAATGAGAGTACATTATTGGGTTGGGAATGAAAAAACAGACATGATGAATAGATCAGAGATGGCTTATACCGGTAGTTTAGGTAGGGATGATGATCTGGAAGATAGCATCATTGGGTCTGCTATTCACTGTTAAAAATGTGCTATAAATGCTACTACATGTATTAGATTATTTCAAAGTGCATAAGATAACGATGTAACTTTTGATGTATAGTGCTACAAATGCTACTATTATTATTATTTCAAAGTGCATAAGATAACGATGTAACTTTTGATGTATAGTCTTAATAGAGCTATTTCAGGAAGTTATTTGTTTGAGGATGTACAGAAAATAGACAGTGTTGAAAGGTTATTGGCTTAAGAGAGAGTTGAGAGAGAGTTGAATGACGCGTGCTGTGTTCAGTTTAATTCAGTCCATTGTTAAACATAGTGTAGGCATGTTATCAATGATTGCTACATGAATTATTAATACATGCAGAGCAGTAGTTCACAGTGCAAGAGATTTATCACCCACCTACAACACAAACATACATCATGTCGGCTGAGAATCAGTATGGAGGTATCTGAGGTACAAAAGGGCATTGACTCTGTGTAATAAATAGAATATGAATTAAAGCCTTTCTAGCTCTGCGCTGATGATATAATGACAGTGCTGCTGTAACCGCTGTATTCTTGATTATGAGCATATTAGTCCAGTTTTAAATAATGAACGTTCTGTAATGCTGCATTTGTCCTGACATAATGTGAAACTTTGCATTACACATGAGTTCATTAGAATCTACCCTAAGAATTGGGTCACATGGTAAATTAGTAGGGGAACAAACATGTTTTCCTTCCTCTTTGTCCTATTTCACATGTATCATCTGTTTGGAGCCAGAAGGGCATTAACTCATTTAACACAGACCTTCTTGCTCCAAACAGACGATATGTTCTCAAGGAGAGAGGGATACTGGTCTATTATGTATCTCTGTCTGCCCCTAACAATACATCACAAGGCAGATAGGACTGTGTATCATCTGCTTGGAGCCAGAAGGACATTAACTCATATCATTTAATACAGAGTTAATGCCTTTTTTGCTCTCAACAGACAAGCTGCTGACAAGCGCTAAATAAAGGTTAGCATGTGTGGGTGTTTCCTTGCACTACTTATAAAAGCAAGATTTGTTTCTCTGCCCTACTTACATGTATCATCCCTTTTCCTTCTTTGATCTCTGTGTGCTGTTGTCTGATCCCCACCTAGACAAGCAAACATTTTTGTGTTAAGGAGCTTATACCCCTTTTAAGTGGTCAGGACCCCATTTCTTGCTCTGAATATCAAGGTTTAGTCAGGTTTTTAAAGGATTTCTTACATAAGATATTCTAGATGAAACTGAAAACATCTTTTTAATCATACTTCTTTCCACTTTAGGATACACCAGTGGAATAAATTAAGTGAAACTTAATGTGAAGCAACATAGTATCTTTTTATTCTTTTTATAAAATGTTGTCAGTCAGAGGGCAAACCAAGATTTTCTTTGTTGAAATAGTAAGTTATAACCCCTTGTGCCTTCTTGTATCAAACTCTGTGCTGGTTGATGAGATAAGCATGAATGCATACTGCAGAAGGTAATGATACTCACTGCAGTGGATATATGAACAGGGATAATAATTTAACAGGGGGATGGGTTTAATCTCCATGTGATCTGACAAAATGCTCTCTCCACATTTGTTCTGAGCACATTTTCAATTCAACTCAATTCAGTTAGGCTTTATTTTGTAATCAAAGATGTAGGGTAAGTGTTAGTGTTGCAGTTGGGTTTAGAGTTAGTGTCATGGTTAGGTTTAGAGTTAGTGCAGGGTTAGGTTTAGAGCTAATGTCAGGGTTAGGTTTAGAGTTAGTGTCAGGGTTAGGTTTAGAGTTAGTGTCAGGGTTAGGTTTAGAGTTAGTGTCAGGGTTAGGTTTAGAGTTAGTGTCAAGGTTAGGTTTAGAGTTAGTGTCAGGGCTAGGTTTAGAGTTAGTGTCAGGGCTAGGTTTAGAGTTAGTGTCAGGGTTAGGTTTAGAGTTAGTGTCAGGGTTAGGTTTAGAGTTAGTGTCAGGGTTAGGTTTAGAGTTAGTGTCAAGGTTATGTTTAGAGTTAGTGTCAGGGCTAGGTTTAGAGTTAGTGTCAGGGCTAGGTTTAGAGTTAGTGTCAGGGTTAGGTTTAGAGTTAGTGTCAGGGCTAGGTTTAGAATTTACTGCAATAAATCATATATACCTACCTATTATGCCTGTAGTCTTGACTACGGGACCCCTTCGAGAATTTAACACACATGAGTCACAATATTGTGCGCACCCCCCGTAATCCTATTGTCCCCTTCGCCACTCACGCGCGTCAACACGCTACGGCCATCTTCCTCTTTCTTGCTCGCCCCCGACGAGATAGGACGTATAGTCACAGCGCTCCTGAAATCAGGTCGTATAGTATCCTTTAGGTGCGCTTTTTCGCACATTTAAAGCACTTTTAGGTACCTATTTTCGCTTAGATTATAGTACTGGGTGTTTTAGTAGTCACTTTTGCCGATTGCAAGGGATTTTTGATATCCTTTTCTTGGCATTTATTTTTCCCTTTCACGGTCAGCCCCACGTAGATATTTCTGTGTGTTTGCGGGTGTTCCGTTTGTCACCGAGCCTTTGGGTTCGGTGTTTGTTCTTACGGTTTTTTGGCTGTGAAAATCTTTTGTGCGTATCTCCCAAATAAATTTTACTTTTATTTTACTGCATTCAGTTGAAGTATTTCTTATTTTGAAAAGTATACTTTATTGTCTGTTTTATTGCAGTGGTATGAATTCGGAAGAAGAAGCAGCTAGGTCACGGAGACCTGCTTCTTCCGAAGAGTCGTCTAGCAAGACGACTCGGCCTTCCAGAACTCTCCCGAGTACTTCGGTACATGGGGGAGGGAGGAGGGCTAAGGGTAAGTTGCCTAGTGGTGTTTCCTTGCAGAGTTTGCCAGTCTCGGAGCTTGCGGCTTCGGGACGGGTGGCGTTAACTGAGTCGGGATTGTCAACTCCGAAGCCCGTGGTTTCGGGGTGGGTGGCGTCAGATTCTAGTGGTTTGGATATCTAGCGAATCCAATCCCCCGGTCGCTGAGACCAGAGGGGGGGCGGTTGTTTCCCGTACGGTAGCGTTCACTCGCTCTGATCCGTTAGGGGAGACGCGCCCCACTACTGCAGGGCAACCCACGGGCTTAGTCCATGTTGGTCTGGGTTCTCAAACCCTAGCCCCCGTGCTAACGCCATATGGGGGAACGAGTACTTCCTGGGCTGTCTCAGTTGCCAGCTGATGGGAATGCTCGAGCTAACAATTATGGACGCTCTTCGGAGCAACAGGTGTTTTCACCTGAGTGCGTGACTACTAGTGCTCCCCTATTGCCGCTTTCGAGCGGTCCAATAGTGGGTTCACATGCCTTTAGTAGTCATCGGGCACATACCGAGTCATCTCGGTCTGCCCACGCACTGGGAGCTTTTAGCTCCCAACCCATGGCTACTGCATCTTCTTGCTTAGCCAATATGGGTGATTTGGGCGATTCTCTAGGCTTACGCCATGAGCGCTCCAATCCCTTTATGGGAAGTGAACGTCCCTCCGCGGAGGGATCGGGTCGTGTTTCCGAAGCGGCTTCGGAGATCCGAACGAATCCGATTAAGCGTTCTAACAAAAGGGTTTCGGCTACGACTCTTGTCGAGCCAGCCAAGAAAAAGGCCAAGAAGAAGGCAAAAAGTGGCAAGGCTTTGCCGGCCTCTTGCCCGTCTGGCCTGGCTAACCCAGCTAGCTCCTCTCAAGCTGACATGTTCAGCATGATGCGGGCTTTTGCTCAGAATCAGGGTTGGTCCTTTGTTCCGGCTACTTCAACCCTGACTTCTGTCCCTATTCAGGGGTCTGACTTTGAGACTAATCAGCCTTTTGTGTTGGATTCGTCTTTGTCTGAGTCGGTTTCGCATGTGCCTCCTATTCCCGCGGCCCTTGGGGCGCCGCTGGGCGAGGAGACTTTCGTTGAACCATGCGGGGCTCTGCCTGCTGAGGCCTTTGTTAGCGTTCCTTTGTCTCTTTCCACTCGGGTGGAACCAGATTTGGAGGTGGCCTCTCAAGCTTCGGTTTCTGAATCGCTTGGGCAGGCGGAGTCTCAATCGCTCACCCTCTGTGGGGTGGAAGCGATTGCTTTGTTGTCCAGATATCTCTCTGAATTTTAGTCAACCCGCGCGCAGGGTTCGACTTCGCGTTGGTTTAAGCAGCGGGATTCCTGCTGAGTCCTTTGTTGGCGTTCCTTTGCCGGGTCATCCCGGTCCGCCCTTGCTCTGGGCGCCTTGGCGTCCGGCCCATGGCTGTTGCATCTCCTTGCTCGGCCGATATGGGTAATTGGTGCGCGTCTTTGGGTTCAATACCCTCAGCGCACTTCTCCCATAAAGGGAGGTGAGCGTCCCTCAGCGGAGGGTTCGGTTCGTGTTCCCGAAGGGCTTCGGGGATCCGAACGAAACCGAATAAACGCTCTGAAAAGCGGGTTTCGACTTAGGCTCTTTTTGGGCCAATCAGAAGCCTAGGGAAGGGGCTAAAAGAGGCAAGGCTTTGCCTGCCTCTTGCCCATCGGGTTTAGCTAACCCTCCGGTCTCTCAAGCTGAGATGTTCAGTGTGAGATGGGCTTTGCCCAGACTCAGGGTTGGTCCCTTGTACCAGGATTCACATCCCCTGCTCTTGTCCCTTTTTTGGGTCGGACATCGAGACTAATTAGCCTTTTATGGTTTATTCTTTGTCTGTGATGGGATCACATGCGCCTCCTAGTCTCGCAGCCTCGGGGCTCCGTCGGGTGAGGAGGCTTATGGCGGTTCATGAGTGAATCCGACTGTTTCGGCCTTTGTTCGTGATTCTTTGTCACGATCATTTCAGGCGGATCCAGTTTTTGAAGCGGCCTCTCAAGCTTCGGTTTCCGAATCGCTGGGGCAGGCAGAGCCTTAGTTGCTCTCCCTTTGTGGGGTAGAAGCGATTGCTTTGTTCTAAACTTTCCCTGACTTTTAGTCAACCCGCGCGCAGGGTTCGACTTTGCTTGGGTTCAGGCAGCGGGATTCCTCCGAGCGTATTTCTCTTGCGGAGGATTTCTAGCTGGATTTTGGACGCATTGAAGCGGTGCTTCTTTTGAGCGTCATGTTTGGTTTGCAGTGGTCATAGTTTTCCACTGCAGCTGCCTCGGTCATGTACCGTCGCAGAGTATTGGTTGGTGGCTGTCTTCGTTCCTTTCTCCCCGCTTGGGAGGCCATCTCCGGGGACGCTTTTGTTCTCTTTGACGGACGAGACGGATTCTTCATAGATCTGTCCGCCCCGCTCCCCGGAGGTGCTATAGGAACTCGGTCACCTCACAGGCTGTCTTTTTCCCTTTCTCCGACTTTTGTTATTCCCAAGCGCTCGGGAAAACTTCAGTACATTTTCGGATGGAGACTCGCCTCCATTCTCCCGTTGATCAAGAGGAAGGACTACGCGGTCTTGATAGTTTTCGAAGATGCGTATTTCCACTTTCCCATTCATCGCGCTTTGCGCGATCTTCTGGGGTTTTTTCTTCCTCTCAGAGACTTATCGCTTTCGCACTCTTCCCTTCGGGCTGTGCCCAGTCCCTCGGGTTCTTACTCAGGTTGTAGCCGTGCTGGCAGCCTCTCTGAGGCGACGCGGCCTTCGGCTATTTTTGCTACCTGGACGATTGGCTTCTCCTAGCGGAGTTGCGCGATTGTTTGTTGGACGAGACTAGTTTGCTCGTCAATCTTACTCAAGACTTGGGTTTCTTAATATTTTGGGAAAAGCCAGAGTTAGTTCCTACTTGCAGCCCAGTTTTTCTGGGGGCTGTGTTGGACATTTGGAATCAGTTGGCTCGGCCCAGTTGAGACAGGTTTCTCACCATTGTCTCGGCAGCTCGCAAGCTCATGCTGGCCAGAAAGGTTCTTGCGCGAGGCAAGTCCTTCCGTACCCCCCCCCCCTTCCGTTGATCTCGGTTTCGACGGACGCTTCTCGGTGGGGTGGGGAGGACATTGCAATGGCAGCGCGGTCGCGGGGGATTGGTCTCATCTTGGGACTCTTCCCCATATTTAATGTTTGACTTTTCAGTCGTTCAGTTCTGATCCTCACGGACAATGTCACTGTGGCGGCTTATGTCAATCTGCAGGGAAGCACTCGTTCTGCTATCCTGAATGCCCTAGCAGCACAGCTGTGGAGGTGGTGTTGTCGCATGGCAATCACACCCGTGGCCTCTTTCATCCCCGGTCTGGAAAACCTCTTTGCGGATTTTCTGTCTCGGGGCAGGTGTCTTCCATCGGAATGGTTGCTCCATCCAGAGGTCTTTCGCCGCATTTGCAGTTACCTGGATCCACTGGAAGTGGATCTTTTTGCGTCGGTTCTAAATCACCTACTTCCGATATATTGCTCCTGTGCGCGCGATTGGGGAGCTTGGGCTCTCAATGCTTTCTCTCTCAGTTGGGAGAATCTTCAAGGATTTGCCTTTCCTCCCTTCCAGCTGAATCCGCGAGTCTTGCGGAAGATCAGGGAAGATCGGGCTCGGGTGCTTGTGATAGCTCCCTTTTGGCCCAGGAGGAGTTGGTTCCGGAGCTAGTGAGCCTTCTGGCGGCTCAACCGTTCCTTCTTCCGTTAAGAGTGGATCTGGTGTTGCAGCCCCTCTCGGGGATTCTTCACCACAATCCAGAGTTCCTTCATTTGACTGCTTGGCCCTTGTCGGGGAATCTGCAAGACAGTCGGGTCTCTGTGATAGAGCCGCGGAATTTTTATTGTCCAGTCGTAGAGTTTCTACTAGGGAGATTTATAATTCCCGTCTTTCGGTCTTTTTCCTTTGGCGTAAAGAGCGAAATCAAACCCCTTATCGGCTCCTATTGGTTCAATTGCGGATTTTCTAATCTCGCTATTTGACAAAGGGAGATCCATCTCTACTATCCGAGGCTACCGTTCGGAATGATCGGGGCCATTCATTCGGATTTCTCAGATGGTTCGGGGATTTCCAATTCCCCGCTGTTAAGTGGTGTGATTCGGTCGTTCTTTTTGAAGCGACCTCCTTATTCTAGGTTAGTGCCGTCTTGGGGTCTGCCTAAGGTCCTGGAGGCCTTGGCGAAACCTCTTTTCGAACCGTTAGGTGAAGCTCGCTTCATCATCTTACGGTTAAGACGCTCTTTTTGGTAGCTTTTTGCCTCTGGGCAGAGGCGCAGTACTCTTCATGCTCTCTGCCTTACTCCTGGTCATGTTCGCTGGGAGAGAAAAGGCGTTAGATTGATTCCTAAGGCTTCTTTTATTGCCGAGAATCAGACAGCTGCCTCTGGCCCTGTTGAGATTTTTCTTTGTCTGCTTTCTGGGTTTTCGTCAGTGCGCGAGGACAAAGTTTGGTGTCCTGTTAGGGCTCTCTATTGGTATATTGATGAGACTAAGTCTTATCGTAAGGATGATCAGTTGTTCCTGTTCACTAGAGAGCCTCTTTCTCCTGCTTCTCTTGATTCCATTTCTAGATGGATTGTCGAGGCTTTTAGGGCTGCTGGCACAGGGTCTCTTTTTTCCGACAGTAAGCCTTGTGCTCATGACACTCGTAGTGTCAGCACTTCTTGGGTTCGGTTTCAAGGTGTGGCGCTTGATGATATTTTGAAGGCTGCTTATTGGCGTTCGCCCAATTCCTTCATTTCTTGCTACCTTAGGGATGTTCCCGCAGGTGAGGCTATGTTTGCGTCAGTCACCTTGAAGGCCATTGTGTCTTTGTATTCTTCGCTGTAATCCTATTCCCTTCTGCTTGAAACATGCCTCCCGGTCTTTGAGTTGGCGCTGGTCTGGCATAATAGGTAGGTATATATGATTTATTGCAGTAAATTTGTAAAATCAGCACTGATTTTCTTATTTACTATATAAATCTATATACCTACCTATGACCCTCCCTCCTTCCCCTCACCTTGCAAGCAACATGTTTCTACTTGGGATTGCTCGCAAAAGAGGAAGATGGCCGTAGCGTGTTGACGCGCGTGAGTGGCGAAGGGGACAATAGGATTACGGGGGGTGCGCACAATATTGTGACTCATGTGTGTTAAATTCTCGAAGGGGTCCCGTAGTCAAGACTACAGGCATAATAGGTAGGTATATAGATTTATATAGTAAATAAGAAAATCAGTGCTGATTTTACAGCGTAGTGAGTTAGTGTCAGGGCTAGGTTTAGAGTTAGTGTCAGGGTTAGGTTTAGAGTTAGTGTCAGGGCTAGGTTTAGAGTTAGTGCCAGGGTTAGGCTTAGAGTTAGTGTCAGGGTTAGGTTTAGAGTTAGTGTCAAGGTTAGGTTTAGAGTTAGTCTCAGGGTTAGGCTTACATTTAGTGTCAGAGTTAGGTAAAGTGTTAGGTCAAGGGATGAAGTTAGGGATTTCGTAAGTGTTAAAAAATGACTGCGATTGGTAAGTGTTAAAAAATTGTCATCAAACCTTTCCTCTCTCAAACTGGGGCTCATCACAAACATTTTTTCTTGAATTAAATTTGGAGGGGGACGAGGGCCTGTGTACACGAGACCCATGTTGATGATCTAAAATTTAGGGGGTCTTTGTGCAGTGTACCTCTTGTTAATGTTGAGCCCAAATCTTACAAGCTATTTTGAGGTATATAAAGGCACTTTGTTATTTTTAAAGTCACTGCTCATTTTCTTCTCCTGTTTTTTGACTGACAATAGATCTGTATAGCACTTCAGCTGCATCCCCTACCCTCTTATGTGGAATGGGGGAGGGCATTTAAAATGATTTCATCCTTTACACTTTCTCCTGTAATATGCTGCTGCAGTGTAGCACGCCTCTCCTTCCGGAGCGAAGAGATGAAATAAGAGAGAGCGGAATATTCCCATGAAGAAGGTTAATTTTTCCCACTTTTAGCCGAGAGGATTGAGACATTAGTGAGACATGACGAGAATTCATCATGCTGATTCCTCTCCCTCAAGCTCCGAGGCTAGAATCGAGTTCAACATCCAGTAATGTGAAGTCAAATAAAAGAGGGTCATTGGAGCGTGAGATTAGATGAGAAGCACTCTGGGATTGAAGGATATTATGCAGCGGTAGTGGCAATCATACCAATCCAAATAGCACCATGATTAGTCAAGGCTGAAATAGTCTAATAATGACATGATATGACGAATCTTCATATCCGGAATGATTGAACTTTTTGAGGCAGCCTAACTTTACAAATATAAAGATGTAAAGATCTTAACAGATGGATGCAGACTTGACCATGTGTATATTTTCCCTCATTCTTGCAACAAACAACTGTTCTCTCTGATTGCAGATGTCCTTCAAATTTCTGTGGCTTATAAAGATATCTAATTCCTAAAGGGGCAGAGCGTATCCCTGTTTTCTTCAAGTTCAGTGTACACCGTTTTATTGACACGTATCAATCTGGTTATACATGCAGACAAAAGAAAGTATGAGAATGTAGAGACCGCAGAGGATTTTAGTCATTTGTTCAAAAAGTATTAAACAGTGAGAAATATTATAATAATCTTCAGGCTACTAAACACACAAATTTTCAAGAATGAAGTTTACATTTTGCTTCAGCTTATATCAACGTGATATTCTAGAAGTTATTGCAGATGTATAAAGGTACCTCTATTCACATTATACGTTGTATGATATTGTGAGGAGTGATGCATAGGTATGGTATGGCTGGAATCACTTGGCTGTCTAGCCATACATGCCACGAGGCCCTTCCTCCCTTCATATTCAACAAGCTATGTTAACATGAATCCATGGGGCTTTGCATGGAGAACAAACTCAGTTAAAGGGATACGCACCAGGCAGGCGTGGGGAAAGTCAGGATTGCGTAAGCCACATTCACTCATACACAAAGTTTGTGCGTCGAACGCGTCCATCGGACTGCTGGGATTATTATTTCGGACTGCAGGAAGCCGACCGAATCTCGCACGAGAGCTCGAGTTCAGGCGGAGCGTGCATGTTGCGCGGCGACCAGTCTGTCCGGAGTTAGAGCCCCGGGGGGCAATGGCATGATCAGGTAACAATCATGGTGCCCTCTCGCGGAATAAAAATGTCCACAATCTGCAGTTGAGTATCCCTTTAATGTCAACTCATGTTGCTCCAGTATTCAAATACAAGATGAGGATGAAGATATCTCATATGCTAGGATGTCTGTCTCACCTGTAAGTCTTTTGTTTGAGAGTATCTATCCCAATTTGAATTTTTCTCCAGAATTTAAGCTTTAATCATCCTAATTGTTTTTAAATAGGTAATCCAGTCTTCAAATAATTCTCATTGGTTGAAGACAAAACCTTGTGGTTTTTTTTTTTTTCTTTGGGGGGGGGGGGGTGGGGATGGGGAACATATCATGTCATTGTGAATTATTTTCATTTAGCCATTTGCATTAGGGGTTAACAGATTGTTTTATAAGCATTATTATGATATCTATTCCTAATCAAATCATATCTTGAGAGTCAGAAGGGTATTATTTCATATCCTGTAACATGGAATTAAAGACCCCCTGGCTCTCAGCTGATAATTAATATGATGGAGCTGTCTTGTATCTTTGTATGTATACTCAGCATGGCAAAGAAGTGTGAAAGCTTACACACCATCTCCAAGATTCTAAAGTGTACACAGTAATATGATGAGAGGTAGCACTATAGTGGCATCAATCGATAAACTGCGATATACCGTAGCACACATAGAATTATGCATGCCAGGCAAAGTCTCCTCATGGGCTTGGGAGTGAGGGAGGGGAAAGTCCCATCCACTTGACAACAGAAATAGGTCCACTTAACAACCTTTCTAGCTACTTCAAAGACTAAGATAGTGCCGGCCAGCATTTGCTTACTCTAAATGTTATGGGCCTCCCTAGAAGTATCTTCAGTGCAACTTTGTATCGGAGATCGAACATTAGATATATGCAAAGATGGGTGGCAAGTGGGAGTGAAAAGGGCTTGGTATGAACCATTGATGCTACTATGGAGAAGTAAGCCCCTTTCACACTTGTGATCATTCTGATAGGAGACAGTGGTGTAGGTAGATTGTTTATGGATCAAAGAGGCTAAAACCTCCGAAACTTTGGCAGTTAGTACAGTATTTATGAAATTCATCTCTTACTCTATTGCTCCATCATTCTTGAGCTGATAAGGCATTTTTTTTGTCATTTGTTTTGCTGTATTGATATTAGTTTAAAATAAGCAGGGAATATGTGGAAATCGTTAAAGAATTATTATAGAAATTGTAGTATATACTCTTATATAAAATTATATTGGAAACAAGGAATATAGGTAAGGGGTAATAATGTTTCATATGATAAAAGTGTAATAATTTATGTGAAATGGCAGAATCAGAAATATGATTCTAGGATCTTTCCATAGAATGTTATGTAGTAGCTGTAGATTAATCAACAGTGAATTTTCTTGCATCCCTGCCACTGTTGCTGCAAAACATATGAACCCAACCTAAGAATAGCTTTGCATAGTGGGAACTACTGATTGGAATACCACATGCTATATGTCGCAAAATGTAAATGTATTACCTTATATATTTATGTTACATTTATTCCAGAGAATCCTGTGTAACGAACCAATTCACAAGTGCAGTACAGTTTGTTTAGTGCCTACTTATGTCAAAGCAACAAGTCATACCCTGAACATACTTGCAAAGGAATCTTGAACTGGAGACCCCTGGTGACATTTTCCTTACATCCATCCCCCCCCCCCCCCCCCCCCATCCTTGCACGCTCGTTGAAGCTATGCAATCACACTGTCGCGAAGCCCCCGAGACATGTAAAAACACTCGAGTGAACAACACACAGAAAATGGTTCGCAGAATCATCGTGAAGGAAAGAAAGAAAGGCTTTTAATCTAAATTCTAGTGGAGTGTAAGAAATGCTAATAGCATGTGATAATGCCCCATTTTGGGTGTGCAGGACTATAATGTTTTGAAGATGGGAAGATTTACGAGAGTCATAATGATGTTCCACAGTAAGAAATTGATGAAATTAAGAAAATCTTAATGTATTTTCATCAACTATGGCAATTTAGAAGTACAATACCATGGAGAATGTGTTATGCATCAGAAGTCAAAGGTATGGAACATTTATGTGTCAATTGCTTTGTGCAGTGAAGAGTGATTTGATACAATTGACATCATAATCGGCAAAAGAATTATAAATGGTTGTAAATCCAGAGCATTAATATGATGTATGTGCAATAGATTTTACCCTGATAAAGGTACTCAGCAGTAATGTGAGATGATGCTATCAATTCTAGGCAGTAGGTAGAAAACGTTTGGATTCTTGCTTCTGGCTTGAATAATTCAAATTAAAAAAAAAAATTGTTTATTATCTTGATGGAAAGCAGATAGAGATCAAGTAAATATCCAATACCCTTATACCTGTCAATGCTATAAGTGTGGCTGTCATATTGATATGTCAGCAGACATCACAGTGAAGTTGCATGCCTCAAGAGATGTTTAAAAAACTGTAGAAGACACAAATCATGTTCCCTGTTTTTATTTATTTTGTCTTCTTTGTTGTTTAACTTTCTCTGTGCTCCACCCATTTGTTTCCTCCCACATTATTCAACTTCATGGTGATGTTAATTTTTCTTTAAAATACAAACAATTACCAAATGGTCAGTGACTGATTATATAATGTAATATAAATAACCAACAAATCTTCTGATATAGTGAAGAATATTTAAATGATATTCTTTTCAGAAATCCCTTAAATTTCAATTCATTTCTAGCGATCCTCCAAAATTTTGAATTTCACTACTGCTATCAATTCTGCTTGACCTGTCAGAGGCATTCACGTAGCAGTAACTGTCCAATTAATAGGGGCATTTATCTGAAAATAATCTAAATTGAATCTGGCACAATTATTTTCCAATTAAGCAGCACTGGATGAACTTTTCTTTTTATTTGCTGTTCAATTTTCTCTTGGGAAAATTAGTGAGTTAATGGGGTTATTTGTCTGTTGTATAGGGCCACTGTACTTCAAGTGCCCATTATCTAAACTGTGAAAGCTATTCTTGCTCACATCAACTTTTTATTGCATTGCTTTTTGATGCCATAGCTGTTGAGGCATAGTAAGATATTGCTTGGTACTTTATCCGATTTATCACATCACTGATTTTTATCAGGATTTTATAAAGGTTAGGATAACTTTAAAGTTCACTACCTTCTTTGGCTAGACTTTTCTGATAGGTTATTGTGAGTTTATTAGAGTAATTTTGTGAAACAAAAACTTGTGACATTTATACCACATATAGGGTTGTCTTTATGTCTGCCATAGATAAGTGATTAGCACGATAATAGAAACATAATTTTGTAATTTCTAGGCTGTCATCTCTGAGAAGTCTGATCAGTATTTCATCAAATTAACTGAATTAAAGTACTAAATAGAGGTTCTAAAATACACCCATCATGAACTAAGATGAGAAGGACACTGGCCTGTACAATTGCAGAATAAAGATCTAGGCCACAATGTTGATAGCATGTTTTGTATTGTTTTGATTTTGTTGTGAAAAACAAAACACCAAAAGCAGAGCTAGTCCTCTTGTAATAGAGTTACCCATTTTTTCCTGCTTGTTTTCTCTTATTTGTTTCCTAAGGGATTAAAAAGAAATACTTGGTGCAGTTCTTTGTAATAACTAACAGCAAAAAGGAAAAAGAAGGGGGAAGGGAAGAAAACAGCAATCATGGAATCAAAAAAGATCCTTCATTTCACCCTTTTTCAGAGCTCTTTGATGTCGTGATAAAATGAAATACGTTATTTATCTATAGTATTTATATAATTATTAATAAATGCTTTTCTTATTTCAAGACATTTGGTGGATATGATGAGTGACAAGCCTAGCTATTTCTATAACAATATAACAGTCTAAGCTATTCCAGACAACCTTAAAGAGGTCTTTGCATCATTCCTTGGATTGCTTTGTGACATATTCCTGAGAAAAAAATAAACATATCCATAGCAATCTGAAGGTATCAGCTATCACACAATTTTGCAGGTAATATCAAGAAAATACCAGCATGCATTCACTTCCATTATCTGCCCTTTATCGAGACCAGAGCAGAAGAAAGCTGCAATAAAAATACCACTCAAACAGTTGTCAATTGTGTGTGCCCTAGTTATCGTTCTTCAATTACATGGAAACAAGAAAGAAAAAGGAACCTACGTTCAATTTCCATGTTCCCTTGGATCTGTGTGGAATTCATTTTCACTATGGGCAGTTGGTCACAGATCATCTGATCATCATTTTTATGCATTTAAATGATGCTTACTAAGAGGGAATACAGTAATAAATGCTTGGTCATTCTAGATATAATGTAAAGACGCCAAGGTCAGAAATTAGTCAAAATATGATTGAAGTTTTCTCTCCCAACTGACTTGACTTGCGTCATCAGCAGAAGTATGTTAGTAGAATAAAGATGACGGAAACAAGTACTGTATCGGGTAAACAACAGTACCAGTGTTCATGGCTTAATATAAAAAGAATGTGCAGTTGTTGTGAGTGGAATATGTTTATTTTTAGCAATGAATGATTCTCAAAAGATGCTTCCCTTTTGGATTTGAGTTCAACTTTCTTGAATGAGGTGCAGAGAAATAAAGAATTATGCAAAATTGCTGCTTGAAGATCTGAAGTACTCTGTGTGCTTAATCTACTTTAACCCGTTGACTACTGAATTATCATATTCCTATAGGGTTAATACAGAGATCACCCAGTTCCTGTATGCAATGGGCTAATGATATAAACTTAGCTGCAGTATATGTACATGTTATCCTCTTTGGTGTGTATTTGCATGCTGTGGACATATCAGGTACTTGTAAAATTAAATGGAAGCACAGCAAGAGTGAACATTCAAAATTTATATCTTGATAATTTTTTAAGAGTTAATTTTGAACCTCATGGTGCCAGGACATGCATTGCATTAATAAGAAATTGTCAAACTTCTCAGTATAACAGTTTACTTTTCTATTGGAAAAGTTCTTAAAGTATTTCTAAACATTTACCTTCTCTTGTGTTTTTTTTTAACCTTTACCCCTTTTCGATTCTTTTGCTATTACATGCTTATATTGTAGACTACAAATCCAGAAGATGGCAGTACAGATTTCTTTCATTGGATTAAATAAAAGTTTATTCCATCTCTCTCTTTCTCTCTCCCTCCCTCTCTCTCTCTCTCTGTCTCTCTTTCCCACGTTTCTCTGTCTCTTTGCCTCTGTCTGTCTGTCTGTCTGTCTCTCTCTCTCTCTCTCTCTCTCTCTCTCTTTCATGGCAGTCTGCAAAACTTGCTGAAACATGAGGCCAAATTCCAGAAGGAATATTTGATCACATGAATGACATCTTAATTGCATTTCATCCAGGGACATGATTTATTTATTCAATTCACTACACATGAGAATTGATATCATGGATCCCTGCACATTGTTTAATCTCCAGCCCTTTCATTATACACCTATTTCTTCTGTCCACAAAGCTCAGCAGAAATTTTTTCTGCCAATTCAATGTGAAATCCTTTACACATATCATCTTTTTTCTGTTGGAATACTGCCAATATTATGGAAGGTCTCATATTATAGTCTACCCTATAGACATATTGATTATAATTTTGGTCTCGCATTTCCCAAATGAATTAATGTTATATCCTTTGCGCAGTTGAATTGAATTAATTCACTCTCATAAGAAGATACAAATTGAAATTGAAAGGGAGAGAGGATATAACTAGGAGGAGTGGCGTTCAACCACACCTCTTACTTTACTTGAACTGGTAGAGTATGGCTAGTGGCTACCAAAATTGTTATTAAATATCAAGACCGATGCAACAAGGCATTTGATACCATATTTGCATTTATTCCATCTTGCTGAATATATCAATCATTAATGCAAATATGTTGATTTGAGTGTTTCAAGCTCTTTATGTAAATTTGCATTAAATATCCTTTACCAGACCGTATCAGATAGAAATCTATACATCATTTTTATAATGTCCATTTATATAGCGCAGCTACTATACAAATATACTCTACTGCGCTTAATACAAAGTATCACATTATTACCCCGGCTTTAGCCGAGCTGCCATGATAGGCGCTAAGGCATTCAAGGAATTTCTTCCTACCGGGTACCCATTTACTTCACCTTGGTGGAGAGTGGCAAATGTAGATGAATGTCTTGCCAAAGGACATTAGCGCCGTGGCGGGATTCGAACCGCACACCATGTGATCCACAGTCCGGTGAAGTATCCACTAGACCACAACACATTTTTCAATACATTGTCCTAATCCTGTCTTTGGTGATTATGCAAATAACTCACAAGAACCAGAATATTTCTATTGCTGAGTCTGGGAATACATACATGTATGTCAGGGTTTTAAAAAATGTCTAGTGGAAATGCATTAGATTAATACCAGAGAACTTTGAACAAATGCAGCTACTTCACTTCATCTCCAATAAGATCACTGAATGCTTTTCTGAACAAATACATCTCTCGAGCAATAAAGAAAAGAAAAAGACCGGCTCATGTTTTCATCACCTCTCCTCGATAATGTCACGGGTGGTTGCACAACGTCAATGTTGGGAATTCCAGCCGTTGTCCCCAGGGCGTATGAAAATACCATGCAGTCTGGCTTGCCCGGTGGCAGCGGCGGCGGCGTCGTCACCAATGACACAGATGCCCACACATTGGACTAGATCTAAAGGTGTGCTAATGTGCAATGGGCTGTGACACAACTCAACACCTCATGCTGAAGATATCATCCAATGTTCATGGGGTTACTGAGTTCACACAGGTGACAAAAGTGAGGTGAACACCAAGATGGAGGCACGTTCACACTGCTAAGAACTCAGTGGCTTACACTCTACTGAATATTTAAACCTGATGCTGGATTTAAGCTAGTTCTAAGTTGATTTTAATGTGATAATATAAACTGAGTTTAAACCCAGCATTGAAACTAGTTTTGTTTATTGGATATTTGCTGACGTCGTTTGAAATGGCTCAAGAATCATCTGTAAGCATTTAAAATAGGATAATGTGGACTTTCCTCTTGGAATGTGTGCTTTGATGATGGCATCTAAACCAAAATATTGACAATGTTTGTCATGTAGCTCAATTTTCTGTAGTACCTGATTCTCTTAAATGGGATGCATTGGCATATGTGTGTATATACATATATATTATATATATATATGTAGGTTTATCTGTGAAGTTGAATTAACTAAGAAAAAAGCTAGTTCTTTGCCTTCTGCTATCATTTTAATGCCTGACTATTAGACACTCGAAATGGAAGGAAAATTTGCTCGCGTGTAATATGACTCAGCTTCATTATCATTGTTCGTGTAGCGGCAATTTCTAATGATCTGATGTAAATGATGTACATGTAGTCTGAACATTTCTAGATGGCCTTAAGACATCAGACATCATTTGTCATGATGAGACTCGTTCAAC
Source organism: Heliocidaris erythrogramma (assembly GCA_025617745.1). Lineage (NCBI taxonomy): Eukaryota > Metazoa > Echinodermata > Echinoidea > Camarodonta > Echinometridae > Heliocidaris > Heliocidaris erythrogramma. The sequence continues at coordinate 74,185,068 of CM046853.1, forward strand.
TTAAAATAGGCAATGGGAGTTTGAAGCCTATATTACTGGTGCCTTTTCTTTGACGCTTGTTTTATTTGTTTTTACTGAGAGTATTTGGCATGAAACATCTAAATAATTTTGATATTGAACAGAGGCTTGAAAAGGCTGATGAAAGTTGCTTTTGTGTGGAGAGTTTACACTGTGTTAAAGCCAGAAAATATATTGTTAATATACATGTCTTTGTGCATCTTTTCTGACAGAGATGTCATATGATTTTGTTGATTTATTTGTGGTTGGTGTAGATTCCTTTTCAATTATTAAACATATCAGGATTCAATAAATCTTCTAGTATCCTAGAATAAATATACATAAAAGAATAACAAGGCAGATACATAACTCTACTATTGGCACCAAGTCACTTTAACATTTGTCTTTACCTTTGGTGTTGTAATCCTGAATGTTACTTTGTTTAAAATCAAATATAAATTTGGTTTATAGTCTTAAAAATTCATTGTGTAAATAATGCCTGTAAAGTGGCAAAGCCATGAATAGATGCTCTTTAACTTACATGCATTTCTTATCAGATTCCAGACGAATGTCTACATGATCAATTTTGGCTTGGCATTAATGCTGAGTGAGCAGGCAATCTGTCTTCATTGGAATGCATGCTTGATGTGTCAAGTCCAACATTACAAAAGTAATTACCACTACACAACAGCTGTAGGAATTTCAAGTTGTATTGAGTGAAATGCAACTGAAAATCTTGTATTACCAGTATGCAACCATACTCTACCATCCCTCTACCAACACTCTACCAACACTCATACCCCCAATCTAAACCTATACCCTCACACCAACCTGCATAACCCCCTCCCTCACCCTCATGCTCATCCATCATAACCCCCTCCCCCATCCTCTCACATATCCAATCTAACCCCCGCCCTAACACCCACCCAAAATAACCCCCTCCTGTACCCTTGCACTCACCCAATCTAACCCCCCACCCTCACACCCACCTAACATAACCTCCTCCCCTACCCTCGTACTCACCCAATCTAACCCCTACCCTCACACCCACCCAACATAACCCCCTCCCCTACCCTCGCGCTCACCCAATTTAACCCATACCCTTGTACTCGCCCACCCCAACCCCCTCCACCTACTCCCAGCTCCTAACCCCACTAGGTTTTGTTTTCATTTGGCCTGGCTCCTAACATCAAACACACCCCTATGGAGGTGTTGATTTACACATCAGCGTTAGACCAGTCCTGATGGAGAAGACGTTACGTCAAGCGATTACCGGCTAAGGGTAGGGGATTCCAGGAGGTGGCTAAAATGACAAGAGTTTGAGGTCTCGGGCACTACTAACCCTGCAGATGTTCGGAGTGACGCCCGATCCCGTTTGATCTCCAAACACCGCCATGTTTGGGGACTCCTCCCTTGGTCATGTAGATGAAAGGAAATCTTCTCTCTAAGGAGAGAAACCTTGCACCGTAGAAAGTTTGCACAGCTTCAAGACTTCAACTCATGTTTCAACAGAGTTTCCTTCAAGCTTTTTGTTTCAATCTCATCTACATGTAACATGTCAACAACTTAACACCCTTGTATAAGTTCTCAAATAATATTTGTGATGAAGGCCTCAATCAGCTTGGGGATTTAATGCAGTTATGACTAAATACCATTTTAGAAAGAAATATAAACCATAGATTCTTATAGGACTTAGGAAGCTTTTCATTGTCAATATTTTTCTGAAGAAGAAATTTCTTTTTATGGCTCTTGTTCTTTCAATTCTTTGATATGATCTAGAGTAGATGATAAGTTACCATCAATCTTGTATAGCAGGCCATTGACTTCAACTCATTTCCAGTTGTCAGTACTCCACTAGCCAAATATATATATATATTTTTTTTTTTTTTTTTGGGGGGGGGAAGTTATCATTGCAACCAAATAAGATCTATGGTAGATGTTAACCTGTTGAATGCTAAGTCTAAAATTACTAATGCAGGAATCGCTGGAAAATTTGTGATGTATCAAAATCGAATCCTATCCAACAAATTGTGTTTACTGTTAGAGTTCATTTTCTTTTATAGCTAGGTTATGAATTCATCCTGATTTACTTAGCCAGTTTTTCATGTGCAAAACACATATTGACCGGATTTTTATTCTTTCCAATTTTCTTTGATATGATCTATGGTAGATGGTGAATTAAAATATATCCACTTTCATGATTAATGACAGATATTCGGCAGTACCTACATTTTTAAAGCACTCATAGAAAAGTTGGTACATAAACGATATATCACTACAGTTACACTGCCTCTGTACAGCGCCTATATGCATGGTGCATTAATAGTAGCTATACAACAGCTGTAATTTTGAAGTCAACTTGCGGTGTATCTTCTATAGACTCTTTGTTGTTTATCAAACACTACTTTATACCTTTAGGAATTTGATTCTGACAAACATTAATGAGTTGGATCCGATTGAATCTGAATGTTTTAATATAGTGATACTAGTGAGAAATATAATATTTGAGGTCTGTACAAAGTCATTTTAAATACAGTGTGGATTTGCTGAATCTAGATAATGTATTAGTTCATATATTTGATTGATTTAAACCCTTAATGCCTCGATACTTTCATGAACCTAAATATCCTAAGATTTCCAGAAAGTGATCATGGAAAATGAAAAATTAGAAGCTATAGTTTAGAGTCATTTCAGTCTAGGACAGGTCCTTTATTCGCCATAGGAATAATAATTTAGATTACACAAGAAAGTAATTAACGGCCCCTTTCATTTATTACCCGAGACTTAGCAATCAACTACACATTAGGTGGTAATTTTTCCCTGCCATGCATTTTAGTTGGAAGTGTATTTCTCGCTTTACCCTATCACATAATGTAACATGTAACAATTGGTAATAGACTAATGGGCCATCAGCAGCTGCTTAATGGTTCTGCTTATTTATTCCTGTTAGGTGCATTAGAAGCTGCCATTCATTAACCTTTTCAGAGGTAACCATTCTACATATCAGATGCCCTGGGGCTAGCAGTGATTAAGAGCTTCTTAACACTGCCACACCATTCCATGTTGCCAATTTGAGGCCCACACGATGGCTCTCAAAGGCAAGTGATAAGGTGTTGTTCATTTGAGGAAGATTTATGTCATTATAACTTCTGGCTATATTGGGAAGGAATGTTCTAACAGATAGTGAATACAACAGATTCCCCCATATTGGAATGAATAATCAGCATTGGTGAAGAATTACTTTCTTTTCATTTGTCAGGACTCCTGGCAAGGAGACCCGCAGTATCTTGTCCCATATGTGTATATCTGTGTTGGCTCTTTTCAAAGCATGTGGTATAGTGTAAAACCAGATATTTACCATACAAGAAACTTTCATGCACTTTGTGAGTCAACAGAGTTGTACAGATTTATAAGAGTTTTATGCCATAAAACACTTGAATTATAATGCTAAGTGTTTGCAAGGGACAACATTTCATGGCAAAAGGATTATAATGTACGACATGTTCAGGAAAAATTTAAAATGTTTTTTTCTTTAAATGCAGTTTCACCACAGTCAGTCAAGATTACCATGAATATCAACAGGAATATATTATGTTACTGATCGCACACAAAGTGCTGAGAGCAAATGGTTAGGAAACATAGAGGCTATGGGAACAGTCCTGCTGAAAGCATCCCATCAGTACACATTAATGACATCTCAGTAGACAGGCCTGTTAAGATTTATATGTAGCCCATGGCAATGGAGATTTAAATGTGCCCATACCCGTCCTGTTTCGTTGCATCCCAGAGGTTAGACAAATTAATTAAAATTAGCCTAGTTTTCTGTTCTGACAGATATTTTGGTTTTTCTCTTCCTTTCTCTTTATTTCCTCCATAGATGTAGGAGTTCAATCTACTACCTAAATGCACTTTCTTCTGTTGTTAATATTTGATTTAAGTTCATACAAACTACGTAATACAAACCTAGGCCTCCATTTCTTCTCTCACTCTCGATCTGGACTGATGGGAATAGTGTGTACTCGTATTCTTTGAAGTGTCCCTTTTTCATTATATAACATTTACAGAAGCTTCTCTGGTGTCCAAAGCAGAGCAATGAAATGACCGTTGATATTTTGTACTTTGCTTTCTTTCCCAATTTTGTAAGACGGTTGTACTTTTTTGTTTTTTACACCCTTGAATATCCAATATTATTATTGTCATTATTAGTAATATGACCTTGAATAATATAGGAAGCATTATGTTATGTATTTTGAATATGTCTGCTGAAGAGACTTGCTTGTAGATATAATTCATATCACATCACATATAGTTCAGCAGACAAATAAGCTAGAAAGTAATTAGTTCATGGTACAATGACCCTGAAATGACCCCCAATTTGTTTGTGCACGCACATTTAGATTGGTGGACGCACTACTTGTTTAACATGTAAAATCATACTGGTGCGCGCATCTTGGTGCATACAAAACAAAAATCGTATAATGATAAATTGTGCTTGGTACAAATGACCTTTATCTGCACATGTGCAGATTGTAATTACGAACTGGCTTATTCTAATTCAGAATGTCAGGTACATTTTTGCTGTGGAAAGAGAGAGAGAGGTAGAGAGATGGAAAGTGAGAAAAGGGGAGGAGGAGATGGAAAGTGAGAAAAGGGGAGGGGGACACAGGCAGACAGGGGCATATGGACAGAGAAAGAGAGAAAGTAAAAAAATGAGATAGAAAATGATACCCTTTCAAGCCAATTTCCCTGCTTAACTTCTCTGGTGAAAATCTTCAGATTTTACGAGCACGAATTTGTTAGGTTACGCGGGGAAGTACAGGAGCACCATTCAGACCAACCTCACTTCCCAGGGAAAGTTGCCATTGGTTACGAATTCCATGTTCAATCGGCCAGAAGTCGTGTCAGATTCAGGGTGCGCGTGTTTGTGCTTTCGCCTGGGGGTTAATGAAAGTCAATGCGACGACATGGGATTATAATGTGACCGGCCGGAAGTGATAATTGATCGCTGACTTATTTAACCGGCAAATTTCTCCGCTGACCTTTCAAACCAACCGCTTACCCGCTTAAACTCTCTTTTCCCGCGTAAGTTCTCCACCTTGGTAAGCGGAGAAGTTACGTGGGGAAGTTCTTCGGCTTTACGCGGGTAACTTTTCCCTTGTCCTTTTCAGACCAAACCTTTCCCCGCGTAACTCTGAACTTATGCGGGGTACTTCCCCCGGGTAAGTGCTTGGTTTGAAAGGGGTATGAGAGGGGAGAGGGAGAGAAATGGAGATATGGGAGAGATAGAGAGAAAGGGAGAGGGAGAGAGATAGATGGAAAGGAAGGGAAAGAGAGGGAGGGGAGAGAAAGGTAGTATCCATTTCTATGATTTCATCATATTATAAACAATGAAGCTGTTAGGACCTCCCAAGCAATGTTTATATTGGCCATTTCTCATTTATCTTCTTGTCACTTTTCAAATGTAGTCAAACATCCATCATTAGCTCTCCTCTCTTAATCTATTGAGAGAGGCTGTCATATTTCTTCTTGATTCTCTTTTGTTTTTATTCATTAACTACATTGCTAGATCCCATGTTGTTAGGTTTATATCATATCCTAGCAGCTTTCTTAATCTCTCTCTTTCTGTCTTTCTTTCTTTCTTTCTCCCTCCCCTTTTATTTTCCTCCCCCTTTGTCTCTGTCAAACTTCCCTCTCTCTCTCTTTCCATGTCTGGTGCCTATTTCCTTCTCTCTCTCTCTCTCTCTCTCTCTCTCCCTCTCTCAATCTCTCTCTCAAAATCTCTCTCTCAAAATCTCTCTCTCTATCTTACTCTCTCTCTCTCTCTCACACACACACACACACATAATCTCTTCTTCTTTCCTCAATTGCCTTTCTCCTCAATTGCCTTTCTCGTTGTCATTTTCCTCTTTCTCTCTTAACCTCTCTTGCCTTGCTTCTCTTCTCCTAGCTCCTTCCCCATTTCCACCCTCTCTGCATCCCTCTCCATCTCCCTCTCTTTCTTGTCACTCAGTAGCTTTACTCTTGTCTGTGCAAATATTGTTCCACTGAACTGATTTCAGGCTTCGTCTTGCGTCTTTGTTTGTCTGTTCTTGAAAAGACAAGAAATCGTGCCATGCCAACCTTAGAATCCGTCTGCACACCGACTTGTAATGTCACACGGCTGTCTACTGGTCGTGCATGCGCATGACTTCCACTAAATGACAAGGCTATCCAGAATCAACATGAAAACATCTCTCCTGATAGATGAAATAATAGAGATTATTGTCATTCAGTGTGGCTGGCTGGCATGCAATCCTTGTTTTAATAAAGTTCTCTTTCATTCACCTAGCTGCAAAGTGCTATATCTGAATCAAATTTGTACAAAGAGTACATTATATTTTGAATTCAGCTAAATTTGCATGGCATCTTAACCGATAAGCTACTGAATTCTCTCATTTCCATAGTCTTAATTCAAGAACTATGTAGTTCCAATAGACGACAAGTAAACAACATACATGAGTAATGATTAAAGCTCATAGCAGCCTTGAAAAGACAAACATGCTTTCTATATTATAACTGCATTGTTCTAATGTAATGAGCGTTGGGACTATTGGGACTTGTAGTTATGGATATTTTTATAGCATAAAACTGTATTTGCAAATACTCAAATCCATTTTTAAGATAAATTCAATTTTAGTTGACAAATACCATGATACTCTTAAAGCTAATGAGATTAAATATGTTCCTTCTAAAATGGAGTGTACTAAACCGATCACCTGCATGTCCTATTAGTTTTACTTCCTCATGAGTGAAAATGAGAACTGGGAATTGTTTACCTTAGAATACAGAATTCGAAGGCAGAACCACTTGAAACCTCCTGATCAATACTCCATGAGATGATATGAGTGTGGAACCATGACAACCCTCTCTGGTCACCATTTCAATATATTGATTAATGTAGCATATTACTCAGTAAAATTAGAATTTTGTTCATTTGTACCTGTTGTGTGACCTTGAATATAACTCTCATTCCATCTAAAAGCAACCGCTCCGGTTTTCAGAACTGATCCTGACAATACATCATAGTCACTAGTGACTAATTTTGAGACAAAACCTTGATGTTATAATTAGAAGCAATAATCTGATGCATTTTTGCAAGGAGAAAATGAATAAAATTGTATTGCTTGTATTGTCCATGTATGACTCAGCCATTTTCATACGATGTTAATTCGTGCAACTTCTAGTGCCTGTCCATTGACGGCATTGACCTATTGCTGCTCATTTTCTTCCTTTTTGAATGATTATTTAGAGGTGTCGTAGTCAAGTGATTTAAGCACTTTATTGGAGATGTGGAGGTCGTGGAGCAAGACATTTAATCTACATTGCTTCTATCCACCCAGGTGTTAAGTGGGTACCCAGTAGGATGCGAAAGTCAGTGTCGTTTGTTTAGCAGTGTGAGCGTCTGTTAAAAGGCACCTGGCTGGAATGCTCCCCAGGGAGTGGAGAAGGTGCATATTTTGTGTGAAGGAAAGCCATAAATCCGATGACTGGGGTAATGATATATATATATATATATATGTAAAGCGCTTTAATAGAGACATCATAGATGCATTAGGTGCTATATAAATCCAGATCATTATTATTATTATTTAGTATTCTAGTATCCTACTTGAGACATAATGGATAGAGCCTGTGACCATCTATATCAAATAGTTTGGTGTCTTCTTCTGTATGGAATATCTTTTTACACCCCTCTTTTGCTGTACGGTATATATATATATATATATATATATATATATCACTAGATCTTTATTTGGGAGACACTTGTTTGTCTCCGTCTTTGTCCATGGTGTCTCCCTCATACGCCAGTCCCTATTATAACTGAATAAACTGCATTGTTGTGTGTGTCCCTCATACCCAATCCAGTGGATTATACCCACATGAAAGTAAACTTGAGGTCTGGCCACCTCAAGTCGGCAGTCCTGAAGTTGACAACGGAACTTTTTTATAGTGAACAGACAGCCATACATTATGGCTGATACTATTAATTTTGCTTGTAAAATTTCCTCAGTTCCGTTGTTGACTTGAGGTCTGCTGACTTGAGGTGACCAGACCTCAAGTTGACTTTCATGGGGGTATTTCCATTGCTTCATATCACAAAATGTTCAGAGGAACAAAGTTCCGATGAGATTGCAGTGTGTTAATATGTATTAATAATATAAACTTTACAATGTCACATGAGATACACACAAAGCAAGCATGATTTTGACTTCACAAGCCCTTTCAATTTAATCTCTACATTGTATATGTAATTGTGCAGTTTATACTATAGTTTACATTCATGTGTATATATCTCATCATCCTAATGTAATCTCTTCTGTCATTCAAACCTCTCTTTTACCATTATATCTTCCATGCAGTTATTGTTTGCTGGTGGCGTGGGATTATACTTCAGTGCCATACGATCAGATGCCTACCAGGGGAGCGGCAAAATATTTGCTGTTAAGGTAGGTTTTACCAGCTTTTACGTCAAAGTTACGGCAGAAATCAAAGATGTAGATAGAACATTACCAGACAAATATTGTCATAAGATGGCTAGATCAGGGAATGGCCCGGAAGTTTAACATGAGCAGCGAGGTCATCGTTAACAACACAAGCTTGCAAAACTTAAAGGTTTATTCTGTTCACATGATACGAAACTGCGATGGAGGACTACCCACTGCCCGTGGTTTCAGTGTTAACCACAAGATCGCTTGTGGTTCTAAAACTACAAGTAAACTTCAAGTTTCGAAACTACGAGTCCTTTCATACGGTCTGAAACTACAAGATAACTACAAGTTTACTTAAATTTTTGAAAATACGAAACTTAAAGTTTAGCTCCCATCGTGTGAACCTGAGTTTTGTTCCATTTCCCTGGCTGGATCCTTTGTTGTTCTTTTTATGGTGCAATTTAAATTAATTACACAGAGATGGTTTTATTTTCATATAACATGTCGTTTTTTAAGAGCCAGAAGGACATTAACTCTGTGTTGAATTGAATGAACTAACACCCTTCTGACTCTCAGCATATGCTGTCATGTAGCTATTCTATTGGATTTAAACCAGATACAGTCATTCTTCTTTTGCCACAATATTTCCATATCTTAGGTGTATCAATTATTGCAGTGAATACAGATTTTTGTTATAACTTTTTTTTATTCATCTCATTCAACGTAGGTGTTTTATGTATGCTAATGCAGTAACAGTTGGATTTCCATTTTGTTTTTCCTTGTCTGGAAATAAATACTAAAATGTATCCACATTTTTTATTGATAAAACAGGAACTTCTACATAAATTTGATGCCCTGCAGTATAATTGTGTTTCCAAATGTGAATATATTTCAATTTGTTTTTCCTGAAAATCTGAATAGAATAATCCCCTTCCAGTGAGGTAGACTGATATCTGGTGAATAGATTCTTTTTCTCCGATCAAATCATCCAATAAATCTAGTCATAGAATTGGCAAAGTGAGGAAAGAAAAGGCATGGATTAATGACATAATGAAGATAAATGGTCCATTTGGGAATAATTTCATTCACCTAACAAGATTAATCTGACATAGATATTACCCATTTGTTACTATGGCTAAGCTCGAGATCTCTCCCTATCTTCTCTCACCCTACCCCCCCCCCCCCCCCCCCCCCTCCTCTCTCTCCTTCTCCCTCTCCCTCTTTATCTACCTTCCCTTTTATATCTTTTTCTATCTTCTAACTCACCCTCACTCTTTTTCCTTCTTTTTCCTTCTTTTTCCCCTCTCTCTCTCTCTCTATCCCTCTCCCTCTTTATACCTCCCCTTTTATATCTTTTTCTATCTTCTAACTCACCCTCACTCTTTTTCCTTCTTTTTCCTTCTTTTTCCCCTCTCTCTCTCTCTCTCTATCCCTCTCCCTCTTTATACCTCCCCTTTTATATCTTTTTTTCTATCTTTCTCTCTGTGTGCCCACCATTCTCTCTCTAACTCCCACTCACTCTTTTTCTTTCTTTTCTCCTTTCTCTGTCTCTCCATATCTGTCTCCTTATTTCTCCTTTCATTGAATATTGACACTTCCTACCCTTTTCATCTTCCTTTTGCATTTACTTCTTTTTATGAATATTATTCATTGCTCTTTCTATCTTCTCTCCCTGCTATGGTCTTCTATCCTTTTCTCTCTCCATTATGCTCCTTAGCTACATGTATCTGCTAAAGAGCTTGTGCAGATTTATCTTAAATGAAATATATGAAGATTTATCCTCTCTGTGTAGTGTACCCCCTACAGGCAGGTCACTGGATGTATGGTTCCAAAGAGCAGAAGAGAAGGAATAAAGCTGTGATGTATATTGATTTGATGTGTAATATAAACAGGTCCCACTTTTGATATGTAATCTGCCTCCATTGATGGCCAACTAACCCTCAATCTAACTCTAACAAATGTCATCTATTGCTTGTCCTCTGTTGGAAAATGGAATGTAATTGGCACGAAAATGAGATTTATTAGGTCATAATTCTATAATGACATAGGGAATGGAGGGGGAGGGTGGGGGTGATTGGGAGCTGAAAGGTCGTATCTATAAAGCCCTCTGTTCTGTAAAGAGTTTTATAAATTTGAGGTAATGACTTGTATTGCTCACGACATACATAAATTATTATACAATATTATATATATTGCATGTGCTGTGTAGTGTATTTTGAGTTATCATGATTCTAGGTTTTCAGGATTTTTGGCTGTATGAATTCTTTTAATTTTGTTTTGATTTAGAATGACAAATTGCATAGAAATATGCAATCATGTAGACAGATAATTCGGTCACATGTAATTTACTTTCTGGTCAGGTATTTATTTTTTAAACATTTCCATACGAAAGAATTTTTTATTGCTCAATATGTTTTGACCAACTAAGTTGTGAAATATGCCCACTTTATATTTTGTTGTTGTAAATAAAATTATTACATTAATTCATTTTCAAACCAGAGGAAAGGGACAGAAACAAGATAACTATTTTTAGGGGGTGGGGGGTATTCAAAAGAATTTGGAGAGAATGAAACATTATGGATAGATTCATTGCATTTAATGCATCCAGAAGAAAGAGCTGGATGGAAATGCTGATACAGCTGACCCATAGCAGCCTAAAGCCTCTTTCACACCGGGCCTGCGTAAAGTTGCATAGTGCGGCGTACTGGCTACACCGAGCTTAAGCTGCCCTGCGCTGTGCCGGCGCTGGCCTACGTGGCAATACGCTGAGGGACACAAAGGGGTACACAAGAACATGTTTAATTTTTCGCGTACTTTTGGCGTAGAGCACTACACGCAAAAAGTGCACGGTGTTTACACAACTATGCTACTGTATGCCATGCCTACGCAATAGTAAGCTACCTTACGCCAGTCTTACGAAAAATCCTTTATTGTGGGTTCAGCATAAACTAACCTACATACCATTTACGCCAGACCTACGTATTCGTACGCAATCCTACGTGGAGGAGGTACGCCGTGCGTATGCACAGGGTATGCAACCATATGCCATTGTATGCTAGCCTATGAATAACCTACGCAGGGACTAAGCCGATCTTGCATGTTATTCCGGTGTACCACTTGGTATGCCACGCAACGCAGGCCTGGTGTGAAAGGGGCTTAAGGGTTAATAGATTGATGACAGACAGCTCATCATTGACACTAGGTTAACATTAGGGTATAGGTGGGTGACTGATTCCATTGATTATTCTTCCTCATGTATCCCTGATATTCAGGATGAATTGGAATGTGGACTCAGTCTATGTGTGGAAGTTCTGAGGGCTGTTTCACAGAGAGTTAAGTTGGACTTGAAGTCACACTTAAATTGCTAGTTGCGTGCTGTACTAGTATATTACGCATAACCGCATTGGTCAGATCATGCTTAGGGGACGCGCGCTATTGGGAAGTCTATCAATGAGATTACACTTTAAATACCGGATGCGCATTGGCACTTACGCATGACTCTAAAGTCCAACTTAACTCATTGTGAAACACCCCCCTGATCTTTCTTAGCTTAATTAGATTAAAGAATTTCTTTACTTTCTTTACTTTGTTGACTGATTTTGAAAGTGCATATGATTCAGGCATAGACTTTGTGTGTATCCAAGGTGCATTTTTGTCATTTGAGGGAATGCCAGAATATATCTAGGAATTCAAAAGATATTTCAGTTAATTTGTTGTGTGACAAGGCTGTTCAGCTAGATGTGATAATTTCTATAAGCTTTCCCTTTATAGAATTTTCCAAAACATTTAGAACTTGTATCCACCGAAGATGGCATTTTTTGTTTTTTTTAGGAGAATGAAGAATATGTGAAGACTACCCATATAGGTCACCATATCAATAGAAAAAAAAGTAGAACAATCTGTCGACCTGGTACACTACTTTAGTAACAGTTTCATGGTAGAGAAAATTCACACATTATATTGAAAGTTTTGAACTTGACAGCAATGAAGCGTGAAGAAAGAGAGGGGGTGAAGATTTTTTTTCCAGGGACCGGGACTTCATACTGGAGATCATAGAGATACCGTCATATGACAGCTCCTTGCATAATTCAAACACCAGGAGAGCACCCCCTTGTGAAATTCAATTTCAGAGTGTTGCTAACTGGCAACCGCAGAGCTCGGCCTAGACCCCAAACGGCTGTAATTGGCGCCAAGGATTGAGAGTCAAATAGTGCGTGTCATTACCGTGGTGATGACTGTTAATGAGCCGACGTGTTTGCTTGGCATTTTGGTCAATTTTGTAGGTGTGTGTTTGTGTGAGAGGTTGGGGTGTAGGGGCCTCATAGATCAGCACCATTACATTAGGCATATGTATTATTCCATGATACAGATAATCTTTTGGGACCTAGATGTGGCAGTTGTTGTCACTTTCTGCATATTCTGGGAGTTTGATGAGTGTGATATTGATGTGCCCTAAGCTCAAAGGCATGCCATTGTTCTAGATTATCATGAATAATATTTAATCATCTATGTTTACATGCAATGAGTTTTAGAGAAAAGATGGGTTATTGTATCTGTGTAGAATAAAAGAATAACACAATTTTTTTCTCACTTTGTAAATGGATATTGACAAGACTTTCATAACGGAATGAGAGGATAAAGATCAGAGTTTAAAAAAAAATCATAATTTCAGATGTGGTGCCTTAAAAAAACTTTTCCCCCCTTGATACTAGAACTTTGGTATTTCATAGATCTGTATATTTTGAAAGCTGATGATTTTATGTACTTATATACAAAAATATGCAAAAATTATCCCTCTTGCTCACAGAATTTATCCAATGCATCATATGAATACTAAAGCAATGATAAATCTGCATGTCAAATCTAAATGAATCTACCCCTAATGAATTGATTGAATACAGGCCATAAGAGTTCCTTTTTACTTATAATATTAAACTATAGTTTTATTTCCATCATATGATATGTCTCTTACTTTTTATCTGAAACTGAAATCAATCATTTGGTATAGGAGCAAAGAAATAGATTTGTCTCCATGATCCATCAATGCTTGTTAAGATAGTGATAAGGATTCAATTCAAGGAATGGAATTTAGGTAAAACTGTGACTCCTGGCCTGACAAAAGGCTTGCCAGTGGGGTAGCCTGGATCCATTGAATAAAGGGGCGCCAGTATAATGGGGGAGGGCAATGGTCTGTGGGATGAAATGTATGGAAGCAAGACCATCAAGGGGAGAGAATGGGAGGGAGTTGTATTATCTCTTTGTTTCATGTATCCTGCTTTCTCTCCTTTTCTTTATATCTCTTTCTTTCTCTTTTTTTCTTTCCCCCTTTTTCGCCATTCATTGGAGGAAATTTGCTCCCATGTGCCCCCTAGTGCCCACTAGTGCCCCCCCCCCCCATTTCTACAACACTGGCCCTTCCCTATATTGTTAAATATTGCAGGACAGACGTGATCAAAATCTTCTCTTATTGTCTTTTAGGGAAATTAGGAAGACTCATAATTCTCCTAAAAGGTTCATAAAACCTTGTTCCCAGGGTTTCTTGTAAGTGGTGTCCATATAAATGTATATTTTATGTGTATTTGCTTGCATGTTTAGGAGGACAACTTCTAATAAAGAGACTAACCAGATAATAATTTAGCAGATATTTTCTATATCGTACAAGAAATTGACGGTATAATATTTTTTGTTTTCTTTCCAGCTTTTCTGAATAGAGGCAAAAAGGGTGATTTTCGCTTTTTGACAAACCCATACAATATAAGAGTATCAGTTGTCAATTCAGAATATAGCAACTCTCAAATGCGTATCATACTTACCATTAGAAATAAATGTCTTGGGTATCGAGTGTCAGTCATAACTTGTGATGCTGTCTGCTGAATAAGATGTTGTGGAATGGCAGGAATTTTTTGAACTTGATTAGGCAGAAAACAAAAATCACCTCTTTGCAAGTTTTAAGAGAGTAAACAAAGATTTCTGAACATCCATTTTTATAGGATGTAACAAGTAATAAGTTTAAATTCACCAAATTTCATCTCAAGATTCCATGATCCACAAGATGAAATTAAAGGTCAAAAGGTCATTGAAGTTGGATATGGAAAATACTGTCAAAGTTTGAGTATTTCTGTAATTATAATTCTAAATATATTAATATCAGTAATTTTGACTCTGTGGTAACAGAGATATGGTTGTTTGAAAGATAAACTGAAGCTCATGCTGCAGTTTGGTCAAAATTGCAAAAAGGCTATGCCATCATATAAGAACTATAAGGTTGATGGAACTTTTACAGAGGCAATTACCCCAAATACACCATACCAAATTTGAAAAAAATTAGGGAGATTGGGGTATGAATATAGGACGTTGGGTGATTTGAGATTGAATGACCCTATTATTTTAAATAGAAATAGTTATTATCTTCTTTTCTGGGTGGTGGTACAATCATTTTAATTAACAGGTTTTCATTATATACTTCTTGTAAGAAACATATTTTATCTTCAGGGTAATTTTGACAGGGTACAAAACTGAAGCGGTCCAAGCGTAATTTACCACAAATTTTTACTGCTATTCCATTGAAAAGATATAAATATATTTTAGCAATGTCTTTAAAATGTCACCCACACCATGCACACCATTCATAAACTTATTATATATCCCAAAGTGGGAGCTTAGAATGTACTGGATACAATTAGAGCATTCTATAAATTTTAAATCTGGATATTAAATCCATGTATTTGACAGAGCATAAAACTTGGGAACACAGTGAAATTTAGCTGAGAGCTATAATGCAAATAAGTCCTCAATAACCTGTGAAGCGTGACATATCAAATGTAGCTGCTACGATCCGCCGGGGATTAAACATAGTGAAGTGGCATACAAAAAGCTTTAAAAGAGCAAAAATTGGGTCAATTCAAATTTGTTCGGGAAAAAAATTTAAGTCTTTTGAAGAAATCTAGGGTAAATGGCTTCCCTCTGAGAGGTAGAAAACAAGAATCAAAGCTCGCTCTGAGATTGTCAATGACACATCAAATGAAATGGAAAAGAAGCTGAAAGGTGTCGTATCTGAAATATCAGACTCATGGATATAGAAACCTAATTTTATATGAATATCAATATTTGTAAATTAATAAAGAAATGGATCTTCTTGTACTTTTATCATGATTGCAATGTTGAGAAAAGTAAGGTATGTTTATTCCCCCGACTATGATTACATTGTGGCCTCTCTTTGAACTGATACCCTTTTCATATGTGGTATTAGACATAGCTCATTAAATACTGACTAGCAATAATAGTGTGATAAATTATCAAACTTTCCTTGTCATGCCTTCACTGATACTAGGGGTACGATGTTTGTCCATCCATCATTATCTCTTTGTTATCACATTGTTCAAGTATAATTTTGTCTTATTGATTGAGAGCTAGAATGACAGTAACTCTTTGTAGAATTATATGATTAACACCCTTCTGGCTTTATAAGCTCACAATTTAAAGAGCTACTTGTAAGCTTTAAAGAGAAGGTTGAGTTCTAGGAAAGGTGAACAATAATTTGTGAGCTTTCTCATTCCTTTTATGTCAGTTTGGAAGAACATAATAGAAATGTCCCCTGAAAAGGATTGCTCTTCAAATGCCCTCACATTTGAAATATGATGCAAATAGTGGAAAAGTTTGGGCCGAACATTCAGACCACAGGTGTGTGCAGTCCCATATACCCATATTTGTGTGCAGTGCATGTGCTTTTCAGTGAGATTGGGTCAATTTTCTTATCATTTTGAGGATTCCAAAACCTTATAGTATACACCAGGTCTTATGTAGACATGATCAACCTTTCCTAATTGTTTTAAAGACAGTTTCTTTCACAATGAGATTGCATGACCAGAACTCAACTTTATCTGTAAGTTTGAGACTGGTATGTACAGTTTGCAACACCAGTGAATACACAGATGGACCAATCAGATTTGTGAAAATCTTTATGCAAAGAGTGAAATCCTTGAATCTAATTTTCAGAAGTGTTACATGTTTCTCAGGGGGAAAAATATATCAAAGCCTTGTTCAGCCATGACTAGCCATGACTCAGTAAATCACCTTTAAAAAATGCCATGGCCATTTTCTTTTTTTAAAGGACATATCCTAATGTGAGTCAATGCATTACTTTTGATATTTAAAATCATACTTGATTTTGTAAGCTTTGTGTTCAACCTGTCAAAGAGCACGCCCTCTCTTGATAAGTCTATATCTTCTTTTGATTTGTAAATGTACAATATTCTGTAATTTAATATTATGTTCATTATTTCCTTTTTATTTTAATCTTAATAAGTAAACATTTGATTTCATTTTCCCATTTGATAATTAGCCTGTGTTGCTAGAGAGATACTGCTATACACATGCAAAATCTGGAGATAAAAAAATCTGCTTTGGTAATAAATGAATGCATGAAATGACCTGTAATCAGATACCTACACTGATGGTGATTCCTATGTCCACTATAATAAGGTATGACGTACATGTAGATAGGAGGTTACGGTGATAAAGGTCTGTATTTCTGTCTCAGTTAACCCACTTGACACCCTGTATATCAGGTAGCCAACATCATTAGGGAGTGGGACATATCGAATAAAGTATGCCTGAATATTGCCTGCCTCGGTGATCCCAACTCTTCTGTCCAAGACGATAATCTCGATACACTGACTATCAAGTTCTTGTTGTAGGCTAGCACCTGTTGGCGCAAGGATTTATTTCTTGGAAATTGACCCATGTAGCACCCTGAATATCAGGTAGCCAATGTAGGCAACAAGTTTAAGTACATTGTAGGTAGAGATTGAGCACAATCCACTTTAATTACATTGTCTCTGAGTCTGAGAGACCTTTCCTTCTCTCCTTCTCATCCCCCTGTCCCCTCCCAGATGTTATCTCCATTCATGGATGATCAAGTTTATATCTGTTTGTTGAGAGTTAGATTATAAGAATTGGGAAGGAAACCAAACATGTGCATTTGTATTCATACTCGCTCTCTCTCTCTCTCTCTCTCTCCCATCCTATGCTATTTCTATGCATCATTAATCAGGTTTGGGTGTGAGTGAGAAACTGTCATTGGCTATGTCTAATATCAACTCTCTCTCCACCCTGAATATATTTGTGATAAGACATTAGTGATCAGATGTATATGGTGAAGTGTACCTGGGTACGTATGTCTCAGTTAACTCCACCCATGTCCGTCTCACATGAATATCTTGATGCATCAATGATCAGGTTAGGGTGTGAGTTAGGGGACCTGTTAAAATCAAGCTAGGCTGTATATCACTGAAAACTAACACAATCTGCACTCTGAATAAATACTATGAAGTAGATGGAAATTAAACATTCAACCTAAAGACCCCTCTCTCCTTCTCTCTCCCTCTCCTTCTCTCTCCCTCTCCTTCTATTCCTTTCTGTTTGATATCTCCATACATTGATAATTAGGTTTCGGCATTGGTGGAAAATTCTTTTCATGGGGGGGTTATAACAATTGGTATCCTCCCTCCCTCCCCCCCCCCCCCCCCCCCCCCCCATGAATGGAATTGTGTAACTCATCTCCACCTCTGGGTTTGAGTATGAGTTAAAACTTGTTGATAGGAGACTGTATAGCCCTGAAAGCTTACACACTCTGCATACTGCATAGAATACAACTTGTGTGCATGAAGTGGATGGTAACCAAAGACATTTAACCTGAACACCCCCCCCCCCCCCCCCTTCTCCCTTCCCACTCATTTGATATCACCATACATCAATGATCAGGTTTGGATGGAACCTGTTGATATAAGGCTGTATAGCTCTGAAAACTGACCCACTGTGCACTGTGAATATAAGGTAGCCAAGTCACCCCGAGGGAACTGTAACATTAGCTTGATTGGTAGCAACCGCATTCACATGCATCATAAGCAAGCCAACCGAACATTCAAATATTAAATGGTAACATATACTGCTACCTGTAGAATAACTCCATTCACATGCATCATAAACAAGCCAACCAAAAAGATATTAGATGGTAACATACCCAGCTATGGGAAGTATATATCTTTAATGCTCTCTAGTATATGCCATATATTGCATGGGGGATTTATTTTTCGTGAGTTTCACGAATCGTCAGTGGGTCTCAATTTTAACAACATGCTAAAATATTGCCAGTGTAGTAGTCCATTGAATTTGTTGTCTCCTGGTCAGAAATTCACCACTTAGCTTTGCAAAAGTACATCATCTTTGCTGTTTGTAGATCTGAGAATTCAACCACTCGCGAAGTAGTCTGGCTAGTCCTCCTATTCACGAAAATTTATGGGCGCAAAATTTATGGCGTACACAGTAACACGAGTATAATTGACCCATTTATTTGTGGTTTGAAGGAGGAATAATGTCTGCATATGACATGGGGAGGTAATGTTACAACAAAAAGATGAATATTATATAAGGGACGTTTGCACAACAGACACATAGTGAAATTCAAATCCACTGATATGAATATGTGGCAATGCAAACCACACAAAACAGCCTGTGTATGAGACCAAGGAGGTAGTACCCTCCTTCATGAGATTTGTACATCTTACTATATGTATATGTGCAGTAATAAAAAAGGTGAACTCATTTCCTCTGCAACTTGCAGTGAGGACACAGTATATGCACTCTCTAATATATATGTGTGTGTTCTTGCTGTGAGTCTGATCGGGTCACTGTCCGGTCATGTACACTCTTAGTCACGCAAAAACTTTTTTTTGGGTGGGGGGAGAGGGTCTTTTTTGTTGTAGTTGTTGTTGTTCAGGGTTTTTTTGCTTGGGCAAAAAGAGAAGAAAGATTACTTGTTCCATGTGGAGGATTACCACAATAAATGTACAGTTTAACCCATTGAATACTCAGTAAGATATAACTTGGACTGGGTTTATTGAAAATGTGTGTTATACCAAAATCAAATTGCATTCAACAGGTATCATGCATCATGTGAGCTTGATTGTTGATTGGTTTTGTTTTTAAAAAATAAAAAAATGATTTAGATTTGGAATGTTGTGTTGTAAAGTTGTTGAAGGTATCAGATCATGAAACACAAAGCTATATTCTGTATGTCTGTGAGGGCAGGCTCTATCCTTGTTTGACCAAGCAATATGGCTTCACCATTATGTCTGGTGAAATGTCGTTCAGTCAGAGCGTTGACCCAACTAATTTGATTGTTGAACTGACATTTTGGCGCTGATGGAAGCAATGTCTTCATGCAAGGTTATTGATGTCAGAGGAAAATAGTAGTAGTTGGTTCTGTATGTAGACTATACAGATCTTAGGTTTACAAGGCTGTGGGGGGGGGGGGGGAGGGAGGGAGCAGCTTAATTTGAATCACCAATATTCTGGCAGCGAGGTGGTCTGTATGTCATTTAGTCTGAAATGGTATGTCGTATGTTATGTATTTTAATGATTAAAAATGAAATTATAAAAAGGTGTAAAAAGTTATATTCAGTTGCTTCACACAGCCGCAAAATTTAGGGAAAAAAGAAAGTAGATATTTGGGCATGAAACATTAGTCCCCTGACAAAGTTGGCAATGGGAAGGATGCTTCCTCTATGTGATATCATAATTACCCTGTTATTGCTAGTTCTTTTGTTAAAACTTAGAGGGAAAAGGGCCAATTCTGTTGTATGAGAGCCTAATTTGAAAAAAAGAAAGAAAAATAATTGTATTTTCTTAATATTTTTCATACTTCATTCAGAGGTTACAGCCTGAGAGAAATCTTTAAAAGAAACCTCAGTAATACATGAATTATTCAATACTTCATTCTCCAGCTCTTAACCCATAGACTACGGGAACCGGGTGGTTCCTGTATTGAGCCTATGAGAGTTAAGGAATTCAGTAGTCAACGGGTTAAGACAATAATTTGTGTGATTGATAATGTCAAAATAACTTACTAATCAAGAGTTGGACAATCGGTAATATCCTTATCACATTTAACTAACATTCCCATTCCCACTTCTGTTGATCATTAAAAGAAAAAAACAGATACTGCAATGCAAGTTTATATTGCTGTATGCAAGTTCAAATTCCAGTAATTGGAATTGTATTAGCCTTTGCAGAGCTCTTGACCACAACATACCCACAGGTTTATGAGCTTTGCAAAAGGGCACACGGTGAAGATATTTGAGTGATAGTACGGCGCAGGTTCAAGTCCTAATGTAATTAATCAGACAGAATGATTGCTGAAACCTAATTAATACAGGGACCCGGCCCTCAAAGGTTGAAGGGTCAATATTTGTGCTGAAAGGCGGTGCTTTAAAGCTAATTAGTTGAGAAGAAGAGACATGAGATGGGTAAGATTAGAAAGATGGCACTAAGGGCAGTGTAGAAATTGGAATAGGGATAAAGGAGATCTACTCAAGATGTGAAAGAAGAGAAAAAAAAATTGCGGGGGGGGGGGGTGATTTAATGGTGATGTTACAGAGCTCTGGAGTTGTTTACTCTTGGCTTTGTTTCATCAAAGACATAGGCCCGAATTCACAAAGGAGGTTTAAACCTCCGTAAGCGTACTGAAATAGGCGTAAATAAGCGCACATTGCCCATGCGCGCACTCAAAGAAAATATATGATTGGATCGGAATCCGTGCGCACGTACGCTTAAAAACTCCAGGAGGGGTTTAAACCATGGTTTAAACCAAACCTCCTTTGTGAATTCGGGCCATAGTGTTATTGTTAGGGCTTGGGTTATTGATTTATTTTAGTGTATGTTTACAGTTAGGGTTGAAGGGAAGCTTGAGTTCTGGGAAAGGAAAAAAATAATTTGTGACCTTTCTCATTCTTGTTATGTTAGTTTGGAAGATTATCATATTAGAAATGCCCCCTGAAAAGGATTGCTCTTGAGATACTCTCACATTCAAAATAAGACAAGAAACAGATGAAATGTTTGGGCCGAACATTTGTGTGTAGTCCCATGTACAGGTTTCTGCGTGCAGTGCATGTTACTCTCAGCAGGATTGAGTCAATTTCTTATCATATTGGTGATTCCAAGTCCTTACAGCAATAATCCAGAGCATACACCAATTCTTATGTGCTATAATCCAACTTTCCCAATTGCTTTGAGGCAGTTTCTTTGACAATTCAATCTCGTGACCAGAACTCAATTTTATATTTAAGGGGCAGGTATAATGTTAGGTCCCGGGTTAAATTTAGGAATTCAGTAGGAGGAGCACTTGTTGCTGGAGTATGGATCGTACATTAGTTTATATAATAAGCCAACTCTTGGTCACAATAATAGAGAAAGACATTACGGTTTCATTTACTTCTTGCTCAAAGAAGACAATTGCAAAGACATTAGAGAATTCAATTTAAGAGAAATGTTATTACCCTATTGCATATCCCATAGGAATCATGTTTGTATTACATAATACATCATTGTAATGTTTGCACATTTCATGAGATGATGGACAGGTCTGTTAAATTTGCCAATGGTTGAGTTATCAAAAGTCGATCATGTTAAGATTTATGTATTGTCAGAAGTCCTAGACTCTTGGCATGATAGTAAGAAAAACTGGTACTGATATGTATAGGGAGACACTGTAGCTGTGAAACTCCTCGCTTTGGACCAAACTATTTTATAGAAAGAGATGTAGTTTAAAAAGATAAAGTTTGACTTTGAAGATAACTAAAGGGTCTGTCTTGAATTGATAAATTTTATTATAAAAATAGCATTTATGTCTATGTCCTCTGTTTAATATCCACATCAAGAAAATCAAATTCCGTCTCTCCCTTTTGTTTCCCTGCATCAAACATGCCGGGAGAATTTGCCGACTGAGTGAAGAGTACAGAAAGTGCAGGTTAATTTTGCCTTGCATGGCTATATATTGCTGTGAAATAAGATAAATGAATGTCCCAGATGTGAGTTAATACCCTGCTTTAGTCTCCAAGTTTGATTAATGGGCCATTTGCTGTCTCCATTTTGCTTGATAAATGCTTGCCAAATAGGGACTAATTAAGGTACGTGTGTTTGATCAAGCTACGAGAGGACGTGTGGAAAAATTGACATTTGGTAATTATGGATGAGTGTTAATGCAATCATCGTCTAACGAGGGAGCCATACCGACTGGTTGCAGGGCATGCATGACCTGAAGTGTACTTGGGTCGCGATGTCTGCGAGCCATGATGAATGCAGGCATTGATTTGGACTGAAAAGCAATTACTTTTGTCCCATCTTGCCTCTTAGTAACCCCTCAAGTTTGCCCATTTCGGTTACCCAATAGACTATGGCAGTCTCCTGGTTTGGGGAAGTAAGTCAATTCGTCAGGCATCTGGAAAAGGCTCACTGATGATTTGTTATCATTCAGACAAATTCTTGAAACTGAACAGGCCAATCATTCCTAATCAGACCTATAAAGAAGAGAGAAGTGAGCTATGTGAGAGGAAGTGACAAACAAATATAGCTTCTGTATTCCCCACCAGGTCAAAGGCAGTGAACAGACATTACAACAGAAAAATATATACATTTGTGCTTGATATTTTCATGGGGTGGAGGTGGCTAAAGAGGGGGATAGGGCCTAACTGTGGCATTGTGCTCAGAGATATTTGCATGTTTTTCAAATTTTTTTCCTACATCTGTTTGGTTATCATTCTTTCATATGGCAAAAGCAATTACAGAATAATCAAAACATCTAGATAATCCAATCAATAGCTGGAAAAATGAACTCTATGTACACTTCTTGTCCAAGTTTAATTCCTTAAATGTAAAATTAAACATGTATTTTCTTTTCTCACTGTTTTTCTCCTTGAACAGGCTGGATTTTTCTCCTTATCGGTTATCTGCCTCTTTGTGAACACCATAGCCAGTGCCTTCTGTGGCATTCAGGGGAATGTCATACAAACCATGCTCCATTCAGACTCTGCCTGTAAGATTTTAGACAATGGCTGCCAGTGTACCAGGTCTTCAGACGATGGCTTTGGACGTATCTACATGTACCTAGATGTCTTAGACTGTTCCAGCTTCCTCCTCAATCTACAGACCTATCTCTATATACAATGCGCCCTCAATGCAATAGGCGGAGCCGCTTCTTTCATGGTGGTCATTCTCCTGTGGCGGAGCCGCTACATGGACTTCCACTCCGGCTTGCGCTTCTACTCCTACAGCGCCGCCATCCCCAATCACCCATGGTCGGACCCGAGCACGCCCCCTTACATGTCACATGTGAATGCCAACGGAAACGTCAATCATCAGACAGTGGATTGTACCTTCACCTTTGAGCAGCAGAGGTGACATAAGGCTGAGATAGATAGTGTGCCATTCCAATGTGTCTTCAGTAACAGTTCAAAATGGGGAATTTCATAAAGCTCTGTCAAACTACTTCACCCTTTAATACACAGGACATGGTCCTTGTTTTCAAAGTCCGTACAAGGTTAAATTCTTTGAATTCGAGCTATCCACTTTAACAGACCTCTGGCATAAAGAGTTGCATTAACTCTTTACGTGCCACTCAATTAACATGCCTGCCCTGTGCCACAGTGTGTTTCTCAAGGGTTAGTTTTACCAATATCTTCAGGTTCATTTAACAAACACAGGGGATTAAGGGATTATTAGGTAGTCAATTAAGTCCACAAGTGGGTTATTATAAACAAAGCTTTTGTAATGCAGAGTGCAAATCTTTTTTTTAATTGGTTCCTATCATTGTGCCATTTTGCACATGTGGCACTCCTGCGATTGTGCCAATTGGCACTTTTGGCAAATAAAAGGTTAAAACACAACTCAGAAATTTCTACTCAACTTTAATTTTCAAGAATTCAGAAATTGCCTCTTTTTTGACTTGTGCTTAATTGTTTGCATAATGTTTGAATGCACCTTTTTATGCAAGAGGTCCCAAGTTATGGTAATTTTTTATTCGAAGCTTTTTTCAATATAATTTTTCTGTGTGAGATTCCCCCTCCCCCATTAAACACACAAAACAAAAACAGATAGATCCTGGTTACAGGAATAAATTCAACATTTCCTATCATTTCAGGGATAGGTAAACTATGTTTCTAAAAGAAAAAACATTTGGAAATTCCAAAATTCATTTCTTGCTTTTTTATTTGATGGTTATTCATTTGAATTCCATTGTTAATACAAAGTAACTAGATTATTTGTATAATTACTGATTAGTAAGAACTAGCTTGTTTAAAAGGCAAGTGAAAATACACACTTTTCTATATAGTAATTTTTCAAGTATAGCTATTGCTTGATTTGATATAATTGTATTTTATGCAAATTATGTCTTATTTAAATAAGAAGACAACTATTTAAGGCTAATTGGTAAACTTCTTTTTGGGAGTGTGTATTTATTCACTGGCAATTGTAGTTTGAATGATGTGTGAATATTAACAGACTTTTTTATTTGCATATTTTTTTCGTTGTGGAAAAAAGCAATTATACTTGGCAGTGAAAATTATAGTTAAATGCAATAATTTGTTGTTTTGAAAAAGTGTTCAGTGTTTATGAACTGTCACTTTTATGTGTTCAATCTTCTTTATTTTGTGAATTCATGTTTCAACTGGAGAACCAAATCTTTTATCTTATTCTGTTCAAGTATGGTCAGGGGTCCTAAAACTACTCAGGTGCTAAAGCTACGCACCCTGCAAATACTCGCAATGCGAGATTATCATTTACATTTTCCAAAAAGAATGAGTAATTTTCCTTTACTTTTGTGATATTATCACTATTTGGAAATCGGCTTGAAATTCACATCAGTCAGCTTTAAAATCAAGATTTGGATTCATTTGTTATGTGTGCATAGCTTTAGGACCCTTTCATTTTGTTGAACAAAATTCGACATCGCCATCGACATCGACTTGAAAATGGAGTATGTAGAAGCAAGATGTATAAAAGAACTTTGCATAAATCTTTGAAAATGACTTTTTAGCCACTGGAAACAAAGTGAGTAGCTTTAGATCCCTCATGATACATTGGAAAGAAAGTATATGAATCATTAATATTTCCTGACCATTTATGGAGTAGAAAGTAAGAAAATGAGTTTAAATATTAACATATTGATGGAAAATTAAAAATTGTATGAAAAACATATTTTATAGAAACAAATGTACAGTTTGTTATTAAAAGGCACGTAAATTCAGGAATTGTTCATTGATTTGACTAATCTAAATTCATTTCAGTTTATGGTGTATTTTCCCAACTATTGAAAAGAAAGGAACTAAATTAATGAATGATGAATCAATCATTCGGATATATTGCATAAAACGATTTATGATTGTACGGTAGAGACTTTGATCAAAGGGAATTAAGTAATATTCTAGTAGGACTTATGCACAGCCTAAAAATAGAGCTTGGAAAAAAGTGTGTTTAATTTTCTATCCCCTAAAGATCCATTATAAACATTTATTTGAAAAGCTTCATATCAACAACAACTCAACTTAGGGCATATTTAATACAAGTTTGGAAAGAGAGATGGGGATAACAATCTTAGATATCTGAGATATGTTTCTACCCGTAATTGTTTGTCAATTCATCTTTTTTGTGCTATCTGATTGTATTGTTTAGTATGTATATTGTGTCTATCTTCTTCCATTAATATGTGTTGTCTATCTGGCATTATGATGTCATGTTTCTTATTTGCCGGTACTCTTTATTTCAACATCTCAATTTAAAGGCGGAAAGAAGAAATAAACCAGATAAAAAAGTTAATCAAATGAACTGTATATCATGTGTCTTCTAAGTCCTAGAAGGGCATTTGCAAAATTCGAAGTGTTAGAACCGTTCTGGTTCAAAATACCAATGTCGGTGAATGTCAGGGACTTGGTAACAATATATTTCTTGATGCATCTCCTTCATTTAGGATGAAATCTCAATTTTTAAGTAAAATTATTAATGTTAAGAAAGGGGGCGGGTGCATTTATAATAAGAAAAATATGAAATCTTTTAGTACCATGGTACGAAAGACCTCTAGATGTAATGATAACTGGAGGAATAATGTCAAAAGGAATTCCATACCATTGTCACCACCCATACAGTCAGACCCAACTTCGGAAAACCGAGCACAGGTATATACTCCGAAAACGGCGTATGAATATAGAGCCCTCGTCTTTCAGTGCGAGGCAGTGTGTACAAAAGGCATGGGGAAAATCTTGCAAAGTCAACCTGCCAACAATATTCTTAAAATAATGCTGCGTGTCAATTACCTTAAAAATCTGTGAATGATTCGCCATATGAAATGACTTTCAAATGACAAACATTTGAAATAAATATATCCGTAGCATTATTTTTGAAAATTATATTATCAACCGCAGGTCGACATTGCAGGATTTTCCCCATGCCTTTTGTACACACTGTCTCGCACTGAACGATGAGGGCTGTATATTCATCTTGCTCTATACGCCGTTTTCGG
Source organism: Heliocidaris erythrogramma (assembly GCA_025617745.1). Lineage (NCBI taxonomy): Eukaryota > Metazoa > Echinodermata > Echinoidea > Camarodonta > Echinometridae > Heliocidaris > Heliocidaris erythrogramma. Next base: position 74,211,882 of record CM046853.1, read on the forward strand.
AGTGTAAACCTGTGCTCGGTTTTCCGAGGTTGGGTCTGACTGCCATAAGGCCTTTGTACTGATATTTCAACATATATTTCAACAAGGTTGTACCTCTAAGGCCCTTCTGGTCCTCTTCAGGCTCTGTGGATGACTATCACTTTGTATTGACAGCATATTCTCCGTGCATCAACTATACCCTGTACTGAGGAATGGACTCATGTGTACTGTGTATTCTTCAATTCACCTTTGCAAGATTATGTTTAGAACAAATTGATGATTGTTTGAACAAGTACTGAACACATATAACGTAGCATGGATACTGTAATTGAGTTGTAGTGAAATGGGAATTAAGTCTTCATAAACAGTTGGCCTCAGTTGAAGCAAGAAAAATCATACAGATAAATGAATGAATGTGCTGAGATTTAACCAGACAGAGAATAAGAAAATTATAAACCTTTAAAAGTTTGGATCACAACTGAAATGGAGATCCATCCATTGTCATTTCTCTCATGATGTGCATAGTCATACTGAGGAGGCTTCTCTGTTTGTTGTCTAATAAGATTTACACAATTTCTTATTGTGGAACAGATTGATATCTCATTGCCAGACATGCATAAACATGTTGCCCATTATGCATCAGGAAGAAAATGTTTGTTCCATTGAGAAAGGGCAATCTTGAACAATTTTTAGTGTACAGTGAATGGAGACGTCGTCCAGTTATGACATCACACATCAAAACTGAATTGTCAGTGGGAGAAATTAAAAAATGAGAACTTTCTTGTCTTAATCCTCAACATTTTTTTGCCAATCAGTTTATCTGCATTTTATTTTCTCCATTCAGACCAATTTTACATGAAGATTTCATTCTGCTTTCTGACCTCTATGCTATTTCTTCCTTCTATTACAGCCATGGTTGAGTAGGACTTATCTTCTCTATGTATCATGTGTTTTTGTCAACGCTTCAGTATTGTGTTTTGAGAGAGAACCTTTGGGATAACTGGTCAGTACAGTATTGTATAACACAAAGTGTTGATGATGGGTGTGATTTAAACTGTGTACAGTTGCAGCTTATGATATATGCCTTATGTTAAGGGATTTATATATTCATATGATTATTATATTATTGCTTTGAGCTTTGGTGACATGGTGTAGTTAACATACTAACATTCCATTATTTACATAGCAAAAACTAATTATTGATTTGTTATTTAGCTCAATGTAATACCATTGCTTTTTAGGAGCATCACTATTTTATCAACTTTCAGGGAGTGTCGTAGATTTTTTCGTATTTGTGAAATAGGGTTGATGGCTTGGTTTTCCCCTCCAAGATATCAAAATTTAAATCAGCTTCTAATATATACAAAGGAATATGGTTATGAATATTTTCCAGTACTATTAAGAAAAGGAGTTTTTCTGGCCAAATTCTGATCATTAATACCTAAATATAAACTAGATGACTGCATTTTACAGATATAGTTTATATAACTGTTAATGGAAAATCTTTTGATTTATTGATGTCTTTAGAAGGGATAAAAGTTCAGAAGCTCTTTAAGGTAAAGTTATATAGCAGACAGAAAGAGGTGATATAGATGCAAATACCTTTAAGTGCAAAAATATAGTAGTTAGGTTGTTTGATTTATGTAGATAGTTCAATTGTGATACATTCAATGCGTTCTGACACAATATTCTTTAGTACAAATGTGTTTATTTAATAATGAATGAATATGTAGTATGAAATCATTAAATTCAAGAAAAGAACTAAAAAAGGGATCAGTTACAAATTTAACATACCTGTACTTTCACATTGTCAATTGTCTCTGCTGACATGAGTTGTCAATCCTGGACAAATAAATCCAGTTTTAGTTAAAAGTTGGTTCGAATGTGTCCCAGTGTAAACAGGAACTTCGTGTTTTGTACCCCCAAATAAGGCTTATATTTCATCAAAACATTTCAACTTTGGCTAAATGGTCACCTAAGGAAGATGTTGTTGTGATACTCTGCAGCAAGTCATGTGTCAAGTTGAAAGAGCATTAGGAGAGAAATCTTTCAGAAAAAAAAAAACTCATAAAAACTGACACCATCTTTAATGGGTTAGTCCAGGATGCATTAGATTGCTCTTTCTGAGTTTCAATCAATATATTAAAAGTGAATTGAAGATGAGTACAGCATGCTGCTGTTCAAAGTGTTAGACAGGACACCCTCCTGGATTATAGTCCTCTATGATGGGGTTAATAGAATCACCTTTCCATTACTTCTAGGCAAGTGTCAAAATGATTCATAGAATTGTGAGAATGAATGTGATTGAGTTGTGCATAAATAATTTTTATTAAATACTAGAACAAAACATGGCAGACAGTTTCATGGAGAGTAATCATAATTTACCATGTCAAACAAAAAAAATCTGCCCTTTGGGTCTTTTTTAAATGTCATACATCCATTTGGCAAAATGCCTATATAATACAATAATGGTAATTTCTCTTTTTTTCAAAGAAATACTTTACTTGGTGAGTTTTGGTGGGGATGATTGTGCATGCTATTCCCCAAAAGTTGTGAATATTAGTTTAAAAGAATGACAGGATATAATATTGACAGGAGATAATATTGTCATTTTATTGCACACGGCAATGGGTTTATCATGCACCCCAGCCTCATGTCAAGGATTGAGGATTGAAGCATTGACGGGTATGTGTCTATTCATATGTTCGTTATCAATCAAATGGAATATATTATTTGATTTTATGGGGGTAATAAGGTCTATGGTGATGATGATGACGATGTAGCTACAAAGATCAAGATTGTTTTATGTAGTTTCTTTTTACAGATCAGTGATTATATATTTACTACATATTGTACTTTGTTGGTATTATTCCAACAAAGATCTTTTGAAATGGATTGTATTGGTATTAATACTGGGAGAAAAATAAAAATTAATAAATATAATTTTGGGCACTTTGTGTTGTTATTTTGTCATGTTTTGTATCTAAGTAAACAAGAGGAACCGAAACTATACCATGTACTGTCAGTTTAAAATCAAGACATAATTATCTTAATATTTTCTTCTTATATTCCAGCTTCAATTGAGTTATCTGGTTACTTTTTTCATGACAATGGCAAAACGGAAACACTGGAAATGTATTTTTAATAAAACAATAACATGAAGCCTTAAGCGATCTCTTACAAAGAAACATATTGATGATATGTTGAATGGAAAGGAAATGTATAACATAGGGTTCAAGAAAATTTTAGGAAAGAAGACGAGAAAGTGAATGGGAAAAATAAGACAAAAAAATAACAGACAATAGCCTATCTAATAGAGATTTGAACTTTTTGAATTTGTTTTAGTTGTTTTGCAAATATTATTTTTCTTCCCAAACACCGCCACCTCATTTCAATTTTTCCAGCGACGAGCGATGCCCCTGTTTCATGAGAAGTTTAGATCGTGATATCAATTGTAAAAATCATTTCAATTTACAGCTCCCTCCGCATCGTTTAGCGGTCTAGACAGAAACAAACTAAAATAACAAAAATACTATTGTGGTAAAAACCACGCATGAGTGTCCACGACTGCTTGTCCACACGAGTAAATTGTTCGGATTTCGTCTCAAAATCAAACATGATGAAAGGTAGTATACAGCCCGTATATTTCCCATCTTCGACTGTCTCCTTTCATCATGTGCTTGGCATTGTGACCACGCATTCTCCACCGCTTCAAAATGTCACATTTCCTCTGACATTTTGGAATCCACCAACAAATTCCAGATTTCGGGAGAATTTTCACTTCTCTCTTTCAAAAAATTAGGGAAGGGACGGAGGACCCATTTTCGACCGGCGTCGAGTGGTATCAAATGCCAAAAGCTCTTTTCTCTTGAGAGCGTAAAGGTTTCAATTTCTCTCTCTCTTTTGTTTTGTTTACACGCTTATCTCTCTCTCTCTCTCTCTCTCTCTTACACCTTTCACATTCTAAGATTTAAGCAGACAGAGAGTTATCGTCTGAACACACGACTACTCGTCCAAGATCACTCCTTTTTATGCATTTTGGTCAAAATCGCGAGGCTTGTAATCAAGACGTATCGAGTAACATTTCTCTGGTATGTGGGTGGGAACGGGTCTCTTATTCTGTGTGAAAGAGAACGTGTCCACCCCCCCCCCCCCCTCCCCCCCCCAACCCCGCGTTTTGAAAAATAGTGACAGAATGTGACTCATGGTATCCCTCAGATTGCATAAAGATGTCTCGAATCGGCCACCTAGTTCTGGATGGTAGTAGTCTACTGTCCAGATACGTTCAGGCCCGAGTTTATCATTTTCTGGAGAAGCTACTGTCAAACCGCCAGTATTGTCATCGTCCCAAATCAATTTTAAGGACCCAGTTTGTAACGGAGTATAAAAACAAACCATTTTTTTATAACGAATTTGATGGTAATGAGAAACGTTTCCATTATATATCTACACGATCACGGTGGAAGCTGCGATTAAGAATTGAATTGGCTTGGTTTTCCAACTTTCACTAATTTCATTTAGGATTCAATTATTCCAATCGCCCCCTCCCTTCCACCCCATATCTCGCTTTGTCTGCCTGTCTGTCCCTCTCTATCTCTCTCTCTCTCTTTCTCTGTCCCTCCTTCTATCCCCTTCTTTCACCATTTGTTTCTCTTTACGGTAGAGTTGTCAACCGAAGATGGCGCCAACCCCAGTGACGAATCGGATAAATTGAATATGGGGGAGCTCTTTCTCTGCAGTCATGTCACATGTACATGTATACCTGAAATATTCCAACCAGGAATTGTACCCTAAAGCTTCTGATCGTTGTAGCCCGATTTGTTTCCTTGTGAATTTTATGCCTCCGCACCCCGAACAGTCCATTTGACGCTCCCATTTAGTCAATAATGAACCTAGAAATGTTCTGTCCGTTGAAGTTTCTTCATTGATTTATGATCTTATTTGGTCCTAGAGACCTAGAACAATTTCAGCTTTTTTGCCCAAAGGACAACCTTGAACAATTTTCACCATTTGCATAATCCAAAATGGCGCCTTTGGTCAAAGGAGTAAATATTCCCGGTTTTGAGCATTTGGGTCCAAGGGGATAAAAATATCCAGTTTGGAGCATTATTTTTGGTCAAAGGGGATACAAATTTCCGGATTTGCGCATTTGGCCAAAGGGGATAAAAATTACCCGCCCTAATGACATGGTATTGCTATATGCAAGTGGAATTATTTGTATATAGCTTGTATCTAGTTATTTATTTTTGTAAATAATAAGTGATACTGGATTTGGCATTTGTTTGAAGCGGATAAAATATCCAGTTTGGGGCATTCGGTCAAAGGGATAAAAATTACAGGTTTGGAGCATTTGGTCAAAGGGGATACAAATTTCCGGATATGGGCACTTCTTCAAGGGGATTATATTTACCGGTTTTGAAGACATGGCATTGCTATTGGCTTACACAAGTGGAATCATTTGTATAATGTATTGTACATATGTTATTATTTGTATATAAGTCATTTATTTTTGTAAGTAATAGATATTACTAGATTTGTAGTTTATTATTTAATTATTTTCATACCTTATCTTAGACTTAGTTCGTTCCGTCCACACGTGGACATCGATCCGCAAGAGCCCGCCACCGACGACGATCCTGGGCGATGAGGACTGCTTCGTTCCAGGTTGTGCTTCGTTGCAGGTAGTGCCTCGTTCTGTGAGGTCTCTATCTTTGGTTGTCCGCCATGTTATCGGTGGTCTCCCCCTCTTCCTTTTCCTTCTTTCGGTTTCCAGGTGAGTGCTGTCTTGACAATATAGAGTTACGGGCATTCTTAGTCACGCATGTGACCAACAATAAGGGAATTTGGCTATTGTGAGAATAATAAATAATTAATAAATAATAAATAATAAATAATAAATAAATAATAAGTAATAAATAAATAATAAAATAATAAAATAATACATAACATTTATATTGCGCTTAATACAAATGTTTCTAAGCGCCGAAGTATTATTACCCCGGCTCTAGCTAGGCTACCGAATTCGGTGCTCACAGCATTCAAGGAATAAATTCCTACCGGGAACCCATTTACTACACCTGGGTGGAGAGTGGCAAATGTAGATTAATGTCTTGCCAAATTAAGGACACTCCAGTGTGTTGGTTTTCCTGTATATACAGCAGATACAGACATAGCTACATAGCAAAAAAGGGTCAATGATAATACCCGTCACGTGTGTGACCTCACACACAAGCAGGTTTCAGTATACTCAGATTTCATCTTTAAATCTCTGAATTTCCAAAAGCTTCAATGTTCATATTCATGGTAGGTATATTTCATGGTACTATTTCTTAGAAAATAGTATTAATTCTGTTGAAAGTTGCATAAAATTGTTATTATGCAATATTTTGCATCATGATATATGGTCACGTGTGTGACATTGGGGGGTCACGAGTGACATGCCATAGGTAATGTGTACAGATTTGAAAATCATATTTAGTATTTTTAATTCAATTTGCGATAGCTCCATATGAATTATCATCAATACGGTAGAAAGTGATTCTCAGATCTTCTCTTTATGAAAACTACACAGGAAGCACACATTTTTTTCTTTCTCTTTCATTTTCATACATCAATTGATATATTTATTGATATACTGTGGAGGTGTTTTGATCTGGTAGATAGGTAATCGTACTGCAGATCACAATGTATGGGGTTCAATTAATTTCCATGGCATTAACGTCCTTTGGCAAGAAATGTATCTGCATTTGCCATGCTCGATCCAGGTGTAGTAGGTAGGTACCCGTAGGATTTATTTCTTGAATGCACCGAGCGTTACGGTTGTCGTGCTAAAACCAGGGTAATAATATGCTTGCATTGAGACAGTATTTAGTACTGATGAGGCTACCCTGGGTAAACAAGACATTTTATTGTTGTTATTGTAATTATTATTATATTAATATAATACTATTATCATTATTATTAATTTTCAGACCAAAGAATCAAAGTAAACAAATCGAACATTTTCATGCTGATATACCCGTACATTCATCGTCAGCTTGTTTTCTAAACTATTTTTAGAAGCACATTTTCATTGGCCAATTACATTATAGATATACGATAGCTAATTACAATTTGATCGTATAGGGTTATGCAATCAATTTAGAGGATTAAGCAAGAGGAATACAAAAAGTGAAAACAGAATTATTAGGTCCAGAAAGTCAACAATAATAGATGAAAAAGACTGTACACATGACTTGCCCAGTACATATGCTCTTGACCATTTGTACTCAGGTCACGTGTGTGACAAAGTTAGTTTGGCAATATTTAAAGAACGAGAATCATATTTGAAATAATATTTGGTGAGGAGGAGGACACACACAAGTTAGCTTATGACACGAAAAACATAGATTATCGAAATTGGACTTTTCAAATAGCGTAAACTTTTCATGTTTTGGGGTCTCGTGTGTGATATTAGAGTTACTTCATTATGCATGTTAATGATTAGACAGTTTCTTTTTCCTTCACCTTAATTACTTGGAAAATGACCTAGGAAGGGTATGATTTCACTACATAGTGGCAACAACTATTAAAGCTCATACTAAGAGATGACTATTATATGGTGAAAAAGGGATGTATTTTGTTTACTTTGATTTATGCCAATGGAATTGTATGCAAATTAGCATAATTGGGTCTTCCATTAAAAAAAAAAGTGCTCCATGTAACTTTAGACATTACTCTTCAAGAATATATTAAAAAACAGCAAGAATGAACTTAATTTTTGTCAAAAAAGTTTCACTTTACAAAGAATGGCCCTATAAGTTATTGTTTATTTTTGTAAGCAATAAAAATATTCAATTTTTGTCAGCATATATCATTTCGTTTCATTTCTTACATTTAATTGTGGTTGTGATTGTGATTGTACTGCACGATAATGACAGATTAATCAACTGAGAAGTGAGAATGATTATTGCAATAATTATATACAGTATATAAAGAGACAGAGATAGTTAAGAGAGTTAGCACTTGGAATGAGACGAAAAATGAAATTTAGCAATGAATGGGCACAAGTTTCTTGAATAAATCAATTTAGAGGCAAAATATTTACAGAGAGACCTAGTTTTTACGATGTACACTAGTATAGGGCAACAGTAACAATTTACCAGTAAATGAGCATAAAATTGCTTCACTTTATCTGGCTTCATCGACATTCCTAGACCTATTTACCAAAGCTTTCAAAAGATTTGATTTCCTTTGAAATAATTTACTGTTCAGTATGCTTTTTGTTGGTTGGTTGGTTTTTTTTCTTTCTATAATACAACTTTGCACATCCGCACTATTTAACCATATGCAACCCAGCCACCGAGTATTATGTATTTGGTTGTTTCTTTATTAAATTTTCAACGTATAATTTCGACAAACACCAAGTTTCAATGAAAGAAATAGAGCTTCACGTCTTAATTTACCGCTCTTTTTATATATTATCGGGCAAACGGGGGGGGGGGGGGGGTCTTGGCCCTCGTGCCTTGTACTGAAGGGTCAGAAGAAAATGTGTAGAATTAGTTACAAAGTACATTAACATTTGCTTTTTAATACGTTTCTATTTTATTTTCAATAAATTAATTAAATTCTATTAAGTATTTACGATATCAGGTCTCATTCGTACTTTACAAATGTGAAAAAAATTATAATCATTGATCAGTACTTGTTTTCCATTGGAAAGCTAATTTCACAGAATATACATTTAAGTTCTATATTGCATCTTCAGCATACTGCCGATATTTACCAATTGTGCTCCTACGTAATTGTACTGCTCGCGTAATTAAAGTATAAATCTGATACATGTATAATTTTCTTCTTGTTATTGTTGCCATGAGGAAAGCAAACATAATTTGAACCAATTTTTGTTCCTTCTTGTAAAGAAGAGAACAGTGAGCTAACTACAGCCGCAGTAGTGTAATATTCATAAACTTTTACAATTATCTAAATAGGCCAACATCATCGATGGATAGATATAATGATTGGAAACATGACCTTCAAATATTACACCGGTGATTGGCTTTTTATATAATCATCGTGAAATAGTAACTATAAGAAACGGATGAAATATCATTGGGCAATTTTAAGATCAATGATATAAACCTTAATATTAATATTGTCTTTGACTTCATCGGAAAAGAGGAGGTAAGTGTGATACACATTGTAGAATTATTCAACTTTTTCATTTATTGGTAAACCATAACATTATAGTACAGGTTTATAATGCTGCTAAATATAACCATCTGTTACAACTCTTCATGGAGCAACGCAATACAAAACAATATAAATAAAATAAAATTTCTAAAATTAAAGTTACACTCTGTTTAGGTTTAAAATGAAGACATAAAAAGGGGTTACTCGGGCCAAGCTTGAGTCCATGTGAAACAGGCCTCGGAAAATGTGCAATAAAATCATTTCTTTGTTCAATATAATAAATTCGTCTCTATGAAATAGTACCCGAAATGGTGGATACATAATTATTAGTACCATTTCAAAACAAATATTAAACTGTTGAATGCTAAGATCGAGATAAGATTACTCGAGATTGAACCCATGGGAAAAGCACGCTTTAATGAAGATGTAACAGTCTCCCACGAGTAAAAGTACAAATATTTGTAAGTTTTCATATTTCTTCTTTAATGCACAGAATAGAGCTCGTGCAAAAATGTTTATCGAAATATTTCAATTTGTAACGTGTTACAATTTATTTTTAGGGAAAAAAAATTAGTGGTAAATTGTCAAACAGAAAAGGAGGAGGTAGAGAGTTTCAGCATCGGCGACAGAAAGAATGAGACAAAGAAATAGAGAAAGAGAGAGAGATATCAAAGGGGAGCGGGGATAAAGAACAAAAGTAGAAAGACTTGCTGAAAAAAGGGTATAGTAACAAAACCTTAACCATTTTAATCAAAACATCTGAAACTCAAATGATGACGAAGTGTCTGATGGGACACTACATTATCTCTTCACTCCAAATTTCTGTCGGCTAATCCAATTGTTGGCAAAGTTATGAAGACATTCTCCCTATTCAAAATGCTCCTACAATGCCTTTACCCAGATTTAATTACGTCTATTCATTTTTTTTAAAACTCATTTCACATCGGCCAAAATAATGGACAAGTAAGTTTAACTTCACTTCGTGTTATTATCTTGCAAAATTTGTACATAACAAAATTATGTCCATTTACGGTATCGCTAGGCATGTATTTTAGCACGATGAGTTGATGGAGATTGTGTGACTGAGCAGGAGTGTCACTCTCCTGTTTAAGAACCTCTTTAGACCCTGTCATTATTGTACATCCGACTCCCTAGGTTTTCAGTATTCAATGTTGGGACCGAGTTCGGGTTGAACTTGGAGATCGTGTTCAAGCCCTTTTTTGAAGGTTGATTGTTGGGTTTCCATGTGGTTGTCGTACGAGTGTTCATTGTCGACGAGATTCGAGACGTGGAGGAATCGAGAGAGACCCGGAGCGATTCGGGGAGACAACAGCTGAACTGAGCTCGCCATTGACGTCGAACCTGTGGTTGACGCACGCAGTAAAGCATGAAAATGAAATAGCCCTGCAGTGAGTTGAGCACGGTGAAGATCCCCTGGACGACCACACTGGTTGCTTGTATCAATGATAGGTACCCAACCGACCATGTAAGTCCTTTACAAAAAGAGAGAATTGAACGAATTGTAAAAAGCAGTATTGGCAGTCATCCAAGACCTCATATGCCTCAACAAAATGAATATCCGTCTTCTTAATCATTTCTACATGCATTTTGTCGGCCTATGGATCTAACGTTTGGAACAGTCACCCTCACCAGTATGTGGGGCTTAAGTAAACTAAAGACGCATCCATTCAAATTTAAGAAAAAAAAAGAAGCGCACTTGCCATTACAACATATTCCCTTCGTAAATCATGAATTGTGCACATTACTCTAATTTTTCATTTTTGGGATAAAAATCAGCGTTTCAGGACGTGATTTGTGAGAATATCAGCCAGACAGTTTAATTCAAACCAGTCAAGTGATATATCAAATGCGTGTCTATCTATTAATGAACAAAACTCCTGTTCAAGTCACCCGTAACTGAAACTTTTTGGTTTTACTCTTCTTGAAGTTGAACTCACCCATGAGGAGGAGGATGCAAATGGCATTTTGAAATCGTCGTATTCGTTGACGTCGCCCAGCCTTCTCATTCTGCTGTTTACCCCTGACGGTCTTGGTGAGTTGCTTCATGACCAGCGCGAAGACGACGACGTTGAAGAGGAGAATAAGACCAATTGGAATCAGAAGACCGCCAACCTGAGGCCAGAGATTTACAAAACAGCTAGAAAAAAAAGAGGTTGCGGAAAATATAAAATGGTTAGACGTTTGCAAGAAGACTTGAAAGGCGAGGGTCACTGGTACACATATTTCGTGATAATATTTAAAGAGTACTTTAAAACTTCCACAATCGCTTCTTAAAATGTTGGTAGGCCTATTCATCCTCACCGGTCAATCCATTATACATGATTCAAGAATCAAACAACAAATCAGTGGCCTATCTAGGATTATGGCGCACGGGGCAAACAATGGAGTTACGCCCCCCTCCCTGAGTGCCCCAAATTATCTACGTTATTGTGCAAGCGAGGGAGCAAAGCGACCGAGCGGGAAATGTTAACCCTAAGAAAACGCAATTTCTTGTGCATTTTACCCGGGAAATTTTGCAATTGAGCGGTAGAGAAGCTCGAATTGTGTACATTGATAAACGGTTTTCTATTCACTCACTTCTACAATCGGGAGCGAAATTTAACGAAAAGCCTTGAGAATTAGTCGAGAAATTCAGCAAGGCGACCAGAAGTTGAGATTTCTTCCAAATGTTGAACCTTTGCAGATACACTTTATCCTATATTGGGGGTGCAATATTTAACAGCAGTCAGATGAAACTTACATGATAGCAAGCAAAGCAACATCTTTATTTTTTAAATTTTGAACCCTTTAAGTTGTTTAAGAACTATATACTGGGGACGCAAAATCATGAGATCCTGAAAGAAAATAATTATGCGAGGGAGCAAAGCGATCGAGCTTTGAAATATTTTTCGCATTTCAAACCCTCAAAAACTGTATTTCTAATGCATTTACCCTGCGGATTTTGGGGGCACATAAGGATTTATGATTTTTCTTAATCCCCCCCCCCCTTTTTTTTCTTTCTCTCCTTCGCGTTTTTGCGCCTCCTCCAAGTGCCACCGGGGCACGTGCCCCCTGCCCCTAGATACGCCACTGCAACAAACACTGGAACACACGAAAACACAAAATAAGGATGGTACCGTATGTAATTACTCTCTTGCCTAAGAAGGATAAAGATCCTCTACATGTTAAAAACTATCGCCATATTACTTTATTGACAACGGACTATAAAATTTTAGCCAAGTGCTTTGCTAACCGTCTTAATCATTGCATACACGATCTCATTCAAACTGACCAATCTGGGTTTATGAAAGGTAGAAACATGGGTCACAACATTCGTTTAATTTCGGATATTATGCAATACACTGACTCAAATGATATTCCTGGCTCTATTTTGTTGATTGATATTGAGAAGGCATTTGACAGTGTTTCTCACAATTTCATATTTCAAACCTTCAAACAATTCAACTTTGGACAAGGGTTTATTGATTCAATTAAGACTTTACATTCTGTTATGTAATGAACAATTGTTTCCTAACTGAACGTATATCTATGAAAAGAGGTATTTTTCAAGGATGCCTGATTTCTCCATATCCTTTTTCGTTTGTTATTGAGATTATGGCTCTTTCTATACGTCAAAATGATCAAATCAACGGTATTCCAGTACAAAATCAAGAGGTCAAATCTCCTTATTTGCTGATGACTCTGTATATTTTTAGATGGGTCAGATAATTCATTTTCTCAACTTTTTGAGAGTTTATTCAAATTTCGTCAGTATTCTGGCTGTAAAATTAATTTTAGTAAAAATGAAGGAATTAGGATTGGTTCTAAAATAGGTTGTCAAAATTTTCTTTATATTAATCGTTGCATTGCATGGAAAATGTCTCAGTTCAATTGTTTAGGGGTCAATTTCTCTTTAAACAATGATTTAATTTTTGATTTAAATTACAAAGAGAAATTGAAAAGAATTGAGCAAACCATAAATTGTTGGAGAATGCGGAATCTGTCTTAATTGGTAAAATATGTGTACATGTAATTAAACCTTAGTGCTTCCTCAATTGATATACCTTTTCTCAGTTCTCTGTATCAGAATACCTCATTCATTCATCCAGAAGTTGAATACAATTTTTAAACTTTGTTTGGAATGGAGGTAAGGATAGAGTTCAGAGAAAGGTCATGTGTAATGATTATAATCAGGCAGGCCTTAAGATGATTGATCCCCTAATTTTTGCAAGAGCCCAAAAGATGATGTGGGTAAAGAATCTACTTGATGAAAATTTTGACGCTCCTTGGAAATGTATTGAATTAACCTTTTTAGAGAAATTTAATCAAGATGTTCTTCTTTTGTGGAAATCTTATGCTCCGGAGAGTGTCTTAAGATCACTGGGTAACATACAATTAGCTGAATCATTGCGATCTTGGTACTTTTACAGAGAAGAGTCTACTAAAGAATTTTATGATCATAAATTCTCAGAATTAAGTGCATGTCAACTGCTTTGGTATAACAGGTTAATCCGTTCAAAAAGTAAACCTTACACTCTTAGAAATATTGGGCAAAATTTTACCCAAATTTTACCCAACATGAGGGTCCTTATGAGTCCGACCAACTTTTGGGTAAACTTTACCCATTTCATTGTTATTTTTGACCAATGTTGGGTAAATGCATGTAAAAGTTGAGCAAGATTTAACCAACCTATGCCCAATCTTCATTTACCCAGTGGCATTTACCCAACATTTCTAAGAGTGTACCTCTTCTAAGCATCTTGGTATGATAAAAATGTACTGACTATCTCAGATTTATTCAACCATCCTTTTCCAGGTCATAAACTTTTTGAAGAGCTAGTGTTAGACTTGGGGAATTCTTCTGCGGAGAGAAGAAGATTTAATTTTTTAATTAAGAGTATCCCAGATGAGTTGATGGAGAATTTTGATGTTGTTATTGTGGGAGTTCATGAAACTGTAGTTCACACATTTGAATTAAAAAAAAGTTCCTAAGAATGCATATAATCTATTACTTGGATATCATGTTCCTGAGAAGAGGTATGCTTATTGGAGTGACCATTTGTTTACCTGTACCATTAAACATTAACTGGGAAAAGGTCCACTACACATTTTTTTTTGGTGCTATTGATACCAAACTGAGGTCATTTTAATTTTTCATAAAGCTATTGCACTGAATGATTTTCCTTTTAAGATTAAAAGGAAAGATTCTCCTAATTGCACGTTATGTGCTGAAAAGGATAAAACAATGATTCATTTATTTTGTGATTGTGTAAACATTCCTCCAATTTGGCAGGACCTCCTTGCCATAATTTCCCAGAATTGCAGTTTTGTCATTAATGTTATCAACTTTGAAAACTCTTTGGAATTTGTACCGACAAATTTGTTTCATATTTATTTTTGTTAATGAAAAACCATATTTATAATTATTTGCAAGTTTAATAATAGTCTCCCTAATATTGTAAAATTTAAATCTTTTGTTAAAAAAACAAAAAGAAATTTAATATTTTTAGCAAAGAAGACAAAAACCCTGCCAATTTCAAGAAATGGCGTTTTGAGATTTGTCCCCCCCCCCCTGCAATCCTACGATGAATAGACTAAGTAGCGTTTAATTGTGCCTTTGTTATGATTTTTTGCTCAGTAGAATGCCTGTATGTATTATGCATTATTTGCCTATTGTCATCACTGCCAATAGCTACCAATTCATGTACTTCAAGGGCGATCCCCCGAGATTTTACCCGTAGCCTTCCGCTGGCCTCGACGTGACCGCCTGACCGTGCAGCCGCGGACTTTTATTTGGTGGGGGCCCTATTCTGAGAGTTTTGGCTATATGGGTGTGGAATTCGGAGGATCCCTTGCGGAGTGGCTGTGTTGGGCCGGATTGGGTGGCGGAGCGATTTTTTTATCTTTGAGTGTTTGTGTTTGTAGGGGGAGGGGGGGGGGGGGATGTGGTGCTTGTGAAAGAGTGTGTGTGTGGGGAAGTGGGGTGAGGATGTCTTGAGGGTGTGTGTGTGTGGGGGGGGGGGGGGGTCCTGCTTATTCTTGTCTCTCCGTAGTGGTGGGATGTTTTCGGTTATCGCTGAGGTTGAGACTTTGTTTTGATCGTTCGTCTATGCGGGTAGGTTTGGTGTCAGCGACGATCCTTGGGTTCACCTTTTCCGTCTCGGAGCTTTGCTCTTGAACAATATTTATTTTGTTACCGAAAACCTTCAATTGTGAATACTCACTCACCGTGGAAACCTACAGAGAACATCTAATATTTATTTTGTAACTCAATTGTCTGCCTTTTTTTTTTTTTGGGGGGGGGGGTACCAATTACTGTTTATGTCTTTTCTTGGTTCAGTGATTTTGTTTTTAATCATGTAAATCACTTGTAATTATTGTGATTTCTTTTCATTTTCTAATAAAAACACAAATAAAAAAAAGATGTTACCGTAATGAGTTGTGCATCTTTATCACAAGGTCTAAAAATATTATTAACACGTAGTGAAACGAAGCCCAAATCTCAATGTTATTGCAATCTGAGGAGACCACCAAGATAGTGAAGTGAAGGAGCATGCTTCCCCCTACCTCCCTCACAATCATTATCATCATCATCATCATCATCATTATCATCATAATCATCATTATCATCAGGCCCATCATAACCATCATCATCATCATCATTCCCTTCATTACTACATCTGTTACCATCATTATTACCATCATTATTATCATCATAATCACCATCACTACCATCATCATCACCACCATCATCATAATAATCATCTCCATCATCATCTAAATCGCATTCTCCTCCTCATCCTCCTCATCATCATCATCCTGAGGCAGACTTACAAATCAGTCTGAGAGTATGTTTCCCTTGTGATTCCTGCAGTGATGAAGACTACAATGGCAGGGAGACCTGGGGTGAATATAGAAGAAAAAAATAAGATGAGCACCGACATAATGACCATGTATTGGAAATTCAGACAAGTTGAACGTTGCAGAATTCATTAAAAAGTCATGATCTTTGTACTTGACGTAAATAAAAGATATGAAAATATGTCGGCATCATTACGGTGCAATTCAAAAAGTGAGCAGTTCTTGTATGTAGTGTGGTAACTGGAATGCAAAATACTGTTCAGATTCATCATTAACCCAGGTTACAGATGCACAGTGAATTTCTTTAATTCTGAATGTATTTTGGGTGTATAATAATTATTAATTAGTCTAAGTACTATAATCTCAATTATTATACACCCAATTTAACAATAAAAATGCATCATAAAAAACAACATACACACGATTGCGTTTGTCACATTTTAAAATCTAAAAAGACTAGGAATCATTCTTCTTCAGCTCACCCCATGCACAAAACGATGCTTTGAGAATGAAATTGGAGACGTAACTATCAACGACCCGTACGAACATGAGGTACATGTTGAAGCCCTCGACGCACATCCAAGCCAGTGAAGACAGCGTGAAGAAATGCAATAAACCTGCTACGATGCTACAGGGAATGACTGGGACTTCGACCACGCCACGCTCAGCATCGAGTGCGATCATGGCTAGGAAGGTGACATAGAGACCAAGTAGGGAGAAGCACAGGCAAAGCAGGATCTGATTGGGGTTCTTCATACGGAATTTCCTAGAAGATGATTAAGAACATGGAAGCCATATAATGAGCAAAATATCTGGGGAAATTATTTATTTCATTTACTGGCGATATGTGTAGACGCTATAGCTAAAAAACAATGTATGTAAGGTTACGCAAATCCATATACAGTAACTGAGCTGTAATAAAACTTGCTTAACAAATGAACATCTCTGTGTCTCTACGTATAAAGTCACTCAAAGCAAATGGAGAAACGCTAACTTAAATACTACAAATAAATCAATTCATTTAAGTTCTCTCTTTAATTTATTTTGATATCTTGTTTAAATTTCAAATTCATATTTTTTGTTTCATTTTAGTCTGTTAAATTTCATTTTATTTCACTTCAGTAATTTCAGTTCATTTCCTGAAACGCTCTTTTACAGATGGATGATAAAGAACATTTCAAATTTTCTATTGGATCTGGAAAATTTTCAATATCTATTTCCTTCGTAACTCACTGAAATTTAAGACAAGAGCCCCAGGGGGCACGACGCTCACCTGATGTGGATCAATTCATATCTGGTGCATGTTCTCTCTAGCACCACCAGGAGATAAGTAGGAGAATGTACATGAGATGATGTTAGAAATTAACATAATTCCCCCCCCCCCCCACCCCATGGTCTACTTTGGATCCCCTACCCCTAAGGATGATTCCTACCAAGTTTGGTTGAATTCCGATCATGTGTTTTGGAGAAGATCAGAATGTACATTTCGCCTGGCAGCGCCCCCCCCCCCTTCCAGTATGTTACCCCCACAGGGCCCCTATAGAGCCACTCTGTTTCATGAACATTCATTCTTTCTTCATCTATAGAGGTATCTCCATACACAATACCAAGTCTGAGCTATGCCTGGTTCTGGAGAAGATGATGTTTGAAATTTACATAGCTTTTACACTTGGGGGGCCCTCCCTGGGGGCCACATGTACCATTTTAGCAACTTTGGGTCCCCTACCCCTAAGGATGATTCCTACCAAGTTTGGTTGAATTCCGATCATGTGTTTTGGAGAAGAAGATCAGAATGTACATTTTGCCTGGCAGCGCCCCCCCCTCCAGTATGTTACCCCCACAGGGCCCTATAGGGCCACTCAGAGAAATTTCATGAACAACATTCATTCTTCATCTATAGAGGTATCTCCATACACAATACCAAGTCTGAGCTATGCCTGGTTCTGGAGAAGAAGATGTTTGAAATTTACATAGCTTTTACAATTGGGGGCCCTCCCCCTGGGCCCCCCTGGGGGCCACATGTACCATTTTAGCAACTTTGGGTCCCCTACCACTAAGGATGATTCCTACCAAGTTTGGTTGAATTCCGATAATGTGTTTTGGAGAAGAAGATCAGAATGTACATTTTGCCTGGCAGCGCCCCCCCCCCCCCTCCAGTATGTTACCCCACAGGGCCCTATAGGGCCACTCAGAGAAATTTCATGAACAACATTCATTCTTCATCTATAGAGGTATCTCCATACACAATACCAAGTCTGAGCTTTGCCTGGTTCTGGAGAAGAAGATCTTTGAAACTTACATAGCTTTTACAATTGGGGGCCTTCCCCCTGGGCCCCCCTGGGGGCCACATGTACCATTTTAGCAACTTTGGGTCCCCTACCCCTAAGGATGATTCCTACCAAGTTTGGTTGAATTCCGATCATGGGTTTTGGAGAAGAAGATGAAAATGTAAAAAGTTAACGGACGACGCACGACGCACGACGCACGACGCACGACGGACGACGGACAAATTTCCATCGCAATAGCTCACTCGAGCCTTAGGCTCAGGTGAGCTAAAAAGCGAAATCAAGCGAATAAAGAACAAACCTGTTACTCATATAGCTCAAGATAGTTATGACCAGCCCCACAATGGACATTGAACAACCAACATAACTCAGAATCTCTAAGATGTAGTCCTCTTTATCGGACAGCGTCGAACCACCATAGATGTCCTGTGGTACAAGCGAGATGGGAAATGGGTATGCATAGAGAGAGAGGGAGAGAGGGAGAGAGGGAGAGAGGGAGAGAGGGAGAGAGGGAGAGAGGGAGAGAGGGAGAGAGGGAGAGAGAGAGAGAGAGAGAGAAAGTGAGAGAGAAAGAAAGAGAGGGAGAGAAAGAAAGAAAGAGAGGGGGAAGGGGAGGGGGAGGGGAATGAGAGGGGAGAAAGTCAAAGGGACATGTTGTATTTCAAGAGATATCGTCCTTTTCAAACATCGTCATATAATCAGCTTAACTGAAGTGAGATTATGTTTACATTCTCAATTCTAAATTAAAGATTGCTGGTTTCCACATACAAGCGATTTTCATCATCTTGCTGATTTTCATGTGTTTTCAACAACGGAAGATCCTCATAAAATATATAGTAGGCCGAAACAATCCTGAATCCTACAGATAATAAGTACGGAGAAATCATTATTAACTGTTCTTAAAGTATGAATAAAATATGCACATAGTCATGTCACCAAATTTTCAATTTGTTTACTTTGTTTTCGTGATACAGATATTTAGAAAAACAAGTCAAAGTGAGCTTGAGAAAAAAAAATGGTTTGTTTCAAGTTATATATATTAGTTTATGATTCATTTGACATTCTGAAGATTTTTGCAGTGAAGAAAATATTAGAGACTGATGTCACTGATGCTTACCATAAGAACAGCAAAATTAGTAAGATGATCGCATTGGCATACTGGTCTAGAGTCAGTACTTGTATTACTCAGACTACATCCTTCAGTTGACCAATCACCAGTCCCGTTATTAGCCTCAAAATCCCAGAACACACACGTGGCATTCGTAGCATTCTACAAGAAGAAAATATTTGATATTAGTTATACAACCGATTCACATTAGGCCTATATATTCCACGACTGAGATAAGTATTTAAAAATCAAATTAAAGGAGAATTAACACTAGAATATAAATGTACTTATGTTCAAAGGTGAAATATATTCTTAATCATTGACCTGTATCACTTTAGAAATAAAATATCAGAAAAGGGTTTAAATCAAGACATTCTAGCACACGGTATCATCTGCTAACACTTCATGGGGGCTGCCATTTTCTTGATGACATGGAGTTGTACATCAACCATTGGAAACCGTTCCGGTCAGGAAGATATTTTTAATCCACGAGCTAAATTGTTTCTCTTCATTATAAAAAAACCCATTATGATGGAAAATACATTGCAGGTGTATACATATATTTTAAAATTTGAAATTTATAGATTTCATTTTAAATTCTCTGGTTTTGGTAACTAGAAATCGATTTCTTGGTCTTGCCTGGCAGAGCAGAACATAATTTATACAACGCGCATTCTGACTTTTGAAGTCCATTATCTCAAAGCAGGTGAATGCATAGTTTGTCACTATTGACTCTCGGGGGGAAAGTCATGATCCATAAATTTGAATTAATTCGCTCCGTCGCGTACGTCATAGTATCAAGAAAATAGATTTATATTTTGTAAAATCGTAATTTTCACAGAAATATAAACACACATTTCGTTTTTAGAATATGTGTATATATCTGTTATATATTTTAAATCTCAAATGGAATTTTGTATCAGGAAGAAAGACAATTTTTGCATTCGGATTAAAATATCTTTATGTACACATCAAGAAAATGGCCCCCGGGTATCGCTAGCAGACGATAAATCTTGCTGAGAAAATCTTGATTTATACCCATCTCGTATATTTTAATTCAAAACTACGTAGGAAAACAAGATTAGTAGATTACATCTTTGAATATAAGCACATTTATATTGTGCGGTTAATTCCCCTTTTTTAATAGGAACTATAAATACTGAGAATCATAAGAAACCTGCGATTTACTATCCCGTTTCCTGCCATAAAATCACAAATGTACCATAACGGTCGTATTCCTTCTAATATCAAAGAAGTAGAAAGAGAGAGACCCATTGGAAGACCCAAAGATATTCATGTACTTCTCTTTATTGCTTTGCTTTCTTCATTATGACAGTTAATGAAAAAAAAGATGTTAACTGTCTTACACTAATAAGCGGCTTGAATGAAACGACAACGGGTTCGGTTAATCCGTTGATTATCGATCCCCCAACGGTTGCCGAAATCACAGGTGAGTTCGCTGCTGTGTATGAACCAGTTCGATTTCCATTGGTAGCTAGACTAGGAGACTGGAACAGCGCTGGATCAGCAAACGTAGTAAACGAGCATCTCACATTGTCGCCTGTGCTTATGACATCACCGATTTCGGTTGGGAGTTTGATGAGGGCATCGGGTTCGTCTTCGTCTTCGTTGACCACAGTTTCCTTTCCAAGGATCACTTTGAAATCATCTGAGGCTAGTTTGTCTGAACCTTGGGCGACGGTTAGGGAAGCAGACAAACCAGATCGAAGTGTGTCTGGTGAAAGTTCTACCACCTGTTCAATTCAACACAAGTATGTAGTAAGAATTATTTCAAAAATATATATTGTGCTGGTAGATATACAGTGTATTTTGACGGAAAACGACAGAAGTGATTTAAACACTCCATGGGCGCCAACGGTGTATTTCAAAAAGTTTTTGGCTTTATGGCAGATGATAAGATTTAAGCGTCATGTTACTAGTAAATTATAGTAAAGCTAAAACTAAACGGGTTGAAATTGAAACTGTGTTGCACTATACGAGAATCTTTGTTGTCTCTAATATTTCGGTGTTGGAATTTGATTTCCATTGTTCAGCTGAATTGTGATATCCTTGTTTGCCAACAAAATAATTACAGTAGTACTAATAGATACCTCGACAGCTAAATTTTCTTCGACCCTTCGGAATGATCCATTCGAAGAGGCGACGTCAACTAGAAAGAGTTGTTCCTCTAGAGAAGCAACGACACGACTCGTTGCACCGTTCTCACTCTGTGCACCAGCGAGTTCGTCTGGAGAAGCACTTAGAATGTTCTGTACGGTCTCTATCACAAAGCTACAGACCTGTTGGTGACAGGGCAGAAACATATTGGTTTCAAAGAAAATGAAACAAGTTAAAAAGAAAATCTGCTAAATAATTTTGAGCGACAACTCTAACTTAAATTATATCAAGATGTATTTTCACGTGAAGATTTAGAAGAGTCATTTCATTTAGGAATATATATTGTTTTGCTTTATGTTCAAATTGTATGCATGGCTTGCCGAGAAAGTTTTCTTTATCTATTTCAAAGAATTTGGTGTCTTTCTTTTCTTTTCTCTCTCTTATTTTGCCGTTTGACTGTGGAGCACGTGTCCCCTGTCCTCCGTAGCTAGACCACTGAAGCATATACTGCATATTTGAGAAGGGCTTACAGCTGGTTCTGGTGACCTTGCCTCGGCGATGTCCTGCAGCAATCTAGACGCAGATGCAACGCCATCGGAAGTCAACGACTCGCTGATTGATGTCAGATCCGACGTCGATTCAGCGATGTCGGCTACATTGTCTATCGTCACTGGAGTCTAATATGAAATCAAAGTATATCAATATATATGCTGTGATGACGAGAAATTATAAACTATCTAAAAATTTTACTTTGTAAAACACATTTTGTACGATCTAGATCCCAGCTTTTCATTTATGTAGAATTATCAAACTTTTTTAAGGAACATTTACGTGAAAATGTCATATTTCAAAAAATTTCTTTAGGATGAAATTGTTTGGTCTTCCCTAAAACATTAATGTCTTAAGATTCAATTGGAACAAGTTATGTCATGATTTTTCTGAGTTCAATTTCAGAATGAGATTGGAAACCCTTAATACATAATAATATCAGGTTAGGCAAAAACCTGTTGAATGAAAAAAAAATCTCCAAATATGTACACATTAAGGAATGAAATGGATAATGTGCCAAGATGAAATTTAGCCATGTGCGATGCAAGGCAATTTGTACAAAATAAGGTCAAGTTTTAGCATTGTATTTTTGGCACTAGACTGGTTTTATAATGATAGATACTAAGAGACCTACATCTTCTAGTACAATGAGTCGTTCATCCGCTGTCAGGTTTCTGTCACAGTTATCAACGGGATCCCAGTAGGATGGTGATAGTCCGTCTCCTATACACTGAGCTATGCTGATTGGTTGACCGTCTAGAAACCAGACATGACACCATAAAACAGGGGTGAGCAGTGAAAACAGTCACGTGAGGAGGAATCGAAATCAAATCTATCGTGGGAGTAATCATGATGATTTGGACATATAATTTGTCCATTTTGCATTTTCATTAACACCTTTCGTCTTATTGTATGAGTAAAATAGAATCTTCAGTTATGATTGCAAGAAAGAGTTATAAACAACAAAAAGTGTTATCAGTATATAAAAAGAAAGGGTGATTACAACTCTTTTAGACAACAGTCAAAGATATTGGTCATACGTGCATAATAAAGTAACTTCTTTTCTTTTAAAACTTTTTAACCTCAAGGGTCAGGTGAGGCTCAAAATTTTACAATACGAATAAAAGTAACAGGTATGATACATACGATTAAGTTTATATGGTGAGCATCGTCCAGTGGAGAAGGATTCAGAGTTGACGTGTCCTGTTGTGAAGTTTACTGCGCCATATGGAGACATCCACGTGAGGAAAGGGCACGTTACTGGGAAAGAAAAAGAGACTTTTTATTATCTTTGATATGGATCTTCCTTGTCTTAATTGGATCTGCTAAAGGAAATAATTTTATTAATGTTGACGGCTACGTTACAATATTTCACAAAGAAACCAGTTTTAACGGGTAACCTTTTTTCTCCTTGTTGGTTACTAACGAATAAAGAATCCATTGTATCAAGTCATTTCGTCACCCAGTTGGTTGCTATCTAATACATGATCCATTGCATCGACTCATTTCGTCACCCACTCTGTTAGCTGCCAACTAGTAACTATTCCAGTTTATCAAGTCATTTCGTCACCTGCGGGTTCCAAAATAATAACAAATCCATGTCAAGTAATTTTGTCCCCCTGTTGGCTACCAACTAGTAACAAATCCATTTTTATCAAGTCATTTCGTCACCCTTTGTGTTCCAAACTAATAACAAATCCATTTTATCGAGTAATTTCGTCACCCCATTGGTTGCCAAAATCGTATTAGATGTCAGACAACTCACCTGTACTCATCACAGACACTAAATCTGGATCCATAAATCCATCAGAGTTCTGGGCACGGGACACCAAGGCAGTTTGAACCAGTGACAGTTGCCCGAGTTCATCGTCTGTTCCGTTTTTCACGAAGACGATGATCTCGGCGACCACGCTGCCGGCAGTCAGCGCATCAACCCTTGCCTCGGGTGGTAACGAAAATCCGGCAGTGTTCTGAAGACCGACGTTGACCTGGAAAGAAAAATGGATTCTTTTGTTTTTAGAAACATTCCTTTCTTTGTAAAGCTACAAGATACCTACATGCTGTGTATATGTTTTCTTGTCAAAATTAATTTCAGATAGGTCATTTTGAACGGTTTATATCTACCTTGACAACTATTATTCTAATTTGTGTAAAGCGTTTTCCTCCAACTAAATAAAGACACAACAAAGAAGATATTAATGAATTAGCTAATTCAATCAATTATTACCAGGCATAGTTACCGTGAAGAACAGGATGACATTTCATACTCACATAATTCTCTATAATAGATGCCGTTTCGAGGAAATAAGCTGAGGTAGGATCTGTCAAACTGTCTTCGTATGTTAGGTCGAATGAAGCTGTAACTATATAATTAGTAACACCTGTTGGGACGTGATCACAAAATAAGTGGTTTTGATAGGATAATAATGATAAAACAATAAAAAGTTAATTAGTACGATGAAACCGCGTGTTTTAAGGATAATTATGTTTTTAAAATGGATACACCTTTCCAATCATGATCATAAAATGTTAAACACAATTTAGACTAGAACAAAATTTATTTTAAAAATCACTAATAAAAAAATAACACAATCGTTTTCATCACTTTGTTTGGTATGTCATATTTGAAAAAAAAATCAGATCAAAATTTCAGCGTTAAAACAAAGAAATACCAACGAATACATATGATCATATATATATATATATATATATATATATATATATATTAGTTTTTAAAGAGTTCACGATTTAAAATGACTTATTTATCGACTGACAAAATTACAGGTCGGGTTATAGCGCCTTTGATATTGAGCGCCCGTAATGAATACGAGTGATCCAGGGCTCCGCGCACGGCACCATCAAAGCAAAGTTGTAATACATTGGTGGCGGGAAAAGTTAGGAATGTTGCAACAAGACTTAACTTGTTAACGTGCGTGTGAGCGCGTACGGTAGACGTGTTACACAAGCACATGCAATATAGTGAGATATTCACAGTGTACGTGGCTTTCAATCAGTGGACAACTATGCAAGTTTCGTGAACAAAATAATCAGTTAATTTAACTTTTATTTTGAATAGGGTTGGTTATATACCAATCGGAATCATCGCATGGCACCAGTAGTGAGGGACTATATATGTTCATTGGGCAATAGGGGCAAGAATCATGCCAAAAGCGAAATCTAAGTCGAAACGAGGAAGACCACGGGTACAATTAGCAGGCCCCGATACCGGGCCGGGTGAGGGGGCTGAGCGTCCGAACAGGCCGCGGGCGGCCTCGGTGCCCCGAGCTTCATCGGTCCCGAGGAGATCAACGGGGGAGGAGAGCACTAGTGCTGCTGGTGGGGCGCAGCAACAAATCGGTGAGTCCTGTGAACCGAATATCGGCCTTATTTCATGGCCATCAGTCATACCGCAGGCCCCGGCTCCACCGGACCAGTCGCAACCGAGTAGGCCTACTGCGTATGCGCGGCCCATTACACGGCCATTACAGGTAGATTTAGATCTACTCGATCCAAGCCCAATGGGCTGTAGTCCCGAATTCGAAAACGTTGGGGCGTCCGAGCCTTTAGTGAGTTCGTGTGACCCACTCGGTGGGGAAATAGCTCTCGCATTGAAAGAAAAGATTTGGAAGGGTGAATGCATTGAGTTAGCTTTGTTGTTACTGAAGTAGGACGTGAGTGAGAGAGGTGAGGCTGGGTTAGGATTACCCAATGCTATGTTTAGTATAACTTATAAGGCCATTGGAATTTGGCATGGGGTTTCAACTGCAGCCATAAATAAGAAGTAGAAAGATCGTGTCAGTAGAGCAATGGACCTCGGTTTTTCTGGTTTTTTCTTTTATATACATGGAGAAGCACATTATTTGAACGGGGTAGGGAGTTACTAAAATACATGGATCTCATCAGGCATGCCGCAAGGGCTTTCGGCGGCTACGGTTGGCGGGAATACGATGCTCAGTTCAGGCTTAGGCCTACTCTAGTAAAATTGGATGCGATGTTGCTTATCCTAATCGGGAATATGCTAAATATTTGACTAATGGTTTCAAGTTTGGTTTTTTATTGCATTTTGACGGGGAGTGGCTCCCACTTACAACAATAAATTTAAAATCAGCATTTGATCACAGGGCAGTGTTGCAAATGAAATTGCGCAAAGAAATTGAATTGGGAAGGATTGTAGGCCAATTTAAAATACCTCCGTTCAAAAATTTCAGGTGTTCTCCTATAGGGCTGGTGCCCAAAAGATCGCCGGGAGAATTTCGCTTGATTCAGCATCGTTTGGCTCCAGGGGGCAATTCCGTTAATGATAGTATACCAGCAGAGGAGCGGTGTACTGTAACGTATTCATTTTTTGATTCGGCGGTCGAAATCGTAGCACGGTTTAGGCCTGGGTGCACTCATGGGGAAAGCCGATATAAAATCGGCTTTTCGACTACTGCCAGGAAGCCGAAAGATTTTGAATTGTTAGGCATGTGTGTGGTGGGGGGTTTATTATTATGATCGTCGTTTGCCCATGGGCTGCGCAGTTTCATGTTCTACGTTCGAGTGTTTTACTACTTTTTTGGAATTTTGTACGCGACAAGTAGCAGAGTCGCGAAACATTGTACATTATCTTGACGATTTCTTTTTTTGCAGGCAAATCAAATGACAACGAATGCAGGCATGCAATGGCGTCATTTGCAGCGATTTGTGAGAGATTTGGGGTGCCAATTGCACATGAAAAGACGGAGGGTCCGGTCATAATAATGTCTTACCTCGGTCTGGAAATTGATATTGTTTCTCGGCAAATATGGGTCCCTATAGAAAAAATTGTAAATTTGGTCGGAAAGCTGACGGAGGTATCGAACCGTGAGAAAGTGTCATTGAGGGGTATACAATCGATTGTGGGGAGCCTCAACTTTGTTTGTGAGGCGATTTCCCCGTGCAGAGCATTCGTGAGGAGGCTCATAGACTTGACAAGCGAAGCGAATAGGCCTTACCACATGATAAGGATAACGAAGGGCGCTCGAGCAGACATGCAAGCCTGGCTGGAATTTTTGGTTCATTTTAATGGGCAGGTTTTCTTTCGGGATCCCGGTTGGTACAGCAGCGAAGAAATCAATTTTTCACCGACGCGGCGGCTAGCAGTGGATTTGGCATTTATTTCCGGGTAGATGGGCACAGGCTAAATGGCCCGCACGTTTCGGCGCAACTAGCAAGTCGATAGCGTTTTTAGAATTGTTCCCAATTTGGGTCGGCCTGGAGTTATGGGGCGCCGAACTTGTAAACAAGAGGGTGATGTTTAATTGCGACAACCAATCGGTAGTGGCAGTGATTAATGAGCAATCAGCACAATGCCTGAGCTCATGAGCTTAGTATGCAAGTTGGTTATTATTTGTTTGAGTAATAATATAATGTTTAAGGCGAGATATGTACCTGGGATCGATAACGGAATAGCCGATGCATTTTCTCGATTTCAGGAGCAGCTGCGTCTGCTGTAGAGCCAGCTGCTGACGGCATCCAGGGCAATTAATATTTATATAATTTACGCAGTGGCTCTGGAAGTATTTAAAAAAGTTTTGCAGGGTATATGATTATGACCCGCAGATATTTTTAGATATTAAAAAGGTAGTGCAATTTGTGGTTTATTTGTGTTGGTGTGGACATGCGGGGTCTATAGTCCAGATATATATTTCTGGTTTAGTCTTTTATTTGCAATCTGTAGGAGCAAATGATGCGATTTAGAGTTTTATTATTTTACGGTTAGTGGAGGGGGGTAGATGCCGGTCCTTAAGATGAGGCATCCCATTATTTTGTTAATCTTGTTTTGAATATTACCCTGCTTGAATTATATTTGCGAAAGTGATTATGATGTGTTGCTATATAAGGCCGCATTTTTATTGGTATTTTATGGATTTTTGTGTATTAGTGAATTTATGGTGATTGCATAATATAAGCAAGAATGTATGCTTTGCATGTCTGATGTACGAGTTGCGGGAAATACACCGCAAAGGAGGATAGAGTTATTCCTAAATGCTTTAAAAACCGATCAGAGAGGGAATGGCTGTATAATCTTAATACCCGAGGGTAACTCGGGAATTTATAATATTTGGAAGTGCGTCCAAAGAGTGGAGAGGCTTTCTTTTGCTCTTATGGGGCAACCCCAATTACCAGATACAAATTCGGGACCATAGTAAAGAAGTGCATGGAATATAGCGGGATGCCTTTCGTATAGGCGCGGCTATTATTGCCGCCATGGCGGGCTTTTCGGATGCTCAAATTCAACATATGGGGAGATGGGCGTCTGTCGCACATTGCCGGTACATAAGATTAGACATGGTTTTATAGTTATCTGACTTATATCAATTATAAAGTGATGAATTGCAATGGTTTCAGCATATTTGCCCATATATAAAATACATGTACAATACGATGAGCATATTATATGATGTGCATATATGCCAGTATAAATAACCAAGTCGGCCTAGTTTAATAAATAGAAAAAGAAATAAAGCCAGTTAAAAGATGACTAAATTAACAAACGCAAACCAACAAGCAATAAAAATGCTATTAATACATTATTTATACAATACAATGATTGTTTTGAACTTGTCACGTTAAAAGATGACTAAATTAACAAACGCAAACCAACAAGCAATAAAAATGCTATTAATACATTATTTATACAATACAATGATTGTTTTGAACTTGTCACGTGTTTTGGAACCAGAAAGCTTCCCAGGCTCTCCTTTGTCTTGTTTTAACAGAACCGGCCGTATGGATAGTAGGCGACTCCATCGTCTACTGGGCTGAGCGCCGTGCTGAGCAGACAGGGATGACCAACCTGGGCATGGGGACTGTCGTCCGCTGGGCGGGGAGGCGGGGCCTGCACTTGGGCCAAGTAAACGCATTGTTGAAAACAGGTAACCCAAAACCGACGGTGTTGGTTCTACACGTCGTGACAAATGACTTGGAAGCCCTATCCAAAAAACAGTTGGCAGATACGCTGAAAAACGTGTTCGAGTCGCAAGAAAACATACAAATCAAGTCCTTTCGTGGATAAATGGAGGCCATCTGGTCTGTATAGATGCGGGTCTGCTCTGTTTGTGTTCGAGTGCCGTGTGGCATTGCCTCCCCTTTTTTCCGCAAGAGCTCGTGCATGCCGATTGGTGGCCCTCCGGCGGTTGTCTGCCCTTCCCTGCGCCTCGGGGCAAAATTTATTGTAGCACACTCGCTCGAGGATGTCTGACCAAATTATCTATTTATTAACAATTTGAGAGTTGGACTCAGCGGTATTAGAACGCTTTAGTTGGCTTGCGTTACAGTAACGCGCTTCACAGCACCGAGTTTTGTTTGGTGTGCTGTTTGGATCTTAACGTTCCTTGTATTTGGTTTGATGTACGTTATTGCTACTATGTATATATTTTTATTGAATTTATTGTTGGCGGGTCTGTAAAATATGATAATTTGGTAATTTTTTCCAATTTTCAAAGTTGACAATCTTCAATGTTTAACTTTATATGTTATCAATTTAAAGTGATTAGGTAACTTTGTGGAGTCTTGACAAAATCTGAGCTGTCTGGCCTTACATGCTATCAGTGTATGTAATATGGTGAAAAAATGAAGCCCATGGGGAAAAAAAAAAAAAAAAAAAAAAAAAAAAAAAACACACTTCAAAATCACCATGTGCTTCACAAAAGTAAACATATGCAAATGACCGGAAATGCCAGACTCATTTTCCCCACTGACTCAGTGTTAGACTTAAGCGTATGGCCATACGCTTTCGTAAATGGGAGTATTCAGTCACAGATATCTTAATAATAGCATTATATATTTGAAAACCTTTCTATGCCTGGCTATAGTATTTATTTATCCTTCTGAACATCATTATACAAGACAGATATCAAAATTCAACAATTTATTAAATCAAGCTTCCACTAAGTTACTGAATGCCTTTAAGGATTTGCTACTTGAGGGCTCATTTTTGGCAATACTATTTTCTCTGTCTAATCATACATAATGCATGATTTTAGAAAAGCTAGTCAAGAGTTATTGTCCTACTCGTGCTCAACAGATAAAACTTGCATTTCGAGCCCTAAAATTGACGGGTCAGAATCGAGGTGTTTTGGCGGCCGAGCATATTTTATAAGCTCGTTTGGCGGTAATTTTCAATTAGGCCGCCTAAACACACATGGTTCTCATCATATCGAGCATGTCCCGTTATGAAAAGTCATTATTTGTAAATTTAATGTAATTACAAAACCAATTTACAATTATAAGCTGTCACAATATTGTAAAACTGTACTTCAGCCCCACTCGTTTTTAAATGCGGGGAGGCTGCAATTTATTTTAGCAAAGCAAGTAAAGTACAGTAAAGTAAGATGTCACATTTAAACTGTCATTTTATTGGCCTCATCCGAGATCACATGCGGGGATGTTGGTATGTAATAAGGTTAATTTTGCTTCACTCGATTTCATATGCGGGGAGGTTGTATATAAGGTTTATTATTTTGCTTCACCCGATTTTCAGATGCGGGGATGTTGGTATGTAATAAGGTTCATTTTGCTTCACTCGATTTCATATGCGGGGAGGTTGGTATAAGCTAATTTGGCTTCACCCGATTTCATATGCGGGGAGGTTGGTATAAGCTAATTTGGCTTCACCCGATTTCATATGCGGGGAGGTTGGTATAATTATAAGGTTTATTATTTTGCTTCACCCGATTTAACATGCGGGGAGGTTGGTATAAGCCTAAGTTGGCTTCACCCGATTTCATATGCGGGGAGGTTGGTATAAGCTAATTTGGCTTCACCCGATTTCATATGCGGGGAGGTTGGTATAATTATAAGGTCTATTATTTTGCTTCACCCGATTTCATATGCGGGGAGGCTGGGATCTGTAATCAGCATATATTTATTAGTATTCCAGTTGGAATTTTATAATTCAGTTATATGTTATAATTGTTTGTGACATCAGAATACGGATTTTTGACTTGCTAAGCGTCCACTGCAAATTATTCAATAAAGCCACGACAAATCGCAAAATTGTGTTTCTTGTTATTAATTTTTGTCAGTCGTGAATAATAGTTTTTAAAGAGTTCACGATTTAAAATGACTTATTTATCGACTGACAAAATTACAGGTCGGGTTATAGCGCCTTTGATATTGAGCGCCCGTAATGAATACGAGTGATCCAGGGCTCCGCGCACGGCACCATCAAAGCAAAGTTGTAATACATTGGTGGCGGGAAAAGTTAGGAATGTTGCAACAAGACTTAACTTGTTAACGTGCGTGTGAGCGCGTACGGTAGACGTGTTACACAAGCACATGCAATATAGTGAGATATTCACAGTGTACGTGGCTTTCAATCAGTGGACAACTATGCAAGTTTCGTGAACAAAATACCCACCACCACCCCTAATTCTCCAACCATGGAAGGGTATGTAAAAGGGGTAACTTGATAATGACAGCATACATTCATTGGTTCCATTTTGACAGTATCTGTAATAATTAAAGATAGATGGTTGGTGGGTTGTGTGAGGCAATGTTAATGCAGCTTCAAGTTTTATTGTGATTATATACATGAACATGTGGTTAGCTATGCCATTTTTATGATAATATACTATTCATTATGAAACATTACCGAATTGTAAAACGGCACAATCGTTTAAGGGGTACAGCATAGATGATGTGAATACCGATCTAAAACCGGGAGCGGAAGGCTTGGTCGCACATCTGCATAATAACAATTCAAGACGTCGTGCATGCAGAATGGTGGGCCGTAGGGGAATTTTCCAGCTGAGAATAGCAAACATAGCTGGTTTTTCGCCCCTACTCGGGTTTAGAGGCATGGTATAAAACTTGTGATTATTATCGTGACATATCGAACATGTCACGTTATGAAAAGTCATTATTTGTAAATTTAATGTAATTACAAAACCAATTTACAATTATAAGCTGTCACAATATTGTAAAACTGTACTTCAGCCCCACTCGTTTTTAAATGCGGGGAGGCTGCAATTTATTTTAGCAAAGCAAGTAAAGTACAGTAAAGTAAGATGTCACATTTAAACTGTCATTTTATTGGCCTCATCCGAGATCACATGCGGGGATGTTGGTATGTAATAAGGTTAATTTTGCTTCACTCGATTTCATATGCGGGGAGGTTGTATATAAGGTTTATTATTTTGCTTCACCCGATTTTCAGATGCGGGGATGTTGGTATGTAATAAGGTTCATTTTGCTTCACTCGATTTCATATGCGGGGAGGTTGGTATAAGCTAATTTGGCTTCACCCGATTTCATATGCGGGGAGGTTGGTATAAGCTAATTTGGCTTCACCCGATTTCATATGCGGGGAGGTTGGTATAATTATAAGGTTTATTATTTTGCTTCACCCGATTTAACATGCGGGGAGGTTGGTATAAGCCTAAGTTGGCTTCACCCGATTTCATATGCGGGGAGGTTGGTATAAGCTAATTTGGCTTCACCCGATTTCATATGCGGGGAGGTTGGTATAATTATAAGGTCTATTATTTTGCTTCACCCGATTTCATATGCGGGGAGGCTGGGATCTGTAATCAGCATATATTTATTAGTATTCCAGTTGGAATTTTATAATTCAGTTATATGTTATAATTGTTTGTGACATCAGAATACGGATTTTTGACTTGCTAAGCGTCCACTGCAAATTATTCAATAAAGCCACGACAAATCGCAAAATTGTGTTTCTTGTTATTAATTTTTGTCAGTCGTGAATAAATATTACCAAAATATAACTTTGTCATATGTAATCTTTACATGCTTAAACTTATGGCATGCTGAAGTAGTTAATTAAGTTAGTATTAATGCAATATGCTTGCAAAGATTTAGACAAATCTGCCAGCGTGCAGCATCATTTTAAGACCTGACACCAAGACAGCCTTTTACTGCAATTATAATTTATATAAAATAGGCCAAAATATCATAAAAATCGCCTAAAAGATATATTATTTCAAAAATATTTGCAACTGCCTTAATTCACGTTTAAATGTCAAGAATATTCAGGTTTATGTTACCTGTCATAGTGACCATAGCTACATTCGTCTCCAACTCATCTGCATCTGATCCGTAACCTATACAGGAGTAGTAGCCCTGGTCCCGGGGCAAGGCACGGGATATGATCAGTGGCGATCGGTCAGCATTGGCCACTAGGAGTTGGTCATTCTTTTTCCAAGTGAAACTCTCAGCGTTCTGGAATGCACATGATAGACTGAGACTTGCTCCATACTCTATCTCTTGCGGTGCAGGGTGCTCTATCACCTCGATTGGTTCTGGAATATGACAATAATTGAGATCGGTTCGCCTTTTACTGGAGGAAAGAGGGCAATTCCAGCGTAACTGACACGACATTCAGACCTATTTTGTTTATTCAAGATAATAAAAAGTCCTAAAACATATTTCAGTACTAAATGAATCAGACACATTTGACTATCAGAGACACACGCAGCAGATTTCACAGTATTCCACTGAGTAGTTGAAGAGAAAATGGACTCTTTGTAACTGCAACGGACATGACACAAAACGGACAAGGATTTTTCACCCCTGTGAATAGTTTGGAAAATTTGTTAGTTTTGGGTTCAATGAGTCTAACTGAGGTATCAAGAGAAGCTTATAATCATATGCTAAAGATAAATATTAGACTGCACATTTTCTTGTCAGAGCTACATAGTAGCGTAACGGACATGAAAGTTTTTTGCGTAATGGACATGAAACCTTTGTCCACTTTTTAAACACCCCTATGACTTTGCTTTAAAATATTAAATGGCTCATGCAAACCTCATATCAGTAATCTTTGTTCCATTCACATCAATTTACAACAAAAAAATCAAATCTGAAATGCTAGTGCCGTGAAATAATGAGACATAATGATAATATGTTTTGATCAAACTTGTCGCCACATTTTGCCCCTAAGTGATTTTTTAAAAAGAAATAAATACCTAAATGTACTTGGATCATATTGATATACCAATCAAATGAAAGGGTTTGTTTGATACTATGTCATGGTAACACAAATATTTCTGGAACTATCGCCAAGTTTTACGATTTTGGCAAATGAACATTTTCCGTGGAATTGCTCAAAATTGAATGTAGACACGGTTTAATCTATGACTTATCACGAGATATAGGACTGTGAATACATGAATGCAACATGGAAATGCTCGAGGAGCCCAGCAACTGAATAGAGCCTTGGACCAAGTATACAAGATTAATAATTTAAAAATCAGAGCAAACAAGAAGACGATGAATATGATTATGATGAGCGAGAGAACGAAAAAGAGAAGAGGGAGGGAGCGAGAGAGAGATAGAGACGGGATAGAGAGAGAGAAAAAAAAGTAAGACAGAGAGATCTGAGAGTATGAGAGAGTAGGAAGAGAGAGAGAAGGAGAGAGGGGGAAATGTGGAGAGGGAAAGAGCGAGAGAGAGAGAGAGAGAGAGAGTGGGGTGTGGTTGATATACCCATAGTGTTTTTAATAACTAATAGTATTATAACTAATAGTAACAAATAATAATGACAATAGTATATAACAAATAAGAACTAAGCCGACAAATACACAAAATAACACATGGAAAGAAACTTATGAAATATGATACAAAATTATGATACAAATTGGAATAAAATCTTGCGATTGTACTTTATAAATACAAATTTCGTAATCACTGACCATTCTGAACTACCGCTGTATTGCAATTGATACCGGTAAAAGTCGATGAACATTCACACATATATACCCCGTCTTCAGCAGTACAGATACCAGCATTCTGACAAGGTGATGAGAGGCATGGATCAATAGCTGACGGAAACAAAACGGTGGAGTTACATCAAAAATGGGATACAACAGACCTATTTTAGGCTAATGTTTTAATTAATTTCTCGGTTAAAACCTAGGTTTTCCTTTGCTTGTGTCTAAAAATGATGTTTAGTGCAAATATAACAGTACCATCATCTTGAGTTACAGTCATAATCTTGAAGGCTAAAAATGAAAATTGGAGCACACCACTGAATCACCCGTGTAATTGAATTTGATTGAATGTAACGGTTATATATGATATAGAAATTAAAGAAGTACGCCCGTATTCTCGAAAGACGCCTAACTTTAAGCCCCGCATAAGCGTGTAAATTTAGTCCCCAGAATTATAGTTCTGGGACTAAATACAAAAATCTACACGAAAGAATTGATTTTTGATACTCATTTCACGCCAGAAAAAATTTTTGTTTCTTTGTTTTGTTACATAAATACAGTAATTTATACGGGACTTAGGGGTTGAAATGGCCTTCCATAAATCAGCGGCCTAAGTTAAGCCAATCTTAACTTTGACCACTTTCGAGAATACGGACCATAAACACTAAATTAAAAAGAGCAGTTCAGAAAACAAGCGTAATAATGGTCGACAGATAGCAGATACATAATACTTGGGAATATATGCTTCAACAGAACGCCTCTAAAACAAAAAGCATTAAACCACAATCAAAATAAAAAGTGAAAGCAATTCTTTTTGACAAAAGCAAATAATAAATACGGCTTGGGATCTATTCTTTGGCTACATCGCACATACCTTGTGTAATTCTTTCATCTGATTACAACAAGTATAAAAATGATTTGAAAGTCTGATGAATTATATTCATAATACCATAAACACATTCTGAAACTCAGTGCAATATAACCATTCTAACAAAATAACCTTCCCAGATTAATATTCTAATGATCTACAGCACTTACATAATTTCCATTGCAACAAAATACTAATAAATACAATCAGTCATATACATGTAGCGATCATGAATCATGTTTAATTTTGTTTTTCTCAACTTCTTCAATATGAATTCATAATTAAAAAAGTTTCAAGTTTCAAGAGATCATAGTAACACATATCCCGAAAAAGGTAGGAAAGAATTTGAATATTCCATCTAGTCCTCAATTGTGGGAGCACTGTGGTATATTGGTGAAGGGTATGGACTCTCATAGGAGAGGTCACGGGTTCGACCCTTGGTTGGTGCATACATCCTTGGACAATGTGTCTTTGCCACATTTGTCCCTCTCGACCCAGTATATGGGTACCTAGCAATGCTGGGGTAACAATAATTTGTATTGCCCGTAGAAAGAGCAGTATTAATACTCATGTGGCTACCCTGGGTTAATAAGACCAAATTATTATCATTATCCTCAACCCTTCAACAGAAATTGATATATTTTTCTGCTATCATTGCTATTTTAATCCTTTACCTTCACATAACATTCCATCTCCTGCGTACCCGTCAGCGCACACGCATTCATAGCTCCCTGCCGTGTTGATGCACACTGCATTGACGTCGCACACTGTCGTCGATGAACTGCATTCATCGACGTCACTGCACAGGACTGATCCATCATCGCTCGTTGACACGGTCTCATAGCCGTTACGACATTGGCAGGTATAACCGTCGATCTTGTTAAAGCAGTCGGCAACGCTGGGACATGGGTCAAGGCTTTCACACATATTGAAACCTAGAATGAAAATTGTGCAAGAGATATATTATAAGGTTATCATCATTACCGTACTGTCCATCCTAACAAAAAGTTGATTTGAATAAATAGAGAAAAATCCAACAAGCATAACACTGAAAATTTCATCAAAATAGGATGTAAAATAAGAAAGTTATGGTATTTTAAAGTTTCGCTTAATTTCGCAAAACAGTTATTTGTATTTCCTGCTCAGTATGCAAATGAGGGAACCAGTGACGTCACCCACTCACTATTTCTTTTGTATTTTATTATGTGAAATATAGAATATTTTAATTTCTGCAGATTTCACAATTAGGATTGAATTGTGTATAGGTTGCAACAATGGCAATTACACACGTTCAGCGAGGAATCAAACCTTGTTTTACATTATAAAAAGGAAAAATTAAAATATTTCGTATTTCATGTAATAAAATACAAAAGAAATAGTGAGTGGGTGATGTCACTGGTTCCCTCATTTGCATACTGAGCAGGATGTGCATATAACTGTTTTGCGAAATTAAGCGAAACTTTAAAATACCATAACTTTCTTATTTTACATATTTTGATGAAATTTTCAGTGTTATGCTTCTTGGATTTTTCTCTATTTATTCAAATCAACTTTTTGTTAGGGTGGACTTGGCCTTTAATATTTGGTGAGATGGGTCGATCAGCCTGCATAAGTGGCGTAGCTACATTGGTATATAGCCCCCCCCCCCCCCTCCTCCTCCCAGTCTAATGGCCAAAAAAAATAAAAGGAAAAGGGAGAGAGAGAGAGAGAGAGAGAGAAAGAGAGAGAAAGAGAGAGAGAGAGAGAGAGAGAGGGGGGTGTAAGACGAACAACCCATTTACAGTAACTACGTTGAGACCACTGAATTCTTTCGGTGAAGCGGTTTGGTCAGGTTATCGGTCAAACCTTCCAGGACAATAAGCCTTAAGATACCAGCATGTTTTTTGCACAGAAGTTGGTGTTGGCATCCCCGCAAACTTGACATCATCTCGAACTTGTAGAAGGATTGTCGGACCTAGCAACGACTTATGTATGCATTCTAAATATGACATTTTAAACATGAAATCCAACAACTTATAAACAAGTGACAGTTATAATTTTGTAGCTAAAAAGTAAGAAACTTCCAAGTACTAGTATTTTTAATGCACTACGAAATTGTATACAGAAATGGATAAAAAGTTTGGCCAACTGTGAAGGAGACGTACCTCCGCATGTATTCCCATCCCCAGAGAATCCTGTTAGGCATTGACAGACGAACGAACCATCGGTGTTGATACACTCTGCATTCTCGTCACAATCAGTCTCTCCTGAAATACACTCGTCAACATCTGAATAAGAAAACAGTGAAAGCAAGTATAATCCCACACATTCATGATATGAAACTTATTATCGTCTTTCCTGGATTCATCAACTTGCAAGGACAGCTTTTAAACATCTATCTATTTATCTATCTCGCCTATTTCGAGTTATCACATTTGCCCTGTAAAATAGACAATAGCCTATTAAATGTAACGAAGAGGCTTCGCTTTGCAGAAAGTTAACGTTTAAAATTAGAATAGCTTATACCACAAAGCATTAAATGCATTTTCCTAGAAGATGTGTCGTAAATCCTATTTTTATATATATCTAATTGTAAATTGACCCCTTCGGCCCCTGTGCTGCTGGTCAATCATCATATACCATAATGAATAAATAAAATAATAAATAAATTAAATGCAAGTCATGCGGAAAATAGTATCGATCTATTTCGATAATGTCCTTGATCACCGATGTGCTACATCTCTACCTGTACACGTGACTCCATTTCCCGAATATCCACTCTGGCATCGACATTCGAACGAGCCATCGACATCAACGCAGTCGGCATTGATGTCGCATCCGTGATCATCTGTCGTACATTCATCAATATCTATGGGTGAAGGTGGGGGCAGGATAGAAAAAAAGTTGGTATGTATGTCAAATTAATCTGGCTAAACCATACAGAAAAATGAAGTTTAAAAGACATGCATGTAAGTCTAATTATTTTAGTTTCCATGTAAAGCCTTCTCTCTCTCTCTCTCTCTCTCTCTCTCCCTCTCTCTCTCTCTCCCTCTCTCTCTCCCTCCCTCTCTCTCTCTCTCCCTCTCTCTCTCTCCCTCTCCCCCCCTCTCTCTCTCTCTTTACCACACTCTCCCTCCGTCTAACATAAAAACAAAACTTTTGACTCGCTCTGAAATTCTCCCCTCCTCTTTTTTTTATTGTGTAAGTATTTTCAGGTGCTGTCATGGAATTCCATTTTCTATGTGGACATATCAAATCTATGACCGATGCGGACAGTTGTCGACAAGACATGATCAGTAAAGTTCATGTGCAAGAACAAGTTACTGCCGCTGCAGGGAGCCTACCGCTGCAACAATCGGCGATGAAATGGAGAATAACAATACTCTAGAAACACTGAAACAACTAGTACAAGTAATAGTATTACAACACTTAACGAATTATTCGATGTGGAATTCAGACAAATGTCAATTTCATTCCATTGGATATTTAATGTGGAATTCATAGTTTATCATAATCATGTCGCCAATATCGGAATCGACATGTCGTCTTGTCGCCTTCCCACTAAAAGGACGTTTGTCGACAGCATCGTCGAAAAAAAGGCTTGTCGATGACAGCACCAGTATTTTCATTTATCACTCAAAACAAACCAAGCATCAATATTGATCAATAAAAAAATCGACCATTCAATAAATCAATTAATCCACTGACCAATCAAACCATTAATAACAGCATTTGTTGTTTGTATCAATGCCATTCATCAGTCTACAACTTACTTGCACACTGTGTCCCATCTCCAGTATAACCAGATTGACAGATACATGTAAATGATCCTACCGTATTGGTGCATTCAGCCAATGAATGACAGGGGCCTGTGTCACATTCATTGATATCTAGCAATAAAACGAAAAGAGTATAATAAGAATATTATCTTATTCTTTGGATTAACCTACTTGTTTCGTTCGTATTTCACACGTCTACATAATTAGCAGAAATGCTGTATTTACGTCGTACCTCTGTCATTAAAAAGAGTTTTGAGTTTTTCATAGATTAAAAAGGATGCCATCCGAAAGATGTGACTCAGATTCGAAACGGGATCCGACCAGAGTCAGTTTATAGGAGAAGACAGAGAGCTGACCGTATACCAGTTCAAAGTACCGTTTAACCAAATCACATCTTGTGAATGCAAAGAGAGATTAACATTAATTGTTTTCTAAAGGTTGCCATGGTTATTAAGTATTCTAAAGTGAAAGCGTTTGGTGATATTAGTACGATATATTTCAATGCATACATCAATCATGTCAATGTTACTGTTACAGACAGAGTTTGATTGTGAAAGAACAGTGTATTGATGTTGGTAATGTTTAATGAAGCTTACCTTCACACGGAACTCCATCTCCTGAGAAGCCGCTTTTACACTGGCATTCGTAGCTACCATAGGTGTTAACACAGTCAGCACTGACGTCACAGTTATGTTCATCCGTCATACATTCATCGATATCTTCATATGAAAAAAAAAAGGTTTTACTGATTGAACTCTCAATTTGACATCTGTTGGACTGCATGTACAACAGGCGGGTTTTCACGGGGCACGCGAACGATTCGCGAACCGACGCGAAAAAATGGCAAAGTCCAACATTCGTATTTTAGGCTCCAAAATTTCGCCAAACATGCGCGGGGGTTCGGAAGCGTTTTTAGTTCGGATGGAATTTCAAAAAGTTTGATATTTCTTGCGAACGTTTCCAGCATCCCGGTCGTAATTTGCTATCGAAAATGTCTTAAAAGGTTCGTCGTATGCGTACGAGCTACTCATGAAGTGCGTGATGTTCGCAAAATCTTCGTGAAACCCCAAGCAGCTTCCGGCAGTTTGGAAAATGTCTCGCGCAAGTCTTGCGAAAGTAGCGAAGTTCGTCCGATCATTTCTCATGGTGTTCGCATTTTAGTCCCGTGTTCTTCGTGTATATGGTCTGATCATACGTCCGCAACACTACACACGACATTCGCGCATACGTTGTGAGAACTGTGCACAACGGCTCTATTGTCGCGAAATATTCGAAGAAAAATTCTCCGAATGTTGGAATTTGCCATTTTTTTGACATTCGCATCCTTCATGTCCTTGGCGAATAGTTCGCATGCCCCGTGAAAACCCACCTTATATTAAGAACTCCAAGACCCGTCAGAGTTTTAATCAAAATGAAGCTTTATTGTTCATATTATGATAAACATAGATGCATTCAGTTCAATCTGACATCATATACTCCCAGATGAAAGAGAGTAGACAGAGTTGCTTTACATCTTTATTGAAATATACCATACGGAATGCTGGATGATAATCATATTCATTTAATAAAGAAGAATATAAAAAAGGGAAAACAATGGAGACATATTGATGTCATCTAAAGCGAATGCAACTCTTGCTTTTCGAGCTTCTGTAATTTAAACCTTCCTTTTGAACGAGCCATTAAGCAAATGGATAATGAAAAAAGAAATCCCTTGGGGAATTTGGATGGTGAACAAGAAAATTGTATTATCTACCTTCACACGTGAACCCATCTCCGATATAACCTGTATTGCACTGACACGTATAACCTCCTGGTGTGTTCGTACAGGCTGAATTCTCATGGCAGTTGTCAACATCTTCTTCGCACTCGTCAACATCTTTTTTGTTATATAAAGGATCATACAAAAAGAGGACTTCTTGAGACGTATTGAGTAACACTGGCCATACCCCCCCCCCCCCCCCCCCCCCCCTCCGTTCGAAAGCCCAGAAAAAAGGTCGTACTACTTGAAATAGATCTATGACTCGCAGAACTTCCCACATAATATATGCCGTCTACTGACTAAGAAGATTCCACCCCTTTGTTAATTAATTTCTGGATACCTTACTGAATTCATTTGTTCATAGAGTAGAGAAAAGACGCAAGTCTAGAGGGCATAGGTAATGACGGACTTGACGTGATGAGTTATTTTCTTGTACAGTAATATAGCCTTTTTTTCTTATTTCCAGAGGAATCTCATGGATTTTTCCGAACAAATTTCAGAACCAGCATAAGGACCGATGTATATCCTTGTCAACCAATTTCAAACTCTGTAGACATGTTTCTTTTTCATTTCGGAAAATATCTGCTAACTTGTCGACATATGTGATCCAACATGCTCCATGCAAGAAAGCTTTACCAATGCCCCTGTCCCGTTGACGTTGACCTGTACCATTGACCCAACACGTATCCTTCTATAATCGCCTCTCTTATGAAGATATATACAATGCAGAAAATTGTTGTTAGTAAAATACTTACCTAAGACCGTCACCCATAGCGTACATGTTCCTACATTCTTGTATACATCCGATGCCGTGAATGTAACAAGTGATGACCCCAGCGCGAAGATGGACCCAGAGGGTGGATCACTGACTGGAGTAGAGATGGGACTCCTGGAGTTCTCCGTCGTAGTTGGTTCAGGCCACGAGACCGACATTGTATCTTGATTGGGTAGTGCTGTGACCACGATGTCTTCTGGACACGTTAACACCGGTGGCTCCTCATCTGATCGAGGAAAAGGAAGGGATGAAATATTGCATGCGAATGACTTAAAGTTAACGTGATCATGACAGGGACAAAACAGGATTTTGATGGTTGGTGTTGGCCGTAGGGAGTTAATTTGAAGGTGGTAATTCAGACTGGATTTCGTTTTAACACAGGCAGTTGATGTATGATAACGGTACGATGGTAAAGAGGACATTTTTTTTTCTAAAGTTCTCCGGGAGTCCAATATTAGCTATATATCGCTCTGTCTCTCTTTCTTTCTATGTAAATGTTTTAATAATACTTGCCATATGTCACAGTGGATTAAAATATATTTCAGCAGTAAGTAATTTCACGATTACCCTTTTTTAAAAGACTAACTGCTGTTAAAGATCCCTTTTTATGAACGTTTTACGGCTGGTGGCGACATAGCTCTTTTCCTACCTACGACTGTGACGACCACGGTACATTCCCCCGCGTTTCCTGCGGCATCCTTTGCGCTGAACCTAATGGCAGAAGACCCTATCACCAGCCTGACAGGGTAGGCCTCACTCTGATTGATTGAAGGGTTGGAGTTATCCTGGACCATGGGAGGGGTGATCATTACATCAGCGTAGTACACACCAGGATCAGTGGTGGTGGTGAAGTCTTCAGAACAGATGAGAGTAGGAGGTTCGACGTCTGGAGAAGGAAATATTGATGTATTGTTTATGCATTAAAAGTTGTTTTGTCTGGTTAATATTTGGATAATAGATAGATATAGATAGATATGATAAAAGTTTGTAAACTTATACATAAAATATATGTTGATAAAATATTTAAAACTCCAATTTCACAAAATAAATGGGAAGGTATTGTTTCAGAGCCCATAGTTAACTGGCGTAAATTTTATACAATTCCTTTTAAATGTACTTTATCCACAACATACTCGGTGTTAACAAGTATCTAAAGCAAGCTGGCATTTCCCACTCTGATTTATGTACTTTCTGTTCAGCAAATACTGAGACCATTGCTCAGTTATTTTGGGAATGTCCCTTAACTCGTAGGTTTTTGGATGGTTTTGAAAAATATACCCTTAAAAATGAAATTAAGTTAACTTTTAATGATTTTGTCTTCGGCATACCAGGTGGTAATTACTCTGAAATCAATTTTGTTATTTTGTATGCAAAATATTTTATATTTTCAACTAAATATTTAAACCGCTCTTTATCATTTTCTTCATTTCAAAAGAAATTGGAATATCAATACGAAATAAAAGAAACCATGAATATGCAACAAGATAAGTTTATTTTAAAATCTTCATGGAGAGAGGCATATCCAACTCATTTTAATTCTACATTTTCTTTGTATATTATAAAATTTTATGTATCATTTACATTTTGCATTTGTGTATATTGTTTATGGAGAAATATTGAATAAAGACTTAATTGGGGAAAAAAAAGAAAG
The DNA here is from genome assembly GCA_025617745.1 of Heliocidaris erythrogramma. Lineage (NCBI taxonomy): Eukaryota > Metazoa > Echinodermata > Echinoidea > Camarodonta > Echinometridae > Heliocidaris > Heliocidaris erythrogramma. Next base: position 74,255,459 of record CM046853.1, read on the forward strand.
AGATATAGATAGATAGACCGATTGATTTATGACTGATTACTTACTCACCGTTTTGATTGATTAACTAACTGTTTTGGGTTTTTTTTTTATTGATATCTTTCTTATGATTGATTCCCTGGTTGGTTGGTGGGTTGATTAATTATTTGATGGCCTGATAGCTTACTTACTTTACTGAATGATTTAAGTTGATTCCAGGGGACCCATGGCTGGTAAGTTTTATTTTCAAACACTATTCAACGTACATATCACTGTGAGAAAGGGTAAAGACATCAACATTACCACGAACGATGATGACGAACGAACAGGTCCCAATGTTAGCGCTCAAGTCGGTCGCAGAGACTTCGATAGTGGTCGTCCCGATGGGAAATTTGGTCCCTGAGGAATAGGTAGGTCCATTACTAAGATACTGTCCGGAATTATCAACAATCTCAATATCATCCCACATCACGACGGCATAGTTAAATCCTGGATCGTTGGTTACATTCAAAGTCCCTGGGCATGTCAGCCTTGGAGGCTCCGTGTCTAAAAGAAATACGTTATCCATAAATAATTAATGTGGACGGTTTAAAAAACTGTTAATTTAAATGCCTACAGAGGTATGTTGCATTTAGCGTCTTTTTATTAGCAAAAAAGAATTCCCAACTTTCATTGACATTTCGGAAGTTTCACTAATGAGTTAAAATGTCATATTCTTTGAAATATTTTTATGTATGTAAGAAATACTGAAAAGACAAAATTTACAACAGACTCTACGGATTACTTAGGCTACAACTTAATTGAACTGTTTCAGATGAATTGTCAGATAACATTAAACTTTGACGCCATGTTACACATATTATAAAGATAAGGGTGTCCTCAGACCTGCATGAAACAACAGGAAAAGGAAATCACGGCACTAAAAGCAAAAAGGAAAGGAGTGCAATGCAACGAAATAAATGATAATTATTTTTTCTGGGTACTCAAAGATAAGAAAATATACGATATCAAGGCAAATCAAACAAGATGCCATGCAAAGCTGAAGTGGCATGCTAATTTCCCAATTCGTGTTCCCGTGTTTCCTCGTTCATGGTAATGATTCAGTGGCGTAGATACAAAGTCGAATGGGGGAAAAGGAAAAGACAAGGAAAGAAAGGAGAAACGGAGAGAAAATGAGAGGGGAAAAAAGAAGGGAAAGGGAAAGGAAAAGGAAAGGAAAAGGAAGAGAACAGAAGACGATCGACGCACCCTCCCCCTAGTCAGTGGCCTCTTGAATTCGCATTGAAATTTTCTGATTAAGACATGTGCCCCAAATGATGCCAGTGCGATGCCAGTGCCCCTTCAATGGCTGGACTCTAGGTACGCCACTTTAATGATTAATTGTGTATGTTTAGCTTCATTGCTTCATTCTTATTTATATATTTGCTGTAGGTCCCTTAAACAGCGTGTTCAATTTTCAGACTGTCAATAATGTATACACAGTCTCTGTTTCATAGTCTGAAAGTACTTCAGAATTTTGTTTTCGTATAACTTGTTTTGTGTAAACATAAAGCTTAGTCTTTAATAATGCTCAAGAGTTCGAGTAACTACACAGAATGAATTATTTTCTCAATTTGCTTTAAAGACTTGGTTACTCAAACTTTAACTTCTGGCTGTCCTGCTTAAATCTGATTAATGTTGTAAACAACGAAATCGCAAAATATAAAATGGAATAGGAGATGTTCCGGTAAATCAAAACACAGGGAATTTTCCAATAAGTGTTTGCAAAGATGAATGTCTTTAAACGCTCGCAGTGGCGTAGCTACCTGCCCCCTCCGTTGGATGGTAACAAGAGAAAGAGGGGGAAAAGAGGATTATTGGAAAAGGAATGTGAAATTGAGAGAAAATAAGATACCACCCCTAAGCGGTGACTTGAATTCTATTCACCGTGTAAGATCAGCGTCGCCCTAAAATGATGCTAGTGCCCCCCCCCCCCCAATGATTGGACCCACGATACGACACTGAATGATCGTATGAATAAGTATCGTTCAGTATCATTTAAACCATTAACCAAGTTGATCAGGGGGTTGGTATGAATACCTTCAACGGTAACGAATACTGAGCAAGCAGCACTACTGCCCTCATTATCCACCGCTTCGAAGCGAACCACAGAGACACCGATGAAGACACGATAGGAGTCCGGTAAGTTTAAACTGATATCGCCTGAATTATCCGCGACTATGGGGTCGTCGATGATCACGGTGGCGTAGTTCATCTCGGGGTCGGTGGGCGTCGTGATGTTACCCTGACATGAGATGGTTGGATTCTCAATATCTGGATGGTGGTGGTGAGGGCATTGGAAGAACTACATATATACATCAACTACACAACAAATCACTGCAGATACATAGCCAGAAAATTAACATGTCACAGGATTATTGATAACAAAATTGCACATCAAACCAACAGCATAGTTTCAAAGCTTATTTCAAGAAAAAAAAACACTATTACTACAGCTGCGAATAACTTCTCTATCCTACTACTCTTTTTATTAAGCACTCAGAAAAGTACTGCTGTTGTTAGGGTTTCGATCCGAATGAAGCAAACTTCAAAGACCTACAACAACCGCAGTTCAAATGCCCTAGAAACTACAGAAATATAGTTTACAAATAGCAGGGGCGATGCTAGAGGGAGGGAGGGGGTGACACCACTTATTTAGAAGTGTATGTTTGCAAATTACTCACTTTTGACCTATGTCCACAAATAAAAAATAAAATTTTTATTTTGGGAAAATATTCTATAACTCTCTTGGTAAATTGGAAAGCTGGAAAGATTTTGTTATCTTCTCGGCAATTTTGAAAATTTAATAGATAACCCCTTTATAACTTTTCGGCAAATTTGTCAGCACATTTTTGTCAGCACATTTTAGTCCGCGACTCCCTTCCCTTCATGCGATATGATCTAGCCGTCTAGCGACACCCATTGATTAAGAAAATTGCAAGCAGAAAAAAGTACAAAATAAAAAGCATCTTGTTTATGCATGATTAGTAAAACTGCAATCGCTATTGGGAGATTATCATTTTTGTATTGTAGGCCTATAACTCTACTAAAGCATTCAGTAAGTTCAGAAACATTGAATTGAAACAATAAAAATGACAGCATGCAAATCAACTGCACTTACATTTCCTCAAAATGAAAACATAATAATGCTAGACATATTGATGTTTATAACCTCTTTATCATACCTTGACATGTTGGTGGGCTGGGTGCGAATGTACCGTCATCCTGGCACGTCGTCAAGGCATCCCCTTGTAAGGTAAATCCGGACTGATCACAGATGTAAGTACACTCAGTGAGAGGGCTGACTACAGATCCCGATGGACAGTAATTCGGCGACGTCGTGTTAACAGGAAATACATAGGATGGGACTATGCATGAACCTGTAGAATTAGGAAAAGGAGATGCAGTTAGTGAAAATAATTATTGAAATAAATTTAAACGTATTATGTTTACTAGCACATAAGTATTGAAAGAGAGTATAGCGGTTTACAATGTGCATGTACATAGACAATTAAACAAAAATTGGCTTAGCAAAAACGAATTTTAAGTATCTTTAAACACCCACGGTGCGCCATTAATTTGGATCTAAATTTGTTCTTATGTACTTCTTCTTTCTTTGACATGTGTGCTTTGTGTTGTGTAGGCCCTACCTAAAAATTCTTTCAAGATCTAACACGACACTTCTATCTAATAGCGGCAAAAGCTGGTCTTTTAGATTGTCTATTATCATTATGGGGATCGACACTGTTTGGTGCAAGACGATCCCTAGATGTAATCAAAGTCAGTGGCGTTGATTTAAAGTTTATAACTTTCGATGAACGAGAAAATTGTTTAAGCCGTATGCTTTTAGTCTTGAACAGACGACCTGTATTGGGTGTTTCATAAAGCTGTTCGTAAATTTACGCATGACTTTACGAATTGACTTAAATATGACAAGCCAAATGGGATGCTCAATCATTTTTAACTGCTTCATCTAAACTTGAACTGTGCAGATGTAGATTAACATTCTTATTATAACAAACATTTTTGATGCAAGTAGATCTTTTGCCATAATGTAATTGAGGTTCTTGGAAATACAGTCAGACTTTGTTAAAATATGAGGAAAAACTTTGGGCATCATATCAGCCATATTCAAGTCGTTCATAAAGTCATGCGTAGCGTAACTTTACGAACAGCTTTATGAAACACCCCCTGGAGAAAGAAAGAAAGCAAACGATAGTTGTTCTTACAACTTCATTAAGCGATCTCCAGTTGATGTAGGAATGTTTGGAATTCCTATCAGATTAATTCAAATTGAATGTCAATTGATTGAAAAGCAAAAAATTCTATTTGACGTCTCAATCATTAGATCATACTGTAGAAATTTCGGTTGCGTGCAAGGTTATAATGTTACACAAACAATGATCAGGCACTGGCGTAGACAGGGGGGCACCGGGGGCCATGTCTCCCCCCCCCCCCCACCCCTATTCAGCCACTAAAAAAAAGCGAGAGCGAGAGCGAAAAAGCGAGGGAAGTGAGAGAAAAAGACCTAAAGGCGCTACAAGCTGTTATCTGGCTCTAAAAATTTGCTAAAACCTCAAAATTTTCGCGCTTCGCGCGCGAAGGGGGGAAATAGCTCTCCTCTCCCTGCACCTACCCCTGTTACCATGGGTGTCGATAAGATAAGAATTATGATACAATAACTTAAAACTATAATAATTATCCAAACTCATGATGTTTGATCTTGAAATAACATAACATTTTTTAATGATTAGAAGTAAAGAAATAAGAAATGCCATTATTTCAATGCGAAAATATCGAAGAAAATTTTTTCGCTCGCATTGTTATTCTCAATTAAGGGGTTCCATCCATTGGCGTATAGATCCGTGCATTCCTTCTTTTCATTAAAAACCATTTTGGGATGCTCTAAAATGCAAGTTTTATAGACAGATTTTTGAAAAATTCCCTGATGTAGGAGGGGGATACCCCCTCCCACCCCCACTCGGTCTCTTCGCTCAGTGGTGTATTTAGGGGGCAGAAAAGCACGTGCCCCGGGCAGCACTTGCAGGGGGCGCAAAAACGCAAAGGAGAGAAAGAAAAATAGGGGGAAATGAAGAAAAATCATAATCTTTACGGATCACACTCCCCCAAATTCGCAGGGTAATGCACTAGAAATCTAGTTTTTGAAGGTTTGAAATGCGAAAATTTTCAAAAGCTCGGTCGCTTTGCTCCCTCGCATAATTATTTTCTTTCAGGATCTCGTAATTTCGCTCCCCCAGTATATAGTTCTTAAATAGCTTAAAGGGTTCAAAAAGTTTTAAAAAATAAAGATGTAATTGCTTTGCTCGCTATATCATGTAAGTTTCATATGACTCGCGCTAAATATTGCGCCCCAATATAGGATAAATTGTATAAAGCAGCATATGCAAAGGTTCAACTTTTGAAAGAAATCTCAACTTCAGGTGGCCTTTCTGGCCTATAGGGTTTTCGTTCTGAATAGGAAACCGTTTATCAATGTATAAAAATCGAGCTTATCTACCGCTCAACTGCGGTGGTCAAATGCAAAATTTCCTGGGTAGAATGCACAAGAAAATGCGTTTTTTAGGGTTAAAAATTGAAAAAAATTACCGCTTGGTCGCTTATAGCTCCCTCGCTTCTACAATAACATAGATAAGTTTGGGGACTCGGGGGGGGGGGGGGGGCGTAACTTCATTGTTTGCCCCGGGCGCCATAATCCCTAGATACGCCACTAGCTTCGCTCCCTCGCATGTGAAATGTTGCGTCCAAATAATTGAAAAGCAATCCTGGCGTCGAACTATAACTTTCCGCCTAAAAAAATTGTTTGCTACAAGCCGTTATCTTTCTCTCAAGTTTGCTAAAACGTCAGAGCTTTCCTCCCTCCTTGCACCCACCCCTGTTACATACAATGCAATATTGCGTCCAAAACACATGTTACAACCTCAACTCGAGTTATCTTTAATTTAGTTCTGTTTAATCTGGAAATAAATGTGTACTTAAGATTCCCAAAGTTAGGAGATTTGACGTGGTATGGGATGTAGGCATATCGACAACGCTTTGTCATGTAATATGACTACCATATTTCATGTTTTGTTATTGAACCAGACTGTTACAAATAAATGTGTTTATCGTGGAATTGCGTGGGCTGATGGAAGACAAACCAGCATATGCTAAGGGCCCATCCTACCCCAACCCATTTTCCATGGCGGGGGGGGGGGGGGGGGGGGGGGGGGTGGAAGTAGTTGCATCGCTATGACATTAGTAGAATGATACCAAAATCCCCACAAACAACAACAAACAAAATAGATAATACAGCGCAAAGATTTGTCTTAAATTATGTCTAGTCAACAATAAACAGTACGAAACACAATAACTGGTTAAATGGGCACAAAGTAGAGTAAACAAAGGAATTAAGCTTGCAGCCCTGATACAACAGGGTATTTTGGGGGCCCTTTAAAACCCCCGCCCCCTCTCGACTCCAGATTATCTTGGACATTCCTGCGGCTACGCCTCTGCGACTCAAGATGAAGGAGTCAACATCACTCTGATCTCCCCAGTCAATATGTTTGATAAATGTAAACTGACAGGAGATTCGTTGTGTAGGTCTGGCCTTGCGATGTAGGTTATTAGTCAATTTGTTTTTCTCCCTAGTCATTCTTGTGGTCTAACTATGTTGGTAGAAACATCGTTTATAAAAACGAATTTTCAAAACAACACAATATTCGTTAAAATTCCAAAGTACATTTAGTTGAAAACAGTTGGATTTAAAGTAGCCCCTAAATGTAATATTTTGGCAAACGCTATGATCAGGAATGTCAAGGACGATGATTCTTATATTAGAATGATATGCATGTATCTAATAATTGCACAAATCTATTCCCTAGCAATCCATGAATGAAAAGAAAAATAAAAGATAAGGATATTACCATTCATGCTTTAAACAATGAACATAATTATATTTGTTCATATTTACGTTAAATTTAATTACATTAAAAAACCCGTAATATTGATAAAAAGACATTTTGGTTTTACCATTAAACCAGATGCCTGTTGAGATATATTGTGACTTTTCATTCAAACACAAATCAATACAATTCAGATAAGAATATAGGCCTAATAATAATTGTTGCCATGGTAGCAAGGATCAGCTTGCTTTGAAACTTTACTTAATCGATTTTTAACACATCGGGATCTTCTTTATTAAACGGATAGTGAGTGTTCTTTCATCAGGGAAGCGTTTCATCAAGCGTTTTGTCAGTGATTTTTACCGACAACTGTTATAAGCTACTGAAATCCTTGCATCTGATTGGCTGAGAGCAAATTTGTCAGTAAAAATCACTGATAAACCGCTTGATGAAACGCTCCCCAGAAAGACATCGTTTAGAAGTGATATGATATGAAATACTAATTCAAATCGGAGCGCACGTTATTCGTTTGGACGTCATGTGTCAGTGTGAATCCAATATTGCCACCCCCCCCCCCCAAAAAAAAGCGTTTGTAAATAAAAAAAATATTGAGAGGGCGTCTCCTGTGAAGTTCATTTTGTTAGAATTGTTTCTTTGTTCTAGAAAAGAAAAGTCTAATCCAATTCATAGTATAAGACACAGTGGCGGATCCAGGGGGGGGGGGATTATGGAGCGAAACTGGACCCCCATAACCCCCCCCCTCTCTTTGAGCGAATTTTGAAGGTCTGCCGAAAAAAAAATTGTCGATACCCACCCCCCCCCCCCTGAGCGAATTTTGATGGTCTGGCGAAAAAAAAAATTGTCGACCCCCCCCCCCCCCCCCCCCACCCACTGAGCGAATTTTCGAGAAGCTGGCGAGACCAACAAAATACGGGTCTACCTTTTCCAAAAGTTGACAAACCTTCATTTGTGTGCCCCCCCCCTTTTTTTTTTTACTCATTCCTGGATCCGCCACTGAGACAATAACACGCACGAAAACTTAAGTGGCTTGAACGTACATCTTACAAAGTAACGATTTCGCTCAGTAGATCACGTATAGGCTTAGTCCATAAAAATGGGTTTTCAAGTACGGAGGAAAATAATGAAAGATTTGTAATAAATGCCTATGATTTTAATTTCTCTAGACATGAGTTTATAATGAACAAAAGCTTGAAAAAAATAGTTATGACTTGTGTAAAACATATAAACGGAAAGGGACGAACCTTGATGATACCGCTTATTGTTTCTTTTAAAGAATTATAATCATTATTTTATTTGGCAAATATACATGTACAATAAATTGATAATGAAAACAAAATAGTGTAACAGTAGTAATTCATAATCACTATGACCATCAGGCATTTTCTCCCGACTTGGGAAAGCATGCTCAGGAACACTCAACTGACATGTAATTTAAATTACAAGTGGATCTAAAATTGAGTGAATTCTGTATACAACTGAAAAAGCTGCATGATATTAAAATATCATGAGAGATGAAGACAGTTAAGAATACGAATGATAAATTGTTACTTGTAAAAAATACATTTAATATCATTATGATCAAAACGGGAATAGCTTGATTAAGATGAGTGCATTAATAACGACGTCCCTTTATTATGAGAATTGCGGGGGGGGGGGGGGGCGTTGATAGAATAAGAGGTGTGACATTATGAGAAGTGTATTGACAAGGTGTCTGGAGTCATATTTTGACAGTACTCGTCTGGGAAGTACAGAACAATGGAATAATAACGATTGTTAACGATTAAATCTTCCCTGTCATAACATCGCTTCGTGGTACAAATTGAAAGCAATATCAATACGGAAACATTTTTTGGTCGTTGTTCAATTTAATTGTTTCTCTTAGATCGTGGAAGAGGATGATTGGTAGAGTTAATTAGACTAAAATTTCTGGTTACATCATCACTTTTGATCTAGAATTGAAAATGAAATTTGTTTTATCTATCCTATTCAAATCACAATTCAAATACAATCTATTCTTATCAAGGGAATGCTTTGCACTGCAGATTCAGTTCCATTTCCTTATAAATTTACCTAATAATCTATCAAAATTTTGCATCTCGTATTATGAGTTTTGTATCAATAACTTATAAAGATAGATTTGTCATAAATAAAAAGAAATGGTTATCTATCACGGGTAATTTTTCTCCTGCACCATAATGTTATAAGTGATCACTTTTAACACAGTATCAGGCTGAAATATTTGAGCGTTATTAAGATTGCATAATGAAATGCACTCACGGTTACGTTGCAAATTGGTCAATACTTTTTATGGTGACACTGGTTTTCACATTTTTAAACATGAAAAATAATGATTTATGATAATAACATGGTAGCCAGCCACTCTCTTAATTTCTAAGACTTATTTTTAAGTCCAAATGATTTATATTTAAGTCCAAGAGAGTTTTAAACCAGTGACAAAGCAAGTCCTTATGACTTGTTTTGTCACTGGTTTAAGTCTTAGAAATTAAGAGAGCATATTGTTGAACTGATAGAATAGTTATTACCAAATAAATGCGTGTTAGAAGGTAGGTCATGAAGACACCTCACTGGAGAGTTAATTACGTGTGATGTTTTCTATATATGTCTGTAGTATTTCCTAGTTTTTGTCTCTTGTTACAAACCCAAATAAAGGAAGGCTTCTTTGGTTAACCATAGCCCTTTTCCTTTCAAACACTTTAAGGATGTAAGTTATTCAGCACGTCTTCAATATGCCTTAGTACCGTTCAACCGTTTCCTTGTCTTTTGTCCATGCATAACAAAGTGTTATGTGAAGCCATTACCAAACAATACCAACAAACGCTTTTCTTACCTTGGACTGATGACGTCATCAATATAGATGTGATAATCCATGTGAAAGCGAGTGTAGTGCGAAGCTTGATGACCATCATGATAAAGTCTGTTTATTAGAAATGAAAATAAACATAAGTATTTCGTTATTCAAGTCTACGGAGTATAGAATTACAACTGCTTATCACTGATAACTGTTTTATGCAGATTTGGATGTAAATTCAAATTTAATCACTTCCTTTATTTATTTTCTGTCAGTGATGCTTTTAAACTTGTCTTTTTCTGCATCCACTTCAAGGTAATGAACATAACACTGAACTTTAAGTTAAGACAGTGAACGTATGTTCATGACCTCAGCCTTTTAACCAGTAGTGTTTATTGTTCTCTCGTTATGTCTCCCTCATTCAGTTATATACATTCTATATAATTTATGTTGTCCTTCCATAATTACATTTTCAATTACTTGAACTCCTGTAACCTCACCTTCACTGGTATACCCTATACATTAGATTGTCTTTTACTTTCCCTTTGTATACAATGTATTTATCCCCTAATCAACATTCTTAATGTAATCAATTTGTTTGTCCCGTGTAACATTCCATTTGTTGGTATACTTCTCAATCACTCTCCAGTCTCCTTTGTAACTTTTAATTACATTCCTTTTCTGTTTGTAAGTTATCTGATTGAGTTCACTTGATGTCAAACTTCCAGACGATTTATAAACAGTTCATGTTCACATATGTTTTAGTTACTGAAGATGATCTGAAATAAAAGGTCGAAAATTCAAAACTCATCGTGACTCTAATCGGAGTATCATTTCTAGCAGTATAGAACATAAGGAAGAAGGTTACATAAAAACAGGGTTTTTTTAATGTTAAGGGAAGCCAGTTCAATAAATCAAACACGTATCTTTTAAAGAAAGAAAACATACAAATAATCAGACGCCATGTTTACTAGGCTTGCTGCATGCTGTCTTATCATTTTGTAAAGCATTCATATAAAGGCAAACGTCCAAACAATGATGATTTTGCTTTAAAATTGCCATTATATTTTCTTAACATTTTCAACCGACTTCATTATTCTCGGTCAAAAAAAAAAAGTCAAAGTAACTCAATTTGAGTATCATTCTATAGCATTAGGTTCAATATGCTTATCGGAACATTATAAAATGTGCATTCAACTTTTTTTTTTAAACAGGAAATTTGTTTTATTCTACAAAAATGATTTAGATATTGTACATGCCTATAAAACTCAATTTCACAATTAAGCAAGACTTGATTGTAAAAAAAAATGATGGCAGATGGCTCGGGTCAATTAAGTTTAGAATCTTAGGATTCTTTAAGTATGCGTATTCATGCATGTGGATACGTCAGAGCTGGAAATGTCCTCATAACCATCTTGACCATGATAAATGGGCCATAAATTTGAATGCGGTAAGGTTAAATAATTCACATTAGGACCGATTTTTAAAAGGCAATCCGACCTTTGTAATAATTTGATTTGTGGTAATGCAGAAAAATCAGAGAAGCAGATTGGTAAATGTTTGAGCAAGATCGGACAAACAATAAGTTGTGATTTTTTTTAAAATTGTAATCACAATACATAAGGGAATTTCAAACTGGCCGAATCGGTAAGGTCACAGTTATGTAGCAGCGGTCAGCTTTCCCATTCGCTCCAAAAGACTAAATGACTAAAATGCCAATTTTTCAAATTTGTAACTTTGTAGCATTTTTTTATTTTTGGAGGACCTATAACAATGTGCTTTCTACAATATATTTTGAGTATTGCCCAGAGGGAAAAGGCGCTCAGGAGAAAACCGGAATTTAATGATATTTTGCTGTAGCACAAATGAGAGAGTTGACCGTGAATACGTCACAATCGATTCACCAAATTGCCATTTTGAGATTCGCATAGATATAGTGATCTCAATTTTCAGACATTGGCATTCCTTGCTTTTAAATTGCTTTATCAGATGGTCTGTGATGAATAAATATCTGAAACTATTCAATGAAATCTTGATTAGTGATGAAAAATATCTAAAATAATTCAATGAAAACTTACCAGTGCACGAAAGCCCTTGGTGAATGTATATTTGTTGTTCCTTTCACCTATTAAATCCCTTTAATTTAAGATATTTCAAAACAGCTTTCCCGAAAGAAGCCAAAAGATCATCTGTATCCTGAGCGGAAAACGTATCATCAGCAATCAAAGAATCAGATGTCTTCGGGTTTTATTCCAAGGTTAGTTTCTTGCTGGCTCCAAATCTTAAGACGCCAATTCAGAACGGGTTGTCGTCATTCGTTCTAATAGAAATAATTACAATGTCTATTAAGCACAGCAGATCATTCCCTCCAGATCATTCAATCGAAACCATCTTAAACGATGATTAAAATCAAAGCTGTCATAAAGAATCGTTTGTAAACAAGATGTCGGAGGAATCTCTATCACCGTACGGAATGTCATAATATTGAATGTTATCCAAATGTGTCTGCTTGCGATGATATTCTAGAATATAATTTTTTATAAAAGCAATTGTCTCAAACGCCAGTATCACTACACATCACTCTATAGTCTAATGCTTCACAGAAATCACAGTGAGGTCTTCTCCTGTTTCTTATTGTCTAGCCTCTTTGTTGACCAGTTGGACAGTCGAAATCGTTGGTCGATGTCGACAGATGCTGATCTTCGTCGAAGTAGTTCTCTTGATCGTGCTCTGTAGACATTCTCTCACGTTAAACTTTGATAAATCAGTTTGAGGTTGGTTAACGTCTAGATGGGCACAGCGGGACCGGTCCGTTCCTGCAACCTACGCATCTTATAACCCTTCCGCTTGGCGATCGCGTTACTTTATTTTGACATTTTATCATTCCCTATTATGATCTCATACTTTCCCATTAGGTCTCCAGCTCACTTTCCAGCTCACTTTCCAGCTCACTTTCCAGTTATAATGCCAATGCAAACGACTCTCACTCTAGCAATCACCTATTCATGTTCATTTGGCCATATCACTGATCCGCAATCACAGTTAACAAGTTAAAGTTGTACTAAAAAAATAGAAAATCTCACGTTTACAAACTTACGCATTTGTCCAAACAACTCTCGCTATTACCATGTGCGATTGGAAATTGATGAGTCGCAGATATACTGCAGAAATATCTATTTTCTATTCTCTATCTTTACAATGGCACCTTCACAGTGATGTCCACAATCGTCATATTTACCAACAAACAATGCGATATTTAATCTTTTCACTCAATTATGAAGTTGCGCAAACAGTTCCGATACCCCAAAGCGTTCCTGAGCAGCTTTATTAAAACTCCCCCGATGTGTACCAAAAGCAAGACCACTGATTCGGGGACGGTACGTGTGTGCCTTCGCTGAGCTGAGTTGTTGACATGGGCGTACACCACCCAAATTCTCTTCGTGACCTGTTCCATTCATAACATGTTGAACTAATAAAGTCTCGTCAAATATGCCTAGGACCTCTCTCCTCTTTGATCCGATTGCTTTGTTTGCTCTCTCGAAAGGGTACAGAGTGGATTGGGACTTTAAATAAGCGAGTCTATGGCAAAAGTGAAAGGAATTTGACTTCAGCCATAAAGTATATACGTGTATCTCCGTAGGGAGGCTAAACTTCGTACACTCCATGAAAAAATGTAATGTAGCAAACACAAAATGACGCATTATAAAATTTAATCAATTTTCTCGAAAGCAACTAACAAACAGAATATTTTTAAATTCTAGGTTTGAAAACAAAAAGATTATTCGGAATACAGTTTTGGATATTTAGAACTCAAACCTGTTTGATTGTGTTCAGCTACCGGTAAACTTTTCAAAATATAATACTGAGTTTGCTAAATCCACCCTCTTGCAATTTAGAGTCAAAATAATTATATCTCTATTTGTAATAAGTATTCGTTTGTGAAATTGAATCGCTTCTATATAAAAGTAACCTACCCCTCCCCTATCATACAAAAATGGACCCTATATATGTTATAATATATATCAGTCTATATATGTGTGTATTGCACAGAACTCATTCAAGTTTTCAACCAATTTTCTTGTGTTTCGGGAAGACACAGTAGATGGAGATTATTGAGAAATACGCCATTGAACACTATGCGTGACTGCATCCTTCATTAACCATACAATAGCTGGACATTCACACTACCGGACAAGAGACTTTAATCATGTTTTTGTTTGATGGGCCTATACATTCTACTACTATTCGCAGCGTGAAAATTGTATGTGTCATTCTTTAAAAAAGGTACTCTGTCGTGGGGTGGGGTGGGGTATGTTTGAGAAATAGTAAGTACAATTTGGTCATGACGAGGAAGGACATAAATAAAAATGATGAGATGATGATGATGATGATAATGATGATGATTTATGTCGCTTCAGATGTATACAGTACCCATTGTTGACTGAGATGCAATGTTACAGGGGCGTTGCATGCTATAATCGGGTGCGGGTGGGGGGGGGGGGGGCGTCAATGGGAGGGGTCGGTGCCACTACTATGTCTACGAATCCATAATAGTTGTTGGTAAGTTTTGTAAAAAAAAAATGCCATTGGTGGCTAATTCTTAACCCGAGGTCCATTCCATAAGCACTTGTTGAAAGTTTATTCTCTCAACCATGGGCGCCAATCCTCACAGGAATTCTATTCAAGGGGGGGGGGGGGGGGGGGGGGGACACACCTGGATGCAACAATGGGGTGCCCCCCCCCCCACTTGAATAGAATTCCTGTGAGGATTGGCGCCCATGCTCTCAACTATAAAATTCTTTTTTTTGTTGGTTATGCTAGGAAGAGTGACCTGTATTATACGCGTTGGCAAATTTTGCCCAAACAGCGTCCCCCAACATTCACCACTCTCGAGATACTCAAAGTAAACCCATCACAACACCTACCCACAACCATGACAACATCTTTATTGCTGCTGATGCTGCTTCTGATGCATGCAAAGCTTTGACTCTCTCTCTCTCTCTCATAATAGACCCCTTCTGTAATGTATACATATTTATGCACATAAATATTCCTTAAGCGCCTAGTGACGAGCTATTCCATGAACCTGCTTTTTATAAATGAGCCTCAATGCTTGGAATCCAGTTTGCATACATTATTTGTAGCTATGTCCGGCAAACCTCCGGCAAGCTTTCAGGTTGTCAAGAACAACCTTTGTTTGAAAGGCGTGCATAAAATTTGCAAACATTACCGAAGCGGCTATTTCAAACTGTGTCTAAGTTCATTAGCCGCACCACGGTTGAGTGGAAGAGAGAGAGAGAGAGAGAGAGAATAAGAGAGAACAATAGAGAGAGGGGGAGCCAAAGAGGGAAAGAGAGAGGGGAGGGAGAGAGGAGGAAGGATGGAGGGAGAGAGAGAGGAGAGAGTGAGAGTGAGAGAGAGAGAGAGAGAGAGAGAGAAGGGGGGGGGGGTGATCTGGTGGGTCGACGGAGGTTTGATTGCACAGGTTATACCTGCTGAGGTCGTCCCAGAATCTCAGCATGATTAGGATGAGCTCACAGTGTCTCATTTCATCATGTTTCATTTCGCAAGAAATACTACCACATAAAGAGAACAAAGCCTCTATCAATACTCATGTGACATACTTTGTTGAAAGTAAATGAAACTGTTGATAGAATACACATAGGGAAGTTTGTTTTTTGATGTTACAAATATTATCTTCTTTTACTTTTGGAGCGGTTTCATTTTCATTCGACATGCATTTCCATTGGGTCCAAAGATACCTAGTTCTCACGGCAGGTGTTTTTCTATCAAAGTGACATTTCTGAGGATATTGAGAACTTGTAGTGTAATCCTGTTCGCGAGTGTAACATTGCACCATTGTGGATTTAACAAAATTATCTCAGCATTGTTAGCAAAATAACTGGAAATGTTATGTAAAGTAATTCTTCACTGCGTTTCGTTTTCAATTATCATGGTTATACCAAGGTGCTCGCCTAGTACCTCCTTGGTTATACATCAATCTTTCTCTATATACATCCAACCTTCCTCATATCTTCCATTCTCTCTCTCTCTCTCTCTCTCTCTCTCTTTCTTTCACCAACTTTCTCGTCTAATCCTCTGACTCGTTCAAGCAGATTTTATCACATTTCACCTCATTCAATCCTTTTTTTTCCTTCGAATTTTCTTCCTTAAATGACTATGAGCGAGTAAAGTAAGTGAGTTTTAATCGTTCTATATACTTGCAAGAGGGTAATACTAAATTTGAATTAACACTGCGAATGTCAACGATTTGTCAAAGGAAAATCTCGAAAATGAATAATTATTGTAGCAGACTCCTTCATCTAGAACAAATCATATTTCATGACAGTAATTATTAACATGTATCAAAGAACTGTGTTGTAAAGTCACAATGTCGGAGGGGTTTCCGTGGTAAAATCAGCGAGGATAAAGGCTCGTTTGCTGAAAGTAATACTGTCATTTGGTGACAAAAGTAAGGCTACAAATCCAAAATTAATGGACAGGCGTGGTTTGATTTTGTAGAAAAATGTCGACAACGGGCAGTTGCCTTTTCCTCTTCTTGTTTCTAGTGGTCATTGAGGTTGGGATTTTCCAATTTATCAACCGGACCGCATCTTCTTTAATGAAATCTTTATTCATTCATGTGATACGCATGACAAATTGTGTGTAGGCTCTAGGAAGTGTATTCACCAAAAAAATTTATATCCCTCGAGATTCCTGTAATCCCTCTTGATGAATAAAAAGAAGTGCTCACTTCAAAACACACACACACACACAGTGCAAGTATCTGAATCACAAAACGTAAAGAGATTTACAGGGAGAGGGCAAGACGCCCTTCCACACCAAGCCTGGCGGAAATCATCGTATTCGATGGATAGCGCCATCAACCTTAATAACAACAACAACAACAAAAAACCGCATACAAGTAATCACATAAATAGAATTGTTTATTCGATAAAATGTTCAATAAAACTGTGTGTTCCACAACCAATATATATATATATATTGCATGTATACGTACTCTACTGTCAACTACCTACACTAAAATAATGCCATCCTCTGTTGTCTTAAGACAAAGGAAAGACTTCATACAATCACGGCTGCAAACTATTAAAAACTTAAAACACCCTCCTTACTCTCTTATCATCTCATCTTCTATGAGCCAGATGGAACAATACACGTTTGATATTCTTTTGAGTACTCCTAGATACTAAAAGATATATAGCAACCGTGTTGCATATATTTCAATCGTGGATTATGATACACTGATTGCATAATACGATGTCAAGTTGTTATAACATGGTGTGCTGGAATCTTGACTCTATATACCCTTTTAGTCTATAAAATAATGCAAAGATGAAAATATACCTTATCTGTTTACGGTTCATGAATAATATTTGATTACATCAAAAGCACATAAAATGTCAAAGGTTACGATTTACCTCAATAAAATATTTTAAAAAATCAATTAATACTATACAATACTAAAGGATACATGCATAAATCCAGTGACCTCTGTTGTACTGAATAAGATATGAACAGGTCAATATTACATTTATCAAGTTAACACAGATAAATCAGGGCATGTTTACACTTTATCTACAACTGAGTATTTCTCAGAAGTACTGCCATATTTTTAGGACTTTACAATAAACTGTCAATCATTTTATTTGTTGCAATGACAGTGATACGCAATCACACACTGTACACTGATTAGATTATGAGTTGACCCTGACACTAAACTTGTTTGATACAAGAATAAAAATCGAAAATCGGATTGCAATTTGAAAAGAATACAGCAAAGAATAAGAAAGTTTATGAAATGTCGTATCTATCATCATGTTTCACCAACCATTATCATTTTCCTCATATTGATTTGATATTAATGTGGTGCTGCTTCACAACCATGTCTCCGTTATCAAATAGCGTAATATACATGAACAATTTCAAATCAATAATTTATACAATTTGATCATAGCCATTTTTCCTACTTCATCGTGCATTATCATGTGTAATAAATATAATGTCCCACCATTTGAACGGTGCTGTCTCACACTTTGACCCTGTAAAAATACCAACAATGAAACTAAATGCTGTACCTAAAATTCTACAAACTGTACATAATCACATACCATTTAAAAAAATTTGCCTAAAACGTGGCAATCGTCAGTGACGAGCCAACCTGTTACCTTCAATTACCTTCAACTGTTAAAAGTTAATGTTTTAATGTAAAATTAAGGAATTGTAGCACCTATAGATTAAGCAAATTTCTTGTATGTCAGCGAAAAGGTTTTAATTAACCTGCATGCCATTAACATGATCGCAAAGACTTTTGATACATCAATAAAGGGC
Source organism: Heliocidaris erythrogramma (assembly GCA_025617745.1). Taxonomy (NCBI): domain Eukaryota; kingdom Metazoa; phylum Echinodermata; class Echinoidea; order Camarodonta; family Echinometridae; genus Heliocidaris; species Heliocidaris erythrogramma. The sequence continues at coordinate 74,273,558 of CM046853.1, forward strand.
AATTTCAGAACCCTATATATTATATTATCTCATATGAACCATGTTCACATTATGTAATACGTCAGAGTAATGTTCGCACATTCCAAAAATGCTGGACAAGGCAAATGAAATTGCCTTTCTGATCGTGTTTACAGTTTAAGTTAATGTGTTGGTGAAGGTCATGGATTTAGAGATTTAGCTGGTCTATTGGACAATCAGTTTTCTTCAATTAGTTTAGAGCTATAAGTGGACAATTATATTTGTCGCCGGCCAGACAAATATGTTTTCCTATACACTATCTCATTTTCCCATTATCAACGCATATATCTTATCTGAAATTGGAAGTTTGGAAATAATTTCATCCATGAGATATTCACAACTGAGGGATTCTGAAATATTACTGATAAACAAATCTAGAAAAATCGACAATATATATAAGTTGGCTGTGAATCCAAAAGTAAGAACATTCAGGAATTCTACACTCATCCTTTAGACCAGCAATGTTACCATATAACGCATTTGATTGGAGGGGAAAAAATCTAAAATAAATACTTATTTTTCTAGAGCAGTGATTGTGCATTAAAACTAAGGAAATTTACACTAGTTTTTTTTTTAATTCAAATTTCAAATCTGTACTATTAAATGTAATATTATTTGGTCTTGATCTATCCATGTGCAACGCATTGAGAGGTATATGCTTATTATGTGCTTTATAAGTAGAGTATTATGATTATTAGTTACCATGGCTACATGGCAATTTTATCCTCTTATTATTCTAAAAGTCAAGGACTCTACCAATTCATAACAGTTTCTTTTACATGTACTTCTTTTTTTACTTCATACTTCATTGAAACAAATAGATTTTAAAATGTCATTTTCTTAAATTAAACCTGAATTCAGTTTGACAAGAGCTTTTCCATTCCTTTTCCATTATTCATAATTATAGACTGATATACTTCTAGTAAAATGCAGTGAAACACTTCTTTTTTTGATACTGATTGAATTTCCGATGTTTATCCTGGATGTGGAATGTTTAATTAATAGAGAAATTTGCAAAAGAAATAATGGCAGTGCAGTCCCGTGCATTGAGATATAACCCCCTCTGTGTAGTCCAGTTGAGTAGAGTGAACCTATAGCTCCACCAAGTGTACGAAAAACTCACATTGAATTTGTAAAAGAAAGTTCTTTTACATCAAAATGTAGGTTGAGGAAATGCCACTTTGCAATAACATAGCAAACACAACAACAATAAAGGATTTAAACATAACACTGACATTATGTTGACAAAATGGAAAGAAATGTTGAATACATGGCGAAGCCTCTTTTCAACAGAGAAAAATAATCGACAAAACAGCTGCTTTTGAGGTATCGAATCAACAGCATATTATTGATTCATTGTGAGTTTAATTGATATCTTAATCTGTATACCCTAAAAGTTATTTCAATTTCAAGTTAGTGTCTGAATGGAGTATTACGGTCTTGAAGACATACTACAGTGCTGGGTCATATACTTACTCCCATGTTCCTTTCCCTATATTTTGCTTTTATGTACCGCAAACTAACATTAATCGCTCTCTCGTTTCAACAGACAAGCTACTTTAAGAATAAGTTACTAAATACACAGGAAAAATCCACTTAAACCAAGATCATCAATTCAAATGATGATAATAATATCGGTACACTGGTAATGACTAAGATAATATTACTTGATCAAGTATAGATATTGGTCAGATTCGGGAAGGGGAAAGCCTCTGAGCAGGGGGCAGGAAACTTCATTGAGCGTCCATTTTGTTTTCTACTGTGCTGCTATCAGCTGAACAAGGGGCTAGTAAAGGTTGATCCTTAGTCTTCGTCACCACAATGGCATCGAAGCTTAGCCGGACGGTTACCCGACCATCAGGGTGTTGTTCGCAGTGGTCTAGAAGCCTCTTCATCAGTCGGTCCCTATCTGAGGTGGTTAAAGTCTGGTAGACCTGGGCAGCGTTGGTCAGGCAGATGAAGTCGAGGAGAAGCTTACCACCTTTGGAATCTTCCTTGAAGCATTCGGTGATGTCCAGATGGTAGATGACATTCTCGATATCGTACTTGAGCCCTAGGCGACGTAGGGCACGCGTTACGTCATCACTGTAACGCTTTTTGTTCTTCGGAGCTTGCTTATGCCGTTTTGGTTCCAGGTCTAAGAAGGACTTGAATAGGTCGTTGTTCTCTGCAAGCAATCAAATCACGATATTTTGCACATCATTATATTTGATCTGAGCCACATCTTTACACTTGCTTTAAAAGCTAAATTGGATGAATGAATTTGATTTTGACATATAACCATGCTTACAGGGGTGTCGATTATGGCGTGGCAGGTGGAGCAGTCCCCCCCCCCCCTTCCCCTAAAAAAATATTGAGAGGGTAAACGTTTTGCCCCACCAATAAATCCGGAGATGTTAATAAAATAAGGAAAAATGATGCAGAACTGAAATGAAACCTTCCAAACAATGAAATACAAAAAGTATTACACGATCAGACTTCAATTTCGCCGAAATTCTCTAATTTTCCCTGCTTCATTAGTTTAGATTTTAAAATTTGCTAATATCATATCAATAATGATGAATTTAATTATGGGTTGGTGACTGACAAATAGACATATGAACTGAGCTAAAAAAATATCCATGTGTAAGGCTATACACTGAGAAGCACTGGCATCATTGCTCGAAATCACATTTAGGATTGAAATTAATTTTAGTCGATGAAAGAAGTCTCGAATACAACTCTACTCTTCATTGTCACAATATCGTATCTTTTTATTATAATAACTTGTTATTTTGTATCTTGTTAGTAATAGTATACTGGATGCTAACTTTTTGAAGCTATCGTAATGAGTATGACCCCTCCATCCAGCAGTGCCTTATAGTAGTTACTGATGGTCGATTCCATATCTCGTGCGTGGTAGAGCATCTGCAGCATGTGGACAAAATGAACTTTAGGGAATGCGCCCTCTGCGACTAGCTGGCTCATGGTTGCCTGAAATTTAACAAGAAGAGTTTTAATTGTTACCGATTTCCTTGTTCCTGGGGGAAAGAGAGCTCGAAAAAAAATCGTAATTAAGAATATGATGTTTAGCAACAACAACAAAATAAAAAAAATAGCAATTACAATAACAAAAAAAAAAAAAAAAAACAAAAAAAAAACATGGGCATGGCTTAGTATTTGGCTTAGCATGGCTTAAATATTGAATTGTTTGGGCTAGAAAAACAAACTTGAAAAACTCCTATAACGACCACCGAATTATTCCCTTAGTTTGCGTGGGTTGTGGCAAAAACCAGAACAAAAAGTAAATGCAGTGTGATTCTGCTCATATGTTTTCAAGGGAAACACTCCCCCGCCCCTGAAAGATACTGATATCAGGGGCGATGGAGCGTCTTTCAAAGTGGGGGTGGGGGCACCAGCAAAAAAGGGGCACGTAGAAGGGGTGAACATGAAGCGAAAAAGGCCCATTTTGTGACATTGGTATTACCCTACAGTCTAATTTATATAATTCCTATCAAACATGAACTTCTTCCTTTTTATTGTTCTGAATACTACTTCAGCTTTATCAATTAGCAGTTGTGTGTAATGGTCTAATGATAAATGTGGGAGCGAGCGAAGCGAGCGAGCAAAAAATTTCGGACTTTTTTTCCAATGCTGAAGTCCTCTAGTTGTGCATTTTACAGTAAATTCATTTTGGGGAAATGTCGAGTGATATTTTAATTTGTACATTAACCCTGTCGTTTTCTTTAGGATTACATCGATATCAACATACTTTATGCGATCTACTTGATTTGATTTTATACTGTAAAAGCGAGCGAGTTATGGGGAAACATTTTCAGAAAATACTGCCCTTACTTGGTGTAAATTATAGGCACATTCGAGCGACATTTTCAGAAAATATTATTGATTTTACTTGGTTTGAATTAAGGGCACATTCGAGCGAGGGGAATGAGAAAATCCTTTGCGGGGGGGGGGGGGGGGCATTGTGCCCCTCTTGCCTCCAGCTCCGCTGCCTTATATTGCAGTTTTAGTAATATGGGTACCTGTTACTACATAAAGCCGCACCGATTCTTCGAAGCTAGATATGGCTCTTTTTTTTTACGAAAAGGGGCATTTATCAGGAGAAAAGGGCGCTTATTAGAGAGATAAGGTGGCAATTATCTGATTTGAAAAGGGACACTAACCCTTTTCAGAAGCAAAAAAAAAAACGACACTTATCAGAAGGGAAGGGCACTTATTAGAAAGGAAAATGGGCACTTTTAGTAGTAAAAAGGGGCACTTATCAGAGAGGAAGAGGGCATTTTCAGAAATAAAAAAGGGCACTTTTGGGGGCACTGTGCCCCTGCCCCCGGGCGCACCGCCCCTGACTGATATGAAATCAATTTAAAAGGAAATATCAAAACTGCACTTGTTAATTTTGACATTAGAAAGGACCCTTTCCACTTTCAGGCTTAAGAACACCACGGAACTCTCGTAACAGAAATAAATAGTAAATTTCACCTGACCCATATATGGCTCCACACGTACTTTTGGGAACAATGGTATTGCGATTGAATTCTTTCTTCATCATTTACGAGCAACAAATACATTAATTTAGCATCGCCAGACGTTGATGGCTACGCATGATAAGTTTTTCGTTCATGTATGAAGTGGGAGGTGGGGGATTCATAATAACGAGTAAAAATAATCCTCAAACGTCCTGTATTCTGTCTTTGCGGGAGGAATGCTGTGTTGAGATTCTTAATTTGAATATCATTCTCTTGTACAACTGTGTAATCCTTCCTAACTTTATAATAATTTACGTGGAACGGCTTTGTGGAATAATATCTCAAAGAAAGAAAAAAGGCAAGGGTCAGTCATGGGTCAGAGGAATGTTGGTCAAAGTCAAATGATACAAAATAGATTCCCTTGGTTTTCCAATACTAGTAGTTCAATACAAGAAATCGTAAGCGCTATAGCACAACCTCGAGACAATTGTAATTCTTGCATTTTAATTTGGACTTTTAAGGATTTAATTTTCAAATTTATTTTAAAAGGTACTTAACTGTGTATATCTCACAGATGCACTTATTACTATTTGCCACCCACAAATAAGATTCTGATTACTCAAGAAAAAAAGGGTGTATTAACAAATTAAAAAACTAAAAAAAAAAAAATAATAGATAACCAAAATTTACTAAAATCTCTATTTCATTCAAGAATATTTGATTATTTTGGGGTTCTTTAGACAATCTCGATTGTCTGACCAGCGCCTGTGTTCCATTTAAAGAGACAAACTATTTATTTTTGACGAATCTTAGAAAATACAGACAATAAAGTATAAGAAATATTTCAAAATATATAGATATATAATTTGGGTGAAAGAATCGTATTAATAGGATAAGTCTCAATTCAACGGCTAACTTAACTAGTATCAACGAACTTTGAAATAATAAATACTCCATGAGTCGAGAAAATGATCTTGCCTTTAGAAAGGGTCTAACAACTACAAAGATCTTACAATGACAGTGGCGTACGTGCCAAAATGTATATTTTGTTTTGGGGGTTTTTTGTGGGTTGTGGGTTGATTTGTGGATATGTACAGTATGTAGGCTTATATGTATATGTATGTAAGTAGATATATGTGCACATGTACGTGTTTATTTGCCAGGTATAAGAGAACTGTTGCTGGGCTAGCGCCATGAGCGTCTTTGGACGGTGTGTGCGCTCTATAAATATACACTATTATTATTATTATTATTATTATTAGATACAGCCATGATACGATTGTACAGATATTTTGTAATTGCATATTCGTCACGTTTCTTGGGGATTCTCAACAATTTGACTGTTATATATGAAGCGATCATGATTAAACCATTGCATTCCTGTTTCTTTGGAAATGAAAACTATGAACAAAACGGGAGAGAACCTATCTTTTCTGACTTGTGTTTTTTTTTTCTCATTACAGATCGAGCATACGATCTTTAATACTGGGAGTAAAATGCCTAAAAAATTGTTTACAAGTATAATATAGTTTATTGTAAATTAAAACAATCCGTAACTCTTGATGAAATCATACTCTATATCCATTCATAGTCTGAGACGCAATACATCGGTTATTTTTATATTGTACCAATACTTGACCATGTTGACGCTGTAATATAGGGGCACCGATTAACTAAATTTCGTATGGTGGTTGTTATCGTCACAATTTTACTGACAATTTTGCAATCCGTCACAGAATGTGCAATGACATCAGTCATGCTTCCTTGAGTGGTACTACTCGTTTTTGTTTTTTGTGTCTTTCAATTCAAATAGGCGTACAAATTTCAACTTTCATTCTCTTCTATTAACAGCCCTGGGCCCTCTTGCATAAAAAAGTTGCGTTTAAACGCAACTCTATTTTATGAAACACCCCCCAGGAAGGATCGCGTATTTGGGACTTGCGTCTATTTTTTTGAGTTGCGTTTAATCGCAACTTTTTATGCAAGAAGGCCCTGGTCGTATACATTTGGGACACGACGATAGAAGATTTAAATAGTACTGCTGTGTTAAGAGGTATCAGGATTAGGAAGAAAGGTAAGCGTTGAAATATATCCACCCTGACGTGCGACACTTTTGAACAATTTACATCCTATTTTAATATTTCTTTATCATAATTCATTCTCCATTATAAAAAAATGCATCAAAAACAAAATGAACGTACAGACAAACGGTTGTTTCATTGGATTACATCGAGAATATTGGAAGGTATACATGAAATAGGAATATAAAATGTATATTTTCATTTAAGAAATACCATGTGAATAGTATCTAAAAGAAAATAGATGGCTTTCATAGAATATAAGGGTAACCATAGTAACTAACCTCAAAAACTTCGGTAGTTGCATGTATCCAATCAAAGGTAACCGATTTCAGTCTTTCGTCTTCTTCTATCCTCCCTTTAAATCGGAGAAGTTCCGAATCATTCGGTTCGATGGCGATCTCTTGCGTGAAGGCACTCAACGAGCTCATCTCTCGTAGAATCTGTACGTCCATAATACCTGAAATTAGGTTAAAATGACGATCAGAACTAAACATGCCGAATTTCAATTCTGCGTCAGTCTCTGAACTATTATCACGATTCATCTTGACAATTAAATGTATAAAGTGCTTCCCTATAATCCCCGCAGACCAATTAGATTAATCAGATTTCAAATAATACATATACTTAAAAAAGGGGGGTACATTTTTATGTTGTGTACTTAAGACAAGCCACATGGTTCTTCATGGTGCAAGGATGATTATGCGCACCGCCCCCAGAGTTAAGACTTATCTTTATATATTCTGATCCCTCACCTGGGCTAAGGGAATTTTAGGCTCACTAAAACTAGTTACATTGACAGGGCTTTACCCCCCCCCCCCCGGTGTTGCTACACCATTTTGAATAGGGATTGGGGGGGGGGGGGGGTGTCTGACCAAAGCTGAGGATAAATTAGCCAAAATCCCAACAAGATAAAGAAAAGTGTCTCAGATTTCCGAATTTGCAGACGCAGGTTCCTTTTTTTTGGTCATCAAAAAAAAAAAAATAAAAAAAATACACGTGTGAAAGAGGTGGGTCATATTCAATAGGCGTATCCCCTTCGGAAACGTCACCCTGGCTGCTCCTATTACTAGTGACTCGAGATCAGCGCCCCCAGCCCCATGTACATCCACGATCGCACGCGCTTTTCTTCCCTTCTACCTCCACTCCTCTCTCTCTCTCTCTCATCACCAGGGCCTTGTATCATAGAGGGTTGCATTGCTCAAAATCAGTCGCAAACCCTCATTTAATAATGATTTGTTGTTGCCTAGGAGAGCTTGTGACATGTTCCGATCAAGGCACTGCCACGAATATTATTCAAAACATTCTCTCTCATTTTACTAATTAATTACATTTCGACAGAAACAAAGACATGCATGGAAATTAATCTATAAAAAAGAAAGAAAAAAGCTACATGTGCGAAGGAGAGAAGAAACTGACCTGAGCTGTGTCACTTTACAGCACCTGAATCAAGCCGGAATTCATTTTTTTTTTTTAAAGTCCTATTGTGTGTCAAAGAAAAATTATTTTTTTCCATTCATCTTCTAATCCTATATATCTTCAGGTGCTGGAAGCTTTACAATAAACTTTACCTGACGAGATCAAGGAACCTAAGCAAACAAAATTATGAAAGACACGAAATCCTTAATACGGACCCTTTGGCGAGATAACAACTTTAACAATGTGTCCGAAATATTCCATTAGAGGCGACTCATAGATAATCATATTTAAAGAAAGATTAAAATTGTTCGAATACCATTTTGATGGACTTTAGGAATTTCCCTGTTTATCTGTCTGAAGTGCTCACGGTCGATATCTTAGAGTGACGTAGGCACGTTATGTAGAATATGAATACAAATTTCTATAACTAAAAAGAAGGAAGTACCGCATCGTAGGCCTACATGGAGCCTACGGCAAAGGTCTACAAATCAACCAATACAAACCAATCCCCAACTGAAAAGAGACCTGCGGCTGTGTTTCGTACACGCGCCTTGAAAAAATATTGCTTAAACCATTCCCCCTTTGATGCTCTAGCTCTGTGGATGGATGGAGGGGGTGGAGGGGAGGGGGGGGGGGGGGGGGGGGTGTAGGGGAGATGCAGGTTTAGAAAAATTGTCTGAACATGGGTGTGGGTCATTCGGTAGTATGCATGAAACCTTGCTTTCTAGTGACGCAATTCGTAAAACACACATTTTATTTTACGTGAGAGCGCAGCGACCGAGCGAGAAAAGTCACATTTCACAATATAAAAACCTTGCATTTTCAGAAAACTTTTATTCACACAATGATATAATGATATCCGAAAAAAACATTAATCATATAGTATGGAGACAGAATTCTACAATGTTAAAAGTGAGATGTGCGATGCAGTGAAGTGACCGAGTCAGAAGATATCTCAGTTTGGAATACTGGAATATGGGGTCCGGGGCATACTTTGTCAGACAAAACGGGGGGGGGGGGGGGAGGGGCGCACGCCTCTTGCAACCCCCCCCCCCCTCTGGATCCGCGCCTGCCCCCTATTCAGCCCATAAAAAAGGCGTGAGAGAAGTGAGAGAAAAACAAGCCTAAATAGGCGCTACTAGCCGTTATCTTTCAATCAACATTTGCTAAAACGTCAAAGTTTTCGCGCTTTGCGCGGGAAGGGGGAAGATAACCCCCCCCCCCCCTGTACCCACCCCTATACAGTGCAATATTACGTCCAAATAATTGAAAGGCATCCAGCTAGGGCGTCGATCTATAACTTTCCGCCTAAAAAAATTGTTAACTTTCTCTCAAATTTGCTAAAACGTCAGAGCTTACGCGCTTCGCCCGGGAGGGGGACCCCTCCCTGCACGCACCCCTAGGGAGCATACTTCGCACAAAATCCTGTCTACGCGGTTGGATCCTTCATGTCTGCCCCCCCCCCCCCCCCCCACTGAAAAATCGTGGCTACGTCAGTGCTTATAGAAAAATCCCCCAACTCCCCCTAAAAAAAGAAGAAAGGCTCCTTCGAGTGTACAAATTGCTATGAAATTAACATCATTAAAAAATGATTTGGGGGAGAGAATGGAGACTACTCACCGTTACCGCAACCCACACCAACCACTCTGACAGGGTTATTAGGAGAGGTCTCATCAATAGGAAGCACATTGAGAATGTTAAGACATCTGTTCTTGATCCATGCTAACATCACCTCCTCCTGATCACAACGACGTATGAACTCGGTCAGGGCATCAAGATAGTGGTCTTCTTCGATCGTCGTCATACCGCTATCGCGTCGGTTCGACTAAACACACATCAAAATGATAATTGAAATAAGCAATTTTACCAATAATTACATTCTATCGAATCGAAGGCCAAGGCTGCAACCTTGACATATTTTTTTTCTAATTCGAATAACCACAAAATCCTAATGTTTTCCCGTCCTTTTATTGTGTAAAATCTCATGCAACATTCATTGGTACTCGGGTATATCAGACAGAATGGGGAGTAAAAGGATCATTTCAGTTTGCTGTCCGTATACGTATCCTGATGCACTATGAAACGATGGGCGGTGATACCTCAGTCACATCGACAAGATCGTCACCAGACCAACAACAGATCGAACACAAAATTACTTTGCCTCGCATGGGTCAAATTATCTGTCGATTTGTAGTCGATTTTGCGGTGTGACTGTGGTGTTCTACATGCACGAGGCGAGGCCATCGCGCACATATTGGGAGACATCAGTAAAGAATTAGATATGGAAATTCACAAATGTAAATTTTATCTGCCTGTGACTTTAGTCATTTGCAGTTTTGAATCCAGGATTCACCCGCCAGTGGAAATCAGTCCCTCCCCCAAAATCTGCATGTGATAAGCACCAACAAAATTGAATTAAAAAAAATTACGTTAAAAAAATTGATAATAAAAAAAATATCACTATGATTTGCTTCCAATTGGAACTTTTCTTCGACTGCGAAACTACCAACACCCTGCAATTTCCAGTTAATATTAAACTTTCTTGCATGGTGGTCTTTGGACTAACTTGACCGAATCAGAAAATAAAAAGCTGCATGGGGTAGAGGTAGTTCAAGTTTAGCGGAACTTTGATCCAGGGTGGCATGGACGGAATAAAAAGAATAAAGTTAAAAGGAATTCGAGCAAATGAAGACCGAAGGGTGAAGATATGAAGAATATAGCAGGTTTGAACACACATTCGCTTCTCTCGAGGTATAGGCAACAAAAAGACAAAACGATGAAAATTATACAGTTAATAACTTAATAAAAGTGCCATTCTTTAGAAAATTAATTCGAGAGCAGCTTCAAATCTCCCTTGTCCCTATGCAGCTGCTTTTCCTTATCCACACGTTGAAAATATTCAGAATCATTTACAAAACAGGATGTAACATTCCAGTTTTCCGATGGATGCCAAATGTAAAAGCTGTGTATAGAATTGAGAAGGTCTATATATAATTGCCTGAAAAAGAAAAAAGCTTACAAAAGCATAGCAGTGGCATCATTGGGGGGGGGGGGGGGGGTGATGGAAGGAAGCTTATCGTCTTCTTTTCTATTCCTTTTCCTTTCCCCTTATTTTCCCCCTTTTTTTTCTCTCTCTTCGCCCCAGAAATCCCTGTAAATAATGATTAAACATACAATATACAAGTCATGCATATTATCATTTGAAGAAAATAAGCAGGTAAGAAAGAGAAGGGGAAAGAAAGAAAAATAGGCGGTGTGAGGTTCAGAGATTCTTGATACCATAATTCATTTCGAAGCTTATCATTCCAGGTAAAATGTTATAAATCCTAAGAGCCCTCATAATATTTTTTTTGTCCGTCTCTATTAAACAAAGGTGTAAGAGGTGGAGGGGGGGGGGGGGGGGGAGAGCTGCAGCTGCCTGGAAATTTGAAATTCATATAAAACATCCTGTCAGTGTTGTGTTGTATTTGTAAGTTATATCAGTATTTTGGGGGTTACTATAAAAAGGGTGTCAGGGTTTCACCGTGGGTTTCACTCGCTTTGCCCTCTCACAATCTTCGCCCCCAGAAATCCCTGTAAATAATGATTAAACATACAATATACAAGTCATGCATATTATCATTTGAAGAAAATAAGCAGGTAAGAAAGAGAAGGGGAAAGAAAGAAAAATAGGCGGTGTGAGGTTCAGAGATTCTTGATACCATAATTCATTTCGAAGCTTATCATTCCAGGTAAAATGTTATAAATCCTAAGAGCCCTCATAATATTTTTTTTGTCCGTCTCTATTAAACAAAGGTGTAAGAGGTGGAGGGGGGGGGGAGAGCTGCAGCTGCCTGGAAATTTGAAATTCATATAAAACATCCTGTCAGTGTTGTGTTGTATTTGTAAGTTATATCAGTATTTTGGGGGTTACTATAAAAAGGGTGTCAGGGTTTCACCGTGGGTTTCACTCGCTTTGCCCTCTCACAATATTGGAAATGAGAAAGTTTATATATATTCGGACAAGAGGGGCCACCCCCCCCCCCACGTAATCGTGCCCGTATTGTCTATGCTCACTAACCATGAAACAATAAAGAAAAATGTAGGGATACTCTAGGGAAATTGAGTGGCTGTTGACGGCGACTCGACCTCACACCAGGTTTACCAAGGTAAAATATAAATAATATTCACAGAAATAGACAAGGAACCGTTTGAGAGAAAGAGCAAGAAAGTTGTAAATGTTTGAACATTGATATTAATATAATCATTTGAAAAAACGAGGGATTTCCAATCGGAGATCTACGACATCAGACATCATAATCGGATTAAATGCGGTCATGATGTCTGATCGATGTCGTACACACAGGCGTATCCAGGATTTTTCAATAGGGGGGGGGGGGCAGGCGTGAAGGATCCATTCGCATAGCCAGGATTTCATTTTAGGGGGCGGTTGTGAGCACGCAAAGAGTGCAAAATTGGTGATGAGCTTTGCGTGCTCCCCAAGGGGTACGGTGGGTGCAGGGAGGGGAAAGCTCTGACGTTTTATAGCAAATTTGAGAGAAAGATAACGGCTCGTAGCACCTATTTTTAGGCGGAAAGTTATTTCGACGTCCGGACTGCTTTTAAGTTATTTGGACTGTAACAGGGATGGGTGCAGGGAAGCTCAGGCGTTTTAGCAAATTTGAGAGAAAGATAACGGCTTGTACTTTGTAGCGCCTTTTTAGGCCCTTTTCTCTCACTTGCCCCGCTTTCGCTCTCGCTTTTTTCTTCTTTTTTAGTGGCTAAATAGGGGGGGGGGGGGCATGCAGACCCGTGTCCCTGTCTACGCCAGTGGTCGTACAAGATCACTATAATTTCTTGTATAAACAAATTTTCAAAAATATTCAATTTCCCACTTTAATGATAGAACAAGACGTTGCATATATCATGTTAATATGATTTTACTTGTCCTCTCGCGTCAAGAATGTCTGTTCTGTCACAAGAATTGAGAAAATGTAAAATTTTGAATAATTTGAATAAAATTACATGATGAAGGTGTTCACCTTGTATAACACTACATACACCGTACTGCATTATAAATAGGAATCTCCTCAACATAACACGATGGATTGAAAAAAAAAAGAATCTTTCTTATACTTTGTGTAATTTCTGTGAGACTCTCAATAATAATTATGTTTCGCTGATTTTTCTATTCAAGATCACTATTAACATGATTGAATACTGTTAAGATGAACACACACAACAGAGGAGTTTAATCCTCTGCCAAAACTGTTTATTATGCTAGTTGCAACAGTTAACTTACCTCTTCACACGGGGCACAACCATAACTTCCACATGCACAGTTGTGGAAAACATTCCCCATGGTTACCGTTACATGACTAATATTACAAGTTTTCTTTGTCCAATATGTCGTCACGACGACCAGTGAATGGCATAGTTTTAAACGCTTAGTTTTTCTTGCATATCTGCGTTCTGCGGCATGTGTATTTCTATATTCTAGACCTCAGCAGAGCCTTGCAATCAAGCTTCAGGATGATTGGTTCGATGATATCTTGGAGGGGCCGGGAGCCGGGGGAGACATCTTTGTTTTAATTTACGCGCAACGATTGCTCAACAATAGATCTGCTCTCACGCATGCGCGATTAATTCTGGATTTTGCACGCATGCGTCAAGCGAAAATTGTTTACAATAATTATAAACTCTGAATTAAGAAGGTACGGTGTATAATTTTAAGATGATATGGGCCTAGCTTCTGATTCCCCGCTTATGTCAAGCACTATATTTGTTTAATATGGAACACGACTGTATGACTGGAGTAATTTTTTATTCTTATTTTTAATTTTTTTCGTAAGGGGCATCTATAACACAACTATAGGGCACTTATAACAGTTGGATAGCTTTAAAAAAGTGACAAAATGATGAAAAAAGGCGATATAGAGAGAGAGAGAGAGAGAGAGAGAGAGAAGAGAAGGATGAGGTTTAAAAAAAAAGGAAAATGAGAAGAATGGGTACTGTTCATCCTCAGGAAGAGCCAATTTCCCGCTTGACTTATCTAGAACATGTTTTTTATTGAAAACTGCTGGACTTTATACACAGTAACTTTTTAACGATAAGATGGGTATCAGTCAACACCTTCTAAGGTTGGGAGTAGGGTTTTCATGAAGATGATTATATACGTAGGAAGACAGGTGGCATAAGTATACCAACCTTAATATAGAAAATCAATATCAATATCCCCAATACGTCAATCGTGACACCAGAATACCCCCCCCCCCAAAAAAAAAAAAAAAAAAAAAAAACAAAACAAAACAACATCAAAAAAAAAAAACAAAACAAAACAAAACAAACCAAAAACAAACCAAAACAACAAACAAACAAAACAAAACAAAAAAACATGTCATTACATGTTTCATTGTACCTCAATCCAACGAAATCCAATCAACGTACGGGAGGCACATCAAAATATGGATGAACATCAGAAGACCTTTACAGGAAATCAAATCAATAAGGGCCTAAACTTACCGATCTTTCCACTTCCAAGTTAAATTCTTCTGCATTATCAGAGCTGGTTCCTAAGTCTTCTTTCTGCCTAGCTACTTGTTGTTTTTCTTTATCCATACACGCAAAATTCATTATTTCGCAATGCCACGATGTTCAGAAAATTGTTTGTATATTAACAAAATAAGAATGAATCGACATTCCTCCTAATTTCGGTGATCCAAATTTCCAATATAGTGCACAATGTGATAACTTTCAGAACAAAATTCATGCAGTCTTAGAACTATACGTGAATTTGGTTACTCTACAATTTAAATTTAGCAGTTTGAGTACATAATATATTTTTCTCTTTCTCTCACTCTCCGTCGGACTGGTGATATGAATCTTGCCTATATTGAAAGGGACATTCTTGAGAAGAAACGATTGTAAAAATATGGGACGGTGATTTGTTCAAGTGCAATCCGAACACAATTAATAGGGTTTTGATGCTTTTGTGTGAGGATTACGTCCTTCTTAAAGACTTGTTTGAACTCTTTGAACCCATTTCTGACCCGAGGCCTCGAGGTGACGGATGCTTTCAATAGCAGAGATTAAAGATTTTGTTGATATCAATTCAATGCAGTCATGATATTATTGGGGCACCGTGACTAATGGTTTACCCCTGACTTTCAATTAGGTTATCCTTGCTTATGTCTTATTAAAGAACACATTTTTCTACAACTTACTGTCTCTCTCGACTCAGGTGTCGGCCTACTTAATGCAAGCTGACCGGACCCACATTCATACAACCTTAATTGGACTGGTTGTCAAAATACTGGCACGGGAGATAGGCCTACATGCCCTCGTAATAACTTTCTTTTTCTTTGTTTGTGAAAGATTTTGGAATTGTGCCACCCCCTTATAGAATCATGGATACGCCCATGGAATGAACGAAGGCGATTTTTGGTGTAGTGTCTTGTATAATACACAACTCGTTAATACGTCTAAAAAACACTGTTAATTTCTCACTTAGGCATAAAATGTTGATGGGATATATAAGGGTTTAAAGAACGCAGCCGGTTCTTTCATGAACTATTGTCTTTTAATGATAAGAATATGAAATTTCAAAGCCTTTTCACGACTCCCAACTTTGCTGATATCAGCCAAATCAAAATTAATACAAATTTTTGTCAAGTGCACCCTTTCATAAAAGTGGATTTTGCTCTCTCAAGCGTTAAATATCTTCAGATGTTTGGGGGTCATTATAGAAGAGATCCGAAGCTATCATAGGTATGAATATTTCATAAAGTCTGTCGAAAAAATTCTTTGCGCGAACGATGTTGATACTTCTTTTTGGCTTGTACCTCACGTGCTTCTTTCAAATAATTCTTGCCCAGACTCTGATGCGGTGTTATGGACTGGAGGTGTCGTGGTATAGTGGTTCCTTCACTTGACTCTCAATCCAAGGGTTGAGGGTGCGAATCTCAGCCGGCACTATAGCGTCTTTTAGCAAGCCGTTAATCCACATTTGCCACTCTCCACCCAGGTGTTAAATGGGTACCTGGCAGGATTTATTCCTTGAAATGCATTGTGCGTTATACGGCTGCCGGAGCTAAAGCCAGGGTAATAATATCCAAACCCTTTGGAAGCGCATAGGGTCGTTATATCATAACGTGATATGCGATATACAAGAATGGTTTATTATTATTAATATTATTATTATTATTATTAAATATGCCCCTCTTTTCTTCAGTAGTAATTAGCTAATGATTGTTATACCTCTTGAAAACTACCCCTAATGCAATATCCAGATAGAAGTGTATTTGTGCTACAGGGTTAGGGAGGGGGTGATTTTGTTCTAAAGGGCACTATTATAGTAGCCTAGTTGTCAGGGGGTATTTGCCCGACGTGATAGTGAGTGTAAGTCGTATGGAGCACAATACATTCAGAATGAGTCTTTAGAGAATCATGTGGGCACAAGGAGGTCTAAACATAAATAAGAATGTCAAGCTCAGCGAAGAAAAAGAATACAGAGTTGGATGTAAAAAGACAAAATTAAAGGAAATTGAAAAGTCTACCAGAGAGAGGTCAAACTAAGTAATATTAATAACAAGTCTCTAAACCGAACAAAATAAACTCATCAAACAAAGAAATATTCAGTCTCTTCTCAATTTTTTTTATTTAAGGAAAAACTTAAATGTGATCAGAACAGATTTCTTTTCTTTCAGTCAATACAGTCATGCATCTGTTTACAAAATCAAAAATTGGTGGTTTACAAAAATGGTTGTTTACGCTACGATTTGGTATATATTTATAAAGCGAAAGACCGCCGCTTCTAATTTTACCTTACAATCCAGAAATTAGTTCCGAAAATCTGACGATGAATATAAAATGGGAGTTTAATAATCAAAAGGTAAAAATTCAAAGTTGAGATGCAAAAGAAAAGAAAACTAGATGTCGATGTCGAATGAAAGTTGATGGCGATGTCGATGTTGATGAGAATTGACGCCGTCGATGGTGATGAAAGTTATGTTCGAATGACAATGTCGATGGCGATGAAATTTCAGTTCGAATGACAATGTCGATGGCGATGAAAATTCAGTTCGTATGACTTGTGTCGATGGCGATGAAAATTCAGTTTGTATGACAATGTCGATGGCGATGAAAATTCAATTCGTATGACAATGTCGATGGCGATGAAAATTCAGTTCGTATGACAATGTCGATGGCAATGAAAATTCAGTTCGTATGACTGGTGTCGATGGCGATGAAAATTCAGTTCGTATGACGATGTCGATGGCGATGAAATTTCAGTTTGATGATGAGGTAAAACGACGACATACTCTACTTGAGGCTGATAATCCAAAGACGCAATTTATAAGCCAAAGCCTCGAATTCAAAAGGCCAGAAGTACGATTTCGAATGAAGATATAATCTAAAGAGTTCCGTATTAAAATCGTATTAAATACAAAACCAACAGATAAATCGATCGTGGGAGTAGCGGAAAAAACAGACAGATCCGATCTCTCCAGTGGTTAAGAGGCGACTGTCGTGAGCGAGATAAAATTAGAAAAACCAAGACCAAGTTTCCTAACAAACTTGACTTCTAACCAATCAAATTGCTCTAAAACGCACCAATCTGAACACTAAACAATACTGACCAATCACAGCTAATCCCTTGAGAGAAAAGAAATGTCCGAAGGGAAAGAATTGTGCTAAAAAATAAAAAATAAATCGGATTACCACCAAAATATCTATAATAAGATTAAGAACGAATAATAAGAATTCTTTATTCCTATTTACAAATACTTTCCACTGCAATGAAACGATAATTGAATAAAAAGCATAAAATTATCACAAAAATTGACAACCAGGAATGGTTTCGCTAATATAATATGATTTTTATGATTTAATATGATCATGAAAAGTTTGTAAATTTATTATATCTTTTGATTAGAATGATTTAGTGCAAGAAGGTTATTTTGTGATTTATTACGAACTATTGAACTATTTAACTATCGCCAACAGGGAAAAAGTCCCTTCGGGATAATGGAAAGGTTTGATTAACCATAACCATGCATGCTTATATCAATTAAGTGCAGACTTTATATTTTGTATTTATTGAAAGAAATATAGGACGATATTATGCTACGAGTGTGATTATTATTATATGCCTATTTGAAATGTCATCTTTTCAGTGCTGTCCATAAAGCAAACAGGTGTAAAACACATTTCTTCATTCTTGTAGATAATATATGTTTGTTATAATTAGGAATATTATCTTTCTGTAAACTATTGTCAAGCCATCAAACTCTGCTCTTGTGACATTCCTTCATTATAATTCATTTACGATAACTATACAACTTCTGTACTTCTTGATAATGTATTAATATTTGTTTTATAAATTATTATTATGTTGTAAACAGTTTGTAAAATATGTTTAAAGAAAAAAATCATAAAGAGAAATATATAAATCAAATCAACTGATTTCAAAACAGTTATTCATATTTTCCTTAGTTTGAAAGTTATAAATCATTTCTCTTTAAAAAAATTGTTTTGAGATATTTTATTTCTAAAGAAAGAGTTTCAGTTCATATAATTTTTGCAAGTAAATGATGTTAATCTATAATTTTGAGGTTTTCTTTGCTCCCATTTATTTAGCGTTGATGTTACAGAAACTTATATGGAATAAAGGCTCAAGTTAACAATAAGCATGAAAAGACACTGAAGGTGGCCAAATGCACTGTTATGAAAAGGAGGCAGAAGGGCCTTGACTCTTGAGAAGAACTTGAAGAAGAGGAAGAAGATGACAAGTGTTGAAATACTAGTAGATTGGAACTGTAATCTTTTATTCAGACAAAAATGTCAAAATAGATGGGAACTCTAACTATACTTTTATTCAGACAAAAATGTTGATCACTGTCATTCTACTTGTTTTTTATTTGTTTAATGGAACTTATATCGCATTTGAGATGCGCCATGTCCCATTAAAATTGTGTTTTTCTTGTCATGTTTTTAAAATTATAATTTCAAGCAATTTTAATGATTTACAGGGAGGTGCATGCATGTGTCAAAATACTTTGCATTGAAATAATAAAATCGTACGTTAATATTATTGTTCGACCAGAGGCCACGACATGTATACAACAAATTTCAGCTAAGTGTATATATATCCTTTTATTTAAATGTTTGTGTATGAAATGAAATACATGAATAACCAAAAGTCAGTGGTAAGGTAGTTAAGCATAAATATAATCGATGCATAAAAAAAATAACAAGCGGCATGTATAATTTTTTTTTTTTTTTTTTTTAAATCAAGCAGTGATTAGGAAAATTCAAGCAATACAAATGTGAACAATTTATTATAAACAAATATATGGGATGGAAAACTATTGATTTGACAAATGTTATATATAATAAAGTGAGTTTCTCACGATTTCCATATGCTTTGTTATGTTTCGAAACTGAGGGTAGTTAAGGTACTTGCCCCCACAAAAACTGCCCCACTTTTTGGAGCAATCTAAGAACAATATGAACACACTCTTTCAATGATATTTGTTACCCCCCCCCCCCTTTCATGGACCTGCGCCTGGCCAACCTTTCAATAATCAATGGCCTATAATCTTGATCACTTATCAAGCAATCATGCTTCCAATAAATTAGGTGAGAATGGGTTATATAGAATACAGTGCATTTTCCTGTAAAGAGGGGGTCCTTTATTGTTAGCCCTACCTCCCCACCAACATGATATTTGAAGCTAAGGTTTAGTCGCATCTGTATCCCCCTGCTCTCATCTTAGGAAATTGATAAAGTGACCAATTTATGAAATTTATCTAGGCCATTCTTAATTGAGCATAATGTCGTTATTTTAAGTTATAGGGCATGTAGGGACACCAAGGAAGGGTCTTTTTGAAGGGTGAAGCTATGGGATAGGTGTGGGTCTTATCGGACCAAATTTACATCAATCTGCAATTTTCTTTTGATTACCGCAACAAACAACTCCTCCGTATCATTTATATTTTTTTAAAGATTTGCCGGCCTGACTCAAAACTATTTACAATCAGCGCTCTTGTCGGTGACATCATCATCCGGTTGATCATACGGGGCGTGTTCTCAGCAATTACGTCACGCAAACCGCTCGTTCTTGGATGTGCGAAACGAAAAATAATCGGTATCACGGTCGAGCGCAACTACGTTCAAATCGTAATCGTCCTTCGTCTCTGAGTGAGTCCGCAAACGATTTGCGAAAGCTCTCTAATATCATTATGAGGTTTGCCGACACCGATTTTAAGTGGGGAGGGTCCACACCGCTAGCGTCGCCCCTGGACAAATCTCTTTCGAAATCAACTTTAGAAAAATTTAAAACAACTTCAATTAAAAATATCAAAAGTGACAGCAAAAACGGGAGAAAGAGAAATGAAATAATTTATATGATATATCGCAAATCTAAATTGTCTTGAAAATATTACTTTCATCAAAAAAGAAGAGGCAGAATTATGACAATACATGAGTCTGAAAATTATCTGATAAAACCTTGATAAAATGGACTGACGCTAAAACACACCCGTTCATTTTTTAGCATTATAGTTTTAGCAAATGGGGCTACATGGCAACGGACCTCGCTAAGGGAAGAAGGCGGACATTCCATCATTTCCATGGGCAAAATTTTGATAGCTTGTCGGCAAACCGCAAAATGACCCCCCCCCCCCAATCTTTAAAACATAAAATAATTAACCTCTATCAGCAAATTTGATGATGAAGCAAGAGAAAAATGAAATCAAGGAAACCTTAAAGAGGCTAAGACGAGGAAGAATTAAAAGAAGGAAAAAGGAAAACAGTTCCGACATCTCTTTGCCACATCCTCTCTGGATCATGCCCAAATTGTCTTCAACACAAAGAAAATATTAAAGAAATATTCAAGAAAGCTAAAGAAATATTAAAAGCTGAACTTGATGTTGGTATTCATATATTTCAGGGAAATTCTAAAACAATCAATCAACTAAGCAACAGGTTACACCATTGAATTCTTTATTGAATTCATCCACATTTCATTAAAGTAGAACACTCAAGAAAATCACAAATATGGCAATTAATGTATCACTAGAAATTGGGAAGCTTACAGATGGCAATCGTATAAGTTTTATGTCAACTGCGTATATGATGATTATAAAAACAACATAAATAAAAGCTCTTCCCAGCATGTGGAATATCCGAGGATTCGCCAGAAATATAGCGATGTTTTGATGTCGTCATACGAGGGATCGATCCTGCTTAAGCAGACGACGTCCTATAATGAATGAACGCAATTGCAATGCAATTATTTATCAAATTATAAAGAGTTTGGTACATTTAAACATGACCTTATTTCACACCATTCTAAAAGGGAAAGTGAACTGATTCTGATAACTAAAACCGTTTGATTGTAAATACACAGGAGAAGGGTCAATGATCAATGAAATAAACCCCATTTTCAAATTGAAAAGCCCTGCGAATAATAGCTGGATGGTATTCGTTCCCTCTTGAAACGCCGAACATGCCGCGGTGCAAGCAGCTGAAAATACAATGGCGTCTTATTTTGTTTACAAGTGACTGATTCCTTTATTTTTTTAACGCTGCATTTTTCATCAAAATAATACCATACACGAAGTTAAGAGTGAGGCAACAGACTAACATTAAGACTGACGCTAGTCAAGTAAGAGAAATAAGTGAAGAGGAGATGACAAAACAGGCACTGAAAAATGTGTATAATGTTATGGGACATCGTCTGCTTAGACAGGACTCGCCCCTCTTGTGTCGTCACACATCTCTGCAGCGTTCAAGGAGCTTTTCAGCTGCTATATCGGGGGCTGTATTATACCGTTTTATAATTGATAATAATCATTAATTCAAATGTTTCCAAGCTTTAAATTTGGATAACCTTGTTTAATTTATGCCATCTATGCAATAATAAGTATTAAGCCAATATTTAAAATCATTAGTGTTCTACTTTAAAACATAAGAAATTATAAAAGATGTAAGCTAGACTAAATAATTTATAAAGCATGCTAAGTTCACAATAATTTAGCTCCAGGGGCGTATCTAGATTTCATAAATGGGGGAGGGACTCTGGTTCCTATTCTGACAAGCCCCCCACCAAAAAAAAAAAATGCAAAAAACAAACAAACAAACAAAACAAAAACAAACACACAAAACAAAACGACAAAACAAACAAACATAATAATTAAAAACAAAAATAATCAATCATAAAAAGCCATGGGGGCGGGGGCAATTAATTTCCCCCAAATATTCCGGCAAGTTACAAAAGAAAAAAAAATCAGATAAAGATTCGATTTGCTTGACAATATTCAGACCCCCCAAAAAAGAGATAAGAGGGATATCATTATAATTATTTCAGAGTTGAAAGAAAAGACTCCTTTTCTTATCCAGTCATAATGAACCCTGTATGAACATTTTTTATTCATTTTTCTTCTACATTACAGAGACAATGTGAAATTCCATTTATAACAACATAATGAAAATATAAGATTGAGTTTTACAGTTATAAAATTAATATATACAAGAAAAATATAAATAATATAAATATATGTCAAGAGTTAAATAAACGTATACATAGGATATATATCTCTTATAATGGTGCAGAAGAAAGGCTAACACTATAAGCAAGAGCTTGAGTACGTGACAGCCCAGACTTCATGTATCGAGGAGTTTTATTAGGCTGAATGGGGAATGTTGTTGCAGAAGTAGCAAGTGTGAAAATGGTGATGGTGTTAATGATGATGATGATGGTAATAATGATTGCAACGATGTGAATGATGACGATGACAATGATGGTGACAATAAAAATATAGTTAAGTAATTGATTTGGTGAACATGATAGGTAAACACAGAAACTCAAATAGCTAAGGTAAGTCCCTGAAAACCAGAACAAATAAATTATATTACAAATCAGGATATTTAGACAGTAGTCTTTTTTTCAATGTAGCCTTAAAGGAATATATTGTATTACATAATTTTACAGAATCTGGAAGTGAATTCCAGAGATCAGGACCGTAATGTCTTACTGATTTATGTGCAATCAATAATTTAGGGTTTACTAAGTGAAAATTCGATAAGTTGCGGGTAGGATAAGTATGAATGTTACTATTTAGAATAAAAAAGTTTCGAAATGAATGAGGGAGTAAATTATGTTGATATTTAAACATAAATAACAATGTTTGGAGGATGTTAATATCAAACACGTTAAGTGTTTTAAATTCATAGAATAGTGGCTTTGTATGAGCCAAATAATGAGAGTGAGCACAGAGTCGAATGGCTTTCTTCTGTAATAAATAGATAGCATTAATTTAGTCTTTCCACAAGTGGCCCATACTAAATTACAATAGTTAATGTATGGCAATATTATATAAAGAAGAATAAAGCATAAAGAGTGCATGTATTTCTAGGGAGAAAATATTTTGTTTTATACAGTATACCAATACTTCTAGAAATACAAGTAATAATGTGGCGTATATGCTCAGTCCAACTCAAATTTTCATCAATAAGGACACCTAAAAATTTTGTATACTTTTTGCGTTCCAAAGGAATATTATCAATAACTATATTATATGGAAAATCTATTTTATGAATATTAGTCTGTTTAAAATAAATAAAATTTGTTTTGCTAATATTGAGAGACAATTTATTACATTTAAACCAAACTGATAATTTAGGTAATTCATAATTGATTATATTAATCAATGTGTTTAAATCCTTATCAGAACATAGGATATTAGTGTCATCTGCGAATAATATAAATGATAACAAAGATGAAGTATTAGTTATATCATTAATGTATAGTAGGAATAGAAGGGGACCTAGTATTGACCCTTGGGGGACACCACATTTAATTGTCAATAAAACGGATGTGAATCCATTATATTCAACATATTGTTGCCTATTTAATAAATAATCTTTAAACAATGAAAGTGCAAGCCCCCTGATACCGTAAGTGTGCAGTTTTTTTAGAAGTATATCATGGTTAAGCGTGTCAAACGCTTTAGATAGGTCCATGAAAATCCCTAGAACATGTTTTTTATTGGCCCAGGCGTTCGTAATTTGATCGTATAAATGGATTAGAGCAAAATCAGTAGAATAGTTCTTCCTAAAGCCATATTGATTTGAATTTAATAAGTTATTCATATTTAAGAAGTTGTTTAGTCTATTATAAATTATCTTTTCAAGAATTTTTGATATGCTAGATAAAATTGATATGGGTCGGTAGTTACATATTTCATGAGGATCGTCTTTCTTAAAAACTGGATTAACCTTTGCAATTTTGAGAGAGTTAGGAAATTCGCCTGTAGACATAGATAAATTAAAAATATAAGTCAATGGAGAAGCAATAAGGTGAATTATTGTTTTTAGAAGTGAGGTGCTTATTTTATCATGACCTGAAGATTTGCTAACATTTAAATCCATTGTAATTTTAATTATTTCTTTAATATTAGTTGGGTTTAGAAACAATGATGAGGCAGTGGGTTCGGCGAGAAATTCAGTATAATCTCTGTTTGGGTTTTCAAGATTATTTGCTAGTTTCGGACCAACATTAACAAAAAAGGAATTAAAAGTATTGGCAGTGTCCTCAGAATTTATAACATGGCCATTCAATTTTAGATTTTCCTTTGGTACCGTTTTAGCTTTCTTTCCAATCAAATCGTTTAAAATTCCCCATGTTTATTTCATATTTGATTTCACTTTATTCAATTTTTCTGTATAATATAGTTTACGAGATGTTCGAATTATGGTAGTTAATTTATTACGATATTTTTTATATTTATTACTATTATTAATATCGGGGTGAGTTAAGTATATTTTATAAAGTTTATTTCTTGTACGTATAGATTTTAAAATTGATTTTGTTATCCACGGAGTTCTAGCTTTTTTAATCCCATTATTCGCTGACCCTAGTGGAAAATCTTTATTATAAAAAAATTGTAATTTGGTATTAAAATTGTCGTATGCAATATTAGCATTGGATTGAGTATAAACATCTCCCCACTGTTCTCTGGCTAAATCCCTTTTAAATGATTCAATATTTTGGGGCGTTTCTTTCCTATAAACATTTTGTTTATCTGCACCTTTGTGTAGTGCGCAATTTTTGCATATAATAAAAATGGGAACATGATCTGATATTTCAGAGTACAAGAGGCCACTGCTAATTTATTTATTAAAAACGTTAGAAAAAATATTATCAATTAAAGTCGAAGAATGAGTATCAATTCTTGTTGGTTTATCTATATGCGGGTAACATGCGTTTGAATAAATTAATTGAAGAATCATGTCTGCATAGTTACTTTCGGATAATAAATCGACATTAAAATCCCCCATTAAATAAAGTTGTTTATTTTCCCTAGAAATATCATTAAAGAACTGATCCAAGTCCTCACAAAATAAATCAACGCAACTATTTGGTGGTCTATAAATTAAACCAATAACAATATTTTTATATCTATGATTTTCGATTTCAATAAATAGAGTTTCGCTTTCTCGAAAAGAGATTTCATGTCGAATTTTGAATTTCAAATTATTATGTACATAGAATGCTACACCCCCCACCCCTACTCCCTTCACGATCGATTCTAATCATTTCATAATTTTGTAAAATAAACATATTTGGTGAGGTTGAGTGGAGCCAGGTTTCAGTAATACCGATAACTGAAAAGGGGAAATTATCGATAGAGTTTAATAGCGTTTGAAGTAAATCAAAATTCTTATTTAAACTCCTGGAGTTAATATGGAGTAAACTTGTACAGTTAGGTATATTTTGAAATTTAGAATGAAATTCTTCAGTTGCACAATATTTACTCTCCGAAGTAGCACTATATATATCAGAGGTAAACTGCTGATTTAAATCAAACATCATTTGTATGATATATATTCATGTTTTAAGTTGTTAAATAAGATATAAGACCGATAATAGCTGATAGAGTTTCTGTGTTGAATACAGTAATAGAAAACGAAATGTTGATGAGAATGATGGTAACTAAAAAGATGGAAATGAAACAAAATGAATAATTGTGAGATAAGGATGGTAACATGTGAATGAGTAAATACATATATGTATGTATTGAGCTAACATCTTAATAACTGGGTGTTTCCAAATGAGCAATAGAGCGTGTCTACCACTTATGATTGTTTATATATAGAACCATTATAATAAAGGTGGGGGGGTCCATACTGACATCATATATAAGGAGGGGAAAAGTCGGCCTAAACAATTGTGTCCGGAACAGATTTTTACAACCATTTTACAAAAACATAATGAAAATCCTGGATTAAACTGTTGCAAATATGAATATTGGATTATGGCGACAAACTTGCATACATGAATTGAAATCATTGCCGTGTATATATTACACCAGAAACTTATATAAAAATATTAGGTATCTGTCGAATAACTTTATAAAAGCAAAGCAGTAAATAGCTTAACAATTGCAAAAAATAAAATAAAAAATAATAAATTTAATATATTTGGATCGATTAAAAGATTAATTCGAGCGGTTGAAACATGTGAGGTAATTAATCGATCCAATTACCACATACGCACACAAAAAATATACATGTTTTATATAGCTTTGTACCATTGTGTATGGAAAATAAGACCAAGAGAGAAAAAAATGCATCTTCATTAAAACATGTTCTATATATAAATATGTATATCTATATATATATATATATATATAATTTTTCGAAAAGTAAAGCAAATTAACTAAGTAAATAAATATTATTCTGTTTATACCGGTCACCTCATGTGCACTCTCAAGAAATTGATAAAAGACTGACTTATTTTTTTTTTTAATTAAACACTTACGGAATACCATATTAAGTATTCAACCAAAAGGTGCATATTGTTCGAGGTATAAACAGCTATATAATTATAATTATATGTTCAATTACTAGCAATAATATATATAGAAAATTAAGGCAGCTATGATCGATTACCTATTATTACTGCAATTTACTTCACCGTTTCAAATTTTCTTTCTCATTTACGAATGAAAGAATATCAATTACCAACGTAAAGCTTTAGTACAGAAGCCCGTCTGAGAGAAAAGTCTATAGCATGAATCCATTTGTAAAATATGAACGTGCAACATTTAAAATATGAACATCAAAATATATATCGAAGCAATACATTTTCAAAAAAAAAAATTTGAAAATGGGAAACATTTATTGCACATTAAAAGAAAACAAAATAAAATGAACAAACGCAAAGATTAAAAAAAAAAATTGTCTAAAGTCAAACCCCCGCGCGCACCAAATATGTTCAGTGTGTAAATCACATAGCGCGCGATGGTGGCCGGAAACTGTCCCGATGTAGCTTTGCGCAATTCGATCGCTGCGCGAGCGTCGGACCACATTCGTGGAAATAAAACACAGCATACGAAGGCGGAGAATTTCGGCTTCATTTCAACAGCAAATGAGACAGAAAGGTGAAGTAATATAGCTTGGAAGCGGGCTTGGAAGTCGCTAAAACTGCTTAAGTGGCCGAGAACCGGTCCATATACGGTATATATATATAATAAATTTGCTTTGTCATGTTAGGATTAATCTGACGTCCAGGGGCCTGTAACATAAAGACATTAATCAATCTTAACTTTATTAATCAATCTTAAGATTGATATCAATCATAAGTCTATGGCTTTGATCGTATAACGTAATTGCCCCTGGCCCTGTACGTAACCGGTGCGCCGCGCCCCGCGGCCCGTTCATAGATCCTATGTTGCGCAAGCTGCGCTGCGCGTACTATTGTATAGCGCGCGCATACCCGCACAATATTAATACGGCACAATATTGAAAGAGCATGCGCTATATGCGCGATCGATGATGCATAAATAATTATGCATACCTTAATATTTATCTAGGGCTAGCATAGCCTATATGAAGCACCGTATCAGCGGCCGGCGGGCCGGCCCCAGATGATATGGGTAGATTAGACTTCTAGCCTATCCTCGGCCAATCGAAGCTGAGAAACTGAAAATGTCGTTGTCATTTAACTTGAACAGGCAACCTTCCGGGAGGATGAGAGAACAAAGGCGTTTCTGTCTGTTATTAATCATCTTGGCCATTTCATCGATTTCAACTTGTTTGCTTTTGCAGTCTTTAAACTTTGAATGGGGCTCTCCTGGCCTCATAAACATCGCCTCCAAATTGGGAGAAAGGAGCAAGGGCAAGGCAAATGGTCATCTCGACTTCGACTACGTTCCTGATAGTAAGAGATCAAGGGAAGGTTGGTAATCCAACGTTAACAAACCAGTCACCCACTTTCAGTTTTTAGTTTGTTAGTTAGATCGAGTAGGCCTAGGCCTAGATCTAGAAAAAAGTCTAATTCATAGTCAAGACTAAGTTTAAGATTAAACTAACGTATTCTAGATCTAGAACGTATTCTAGATCTAGATCTAACGTTAGATCCTGGGTTCTTAATTATCTTGTCAGACGGGCCATGAAATATTCCTGAAATTATGTCGCGGGCCACGGAGTATTTAAGGCGGATTCACACACAGAGCAAGACAAACGACACGACACGACACGACAACACAACATGAACGACTTTCTGAAAAATTGCTCTATTGTAAACCTAGATTATTATTGTAAACCCTGGCACTGTTGTCCACATTGCCACGACGCCTTTCGAAAAGTCGTGCACGACGTTTCAGCCGTTTCAGAAAATCGCTCAGCAAGCGATTTCCCCCATCCAATCCCGGGATCCCCAGTGCTAGTGCTAGTGCAGCACGACAAAACATTTTGGCCATTAAAGTTTACCAATGAGCGTGGTCGTGGAGGTTTTGCAGTGACCGTCATATTTATCCACAGCTGCTAATTGATGGCAGAAAATTTTGAAAGTTCTGAGGGGTATATCATTGTTTAATTCTTTTATCATTTTTAGGGCATGTACACATCTACGAGAGATTGTACCTGGTAGCTTATGCAAAAAGGATGCTCTGAAGAACAACATGGAGTCGAAGGGAATGAACTGGAAGCCATTCATCGTTCTGAAATAGCAGTGTCTCTCCCCAGTCCACCATTTGTTAATATCAGTATCACGTGTATCACCACACCCCTCCTTGTAGTTCCGAGTACCCAGTGGCGTAGCCCGGATTTCAATTTAGGCAGCGGGGTAGTTTTCCACCTCACGCGCGAAGCGCGAAAGCTCTGACGTTTTATAGCAAATTTGAAAGATAATGGCTCGTAGCACCTTTTTTCAATTATTTGGATGCAATACTGCACTGTATGTAACAGGGGTGGGTGCAGGGAGGGGGAGTTTCCCTCCGGCGCGAAGCGCGAACGCTCTGACGTTTTAAAACAAATTTGAGAGAAAGATAATGGCTGATACCACCTTTTTTCAGGTAGAAAGTTAGTTTGACGCCCGGAATGCTTTTCAGTTATTTTGACGCAATACTGCACTGTATGTACAGGGGTGTGTGTGCAGGGACGGGGGGGGGGGGGGGGGGATCTATTCCCCCTTCCCGCGCGAAGCGCGAAAACTTTGGCGTTTTAGCAAATTTTGCGAGAAAGACAATGGCTCGTAGGGCCTTTTCAGGCTCTCTCTCACTTCCCCCGCTTTTTCGCTCTCGCCTATTTTAAGGGGCAGAATAGTGAGGGTAGGGGGGGGGGGGGCTTGGGCCAAATGATATCTCATTGGAGTGTGCAAGGACACACTAAAGGCATCACTAAATGAAGATGGAAAAAAATCCATTCATTAAAAATCTAGACCTACTGCATTTAGGAATGTCTGTTTCTGTATAAGCGATGGCTAAGTGGTGGAGCAGTGGTCTCGTAACTGGGAGGACCCGAGTTCGAGACCAAGTTGATGCACTAGTGCACTAATCCTTGACCAAGTCCCTCGGAGGACTTTAATCCATTGGTCCCCTGGCTGCGTATTTACAAGCATATAAACTAAACCAAACTATAAACTCAACAGCGAAATCTAAGAAATTTGCTATGTGGTCCCACCATTGAGGGGGCACCGGCGGTCTTACTTGATAGATGGAATGTGAAGTAATAAGACCAAGGGGAGGGTGTGTGTGAGGGATCTTATCATCTTATTTTCACGTTCCGTTTCACCTCACCTTTCTTTATTCTGACTGGTCGGTATTAGGTGAAGTGATCATACTCTCCAAATGTCTGCAGGTACCCATATTGCATGTAAAATACACAGGCCTGCACAATTATTTCAAATTTATAAGAAAATATATTTTTCAGATCATTTTGTCTATACATCGAATGGTATAAGCAGTGAGTGTATAAAACAAAACCGATGGAATTATTCTGAATAGACAACAAAGATAATTCATTTTGATGTAATTATTCAGCATCGTCATATGTTGAAGAATTACTTAAAAATTAATGATCTTTATATGTATATGTAATTCTTCAACATAGTCACATGAGTGACACTGTGACATGACCATATGAAAAAAAAAACACGGCAAGAGTTATTCCGAAAAGACAACAAAGAAGATCACTTATGTAATTCTTCAGCAAAGTCACATGACCAATTCAAAAACTTTTAGAAAACTCAAATAAAGAATAATGATTTAAAACTTAAACAAAATATAAAACTTCCGTCTTATCTTATCTTTGAAATTATTTTGATGATAACAGTGGGCCCGTAACTAGGATTTTTGCGGGAGGGGGTTCAACATTGGAAAAAGTGGACCTTTCTGAGCGAAGGGGTGGCGGGTTTTTCAGGAGGCGTGCCCCTCCCGGGGTATATGGCACGAGCGTATTATATAGTCACTGTGTAGGGTTCCAAATTTTGCGAGCGAGCAAAGCGAGCGTGAGAAAAATAAAAATGTACTTATAAGTGGCAAAATTTTATTGCATTAGTCACCAATAGGTGAAATGTAAAGCTATATCTCCGGTCATCTTGTTGCCAGGAATCATTCATATTTAAGTTTTTAAGAAGTGAACCGAATAGAAAGGTATTAACGCTTATATCTGGGTGCCATGGCGATAGGGTGCCTGAAAATTGTCATAACATTGAATATTCATGTACCTCGGAATCGCTGCATGGAACTATCCCATTTATAAGGTTTGCGAGCGAGGAAAATGCTCTTTACTTTGCTGCTAAATAGACCTAACGATTATTCGGGTGCCATGGCGATAGGGCAGCGACTACCTGAATATTGCAGTAGCACATGGAAATATTCATGCACCTCGCTGCCTGAAACTATCTAATTTCTAAGATTTGCGAGCGAGCGAAGCGAGCGAAGAAAAATGAACTTTAATTTTCTGTTGCTAATTTCAATATAGAAAGTAAGGTAGCAATAATATCTGGGAGCCATGGCGATAATAAGGCAGTGACGTGCCCGAAAATTGTCATAACATTGAACATTTATGGACATTAGGAAATATTCATGGTCCTTAACTGCTGCCTGAAACTATTTCAAAGTTTGTTATTAAGCGAAGCGAGCGACGGAAAACGTACTTTACTATCTCCCAAATAATATTTCCAAAACACTCCAAGTGTTATACCGGGGTATCTTGTTATCTCTCATTATAGTTTCCAAGAAGTCGATGTTTTATAAAATATTATCATGGCACTCCGGTTGAACAGGCTGTATTAGAGGGCCATAATCTGAGGGCCTGAATGACTTGACCGGGTCCGCCTGGAGTACTCCATGCAACTTGAGAGCGGGAAAATTTTCCATTTTGCTCTCTTTTCCAGTATGGTTTCTATATTATTTCACTATTATATTCCATTACCACAGATTTTATTTGAGTCTTATCATTCATGTTTATCACAGCTTATCTTCCCATGTTATCTTTGTATGATGTTTTAAGCAATTTATTTCCTTGTATAGTCAGGATTCCTGTCCAATCTAACACTTTTTAAAGATCAAAATGCATCAATGAGCACTTCAATTTCGTCTATATAGTCTGAAAGGAATCAATAATCATCCAAATGTCAGATGTCAACGATAGTTTAATAATTAAAATGTCATTCAACAGGTTCAATGGTCAATCAACTTCAACATAATTATCTCCATTCATTTTCGTCAGATTTCATTCAAATTCGTCCGACCTGGCAATCCGCTGCAAATTTTATCATCAAATCCATCTTTGGGAAGTCTATTTCAAGAAATTGTCATTCAAATTCGTTACATATACAAGACCTACAACGAGCGGGTGACGATTTGGAATAACTCTTTGAACTCTGTCTTCAGTCTTTGACAAAATCGATAGCAAAATGAAAAATAAATTCTGAAATGAATGGCCTTATAAATGACTGTGCAATGTTATGAATTTGCAGGACAAAAGCAAATAAAATTGACTGAAAACCCTATTATCTCACATTATTTCCCACATTCTTTCCGCTTTCCCCTTTCACGTGACCCCTTGTGCGCCCCTCCCCTATCTCAGCCGGTTGGTATGGAAATTAAAAAAAAATTAACCTAAATATCGATCACTATTCTGATGTCACTTTGGATTTTTTCGCCTTATGATTCTTTTTTGTTGTTCAAGCAAATTTCTGCTCGCCAGCTGGGGAGGGGGGGGGGGGATAATCGAACCCTCTAAAAGTGCCCCCCCCCCCCCCCCCGTTACAGGCCTGCCATGTACCTATTACAAATAATTCTTTGAAAAAATCGATTGGAACATGGTATAACGTACAAAATTCGAAAATGAATGATGAAAATCGACATTCATTAATTATAGAACTACCACATTTGGAAAATACGGGACAAAATTGAAATGAAATGTATTAAAATAGACAGAAAGATGGATATCTTATCACGTTATTTTTCCTTTCGATCATCTCTCCCCTCGCTTCTTCTTTTCTTTTCTTTTTTTTCAAGCGGACCTCGCCAGCTGGGGAGGGGGGGGGGGGGAATAATCGAACCCTCTAAAAGTGCTCCCCCCCCCCCCCCCGTTACAGGCCTGCCATGTACCTATTACAAATAATTCTTTGAAAAAATCGATTGGAACATGGTATAACGTACAAAATTCGAAAATGAATGGTGAAAATCGACAATCATTAATTATAGAACTACCAGATTTGGAAAATACGGGACAAAATTGAAATGAAATGTATTAAAATAGACAGAAAGATGGATATCTTATCACGTTATTTTTCCTTTCGATCATCTCTCCCCTCGCTTCTTCTTTTCTTTTCTTTTTTTTTCAAGCGGACCTCTGCTCGCCAACGGGCGGGGGGGGGGGGGGTTCGTTCGAACCCCCTGAACCCCCCCTAGTTACGCGCATGTTAAAACATGATGGATATCAAATAAATTCTACCACGACATTCTCATCATCAATGACGATATCGCCATCTCTCCAGCAAGACATTTTAGCGAATGTCGTGTGCGGTGTGCACTGTTTTTGCCGTTTGTCGTGTATAGCAGTCGTGGTGTGGTGTCGTTGGTCGTGTTCGGTGTGAATCCGCCTTGCATACAAAGACGTATTACTAGACTGACGTCTCACGTTCGAATTCGAACACAAGGTGTATTAATTTTCTGTGTTAATTTAGCGAGCGAGCGAGGGAAGCTGGCAAGCAAAAAAAAAAATGACACTTTAACCGTGAAAATGTAATTTCGTTATCAAAATGTAAAATACCATATTATCACTGGCACTGCCAGAAAATGAGGTGGTGGGTGCCCGAATGCCGGGTAATATTGATATTCTTGGGGAAGGGGGCTGGTGGGTCTACATCAACTGATGCCCGTTCACATCAACAGCCTCCACCAACATGCTTCGAGCAACTACTATACCCGGTAGATAACAAACGACTGTTCTCATTTTTGGTTGGGAGAGGGTGTCTGTCTCGCGAGGTAGCTGTTCGGTGTGTTGTGCCAACCGTGGGTTTTTCTTTTTCTTTTTAGGGGGAATTGCGGGCAATTCCACATGGACGATAACTGAATTAAATGACTTACTGTCCTCTGCTTTTGTATAGAATTTTTGATACAATTGAAGGGACTGTGGGGTCAGGTAAAACACTTGCTGTCTTAACTATGTAAATTTTGAAAATACACTTTATGTCCATAAAAAATCAAAACGCGGTGCACTGTCAGTAATAGTATAACTCATAGAAAGAGGCATATTTTATGTTTCACCTTGAATTTTGTTTTTGACGAGAATGTTCCAAAATATTGTTTCGTTTTCTTAAACGAAAATGTATTTTATATAATGGACAGTTTGTTTTTTGTTGTTTTTGCAAAATATTGTGCGGAGGTTTCCAGTGTGTAATTCCCACCCCCCCCCCCCCCCTTCACCGTGTTGCTGTGTCACTGTTTCTATAAAGAATATGACTAATTTCATTTAATTCAGGTGGCGAGAAGAGTAAACTCGATCGTCTCACGCTAGATGACTCGAAAGGAGAATGGAACCACTTGCCAAAAGGATTATTTCTTTCGGTGAGTACCTACAAGGGGCATAACGTGGGTACATTGAGGGCGCATGGACATCACCGGAAGGGGTGGGGGCGGTTTTACCTGGTGAATGGAATACAAATCAGGCAAACGGTGAGGGTCATGCTATGTCGTTTTCTCGGGTTTTTTTTTTTTTACCCAATCTACATCTTCTTTTCTCTATTTTTTCATTTCATTTTTGTTGTGCGGAGACACGCGTGCGCCTCTGTAGCTACGCCACGCATTATCTACGCTACATTACCTACGCTGACACGCACATATTGTACAAGAAAAACCTTGTAACACAAAACATGAATTACAAATAGCATGTAAATTCCCTATGTGCAAACTGACGAAATCCGAGGCATAGTTATATAAAAGTGAATCCATCGCTGTCATTGCCCGGTAAGAGAAATAGAGTGAAAGAAGAGAGGGACAAATAAGCAGGGTTGTGTTAAAAAAAGAGAAGATTTTTTTTTTTTTAAATTGTCTAAACGTTTTTCTTTTCAATGGAAATAAGTGCTTTCACTGCGGTAATTCTCTCAAAACTGTTTATTCTTTACAGTAAAATCTTATAATGTGCCTTTTATGCCATAAATATCTCCCCCTTTTTTTAGATCAGAAGTTAAAACTGATGATAAAATATAATCTTAATTTGAAATGAAAATGAATATGATTTTGCAGTCATGGAATGAGCAGTACTTCAGTTTAAGGGGCAGGGTAAAAAAATGAAAAGCTGCAAAATGCACTGGTAAGCACTGGTATTGTTATGCATAGCACTCTTCTTTCTTTATCACACGAGCGTATGATTTCTGTATTATTGTGGGGCTATTATATTGTTCCCAACTGACAATCCATGAATGCCAATTTTAAAGAATCCTGAAAATGAAAATCATTCAGTGTCTTTAATTGTCTTTAAGAAAAACTGAATTTAGCCCTTTAAGTTTCTCTCGTGCTTTTTTTACACAGATGAATTAATGTGGAATGAAGTGTATTGTATGTTTGTTTGAATGCTCATGCATGTTTATTAGAGTGATAACTCATTATTGTTTCTGTGCCTTTATGTTTGTTCGACGTCACGCGTGTTTGTTACGGTGAAGTGTGTATGCTGCTGATGGAAAATCATAAGAAAACACAGCAGCCATACACTCTGCAGAGAAAGAAGAGTTTACAGCCGAACAAGAGATCGAGGCGCATTTTGCAACTTTGCACTTTTGACCTTGCCCCGTATTTTGATCTACTGCAAATTCCATGACTGCAAAATCGTAGCAAATGGGGTATCATTTTGAAGAGGATTTCTAGTGATACTAAATAAAACAATGATTATGCCATCATGACAAAAGAGATATTATCGATTATACTTTCCAAACGTTTTTTCGAGGGATTTATATGTTATATTTATTCAACAAGGCTTATGTTAAAAAGGCTCGAAGAATAAAATATATTTAACGGGGACTTCCCAGTAGACAAACAGCCCGCTAGACCAACAGCCCAAGACATTGACAGCCCACGAGACTGACAGTCCAAAGACCGACAATGTCGGTCTCCCGAACCCTTAGATAAGTTGTCAGAAGACCTGTGAAACGACATGCTACTGGCCTCGGGGGTCGTCGATTTTGAGAACACGTAACTTTCAGTAGGCCCACGAAAGAGATAAGGGAGTGGGGGCGGGGAAGAAAGATTTGTCTTCACTGGTATTGTAATAACTAACTATGGAATGTTTATGCCAAAATAAAATACAAAAGCCAAGGAATTTAAACATAAAAATGATAACACATTGAAAAACTTATGCATAGAAAATCTGTAACACATCTATATTTTTTGAAGAAAAAAAAAAATAGGATATTTAAAACATGCCTTTAAAAATGCAGTGTCTTGAACGTGCCGACCCTGAAAATAAGGTAAAATTACTTACCGAAATTACTGTCAAATCGTTTGAGGTAGGCATATTGGTAAAATGAGTAACCCTTCCGCAAATTACAAACTCAATTGAAAAGATCTGTGGTAGAGCAAATAGCGCAGACTTGTAGTTGCTGTAGTTGTTCCAAAGTTGAAAAGGATAAGTACTGAAGTGAGGTATGCCTGCTGATCCACTTATATTTCTTCAATTTCATTCAGAGATGATCGTTCGTGAAGTAATTGATTTGCTTGATCTTTTGAA
This sequence comes from Heliocidaris erythrogramma, assembly GCA_025617745.1. NCBI lineage: Eukaryota > Metazoa > Echinodermata > Echinoidea > Camarodonta > Echinometridae > Heliocidaris > Heliocidaris erythrogramma. The sequence goes on from CM046853.1 coordinate 74,310,042, forward strand.
CATTTTGATTCGGTGTGATTTTATTTGACGCCCCGCCCACACACTAGTCGTTTTGGGTAAGGGGCTCGTAAAACGTTCCGCGGATATGGTAACCGAGTTGACATTTGGATAAATCATGCATGCATGCGATGGTTGAGGGGCAACGAAAGAATTGTCAATATGCAAACAAAGCCCTAAATAAAGCCTCTATTTAAGGGACAAAGCACGTTCCAAACTTGATTGCTTCATGACTCTCTTCCACCATCGTTTCAGAATACTTCGCGCCCGATTCCGGTTGGGAGTGAAGGAAATAAGGATGGGTTCTGTTCCCATATGTCTGCGTACTTCCATGCAACCCCTGACATACATATTACAAGGGCTGACAGGTACATGTCACATCAACGTTAGATAAAGGTCGCTTGTTACCAAGACAGTCATCACTCTCATGATCTAATAAGCCTTTCTGTGCACACTTATCAACTGAAATCAACTCAAATAACTGAATAACAAATAAAATCAACTATGGGGTGATGCTTTACAAATTGTTGTCGACCTAAAATCCAATATTTAATAAGAGAAAGCAAACTGAAGTGAAAATTTAAGCTATTAGGACAAGGGAATAAATCAATTTGCCAACCCAAATTATGTATTCGCCAATGGAAATTTGAATGGAAGGTATCACTCTTTAGTGACGCCCTGATTATCAATGTACTGTATACTTGGTCAAGACATGCATACAAACACAAACGTATTGCTTCATAACATTATACATGTTTGTCAGTTCGATATATACAACCAATAATTGCTTATGTTAGTCTACCGTCATGCGGTCTTTTCACCACCCTGCTTACTACAGTACGTTACGGCATTAAATTGACAAAGGGAGCAATGTCCTATTTAGTAGGCACGAACGTCTACACGCGGGACGATTAGTAATTGGGTGTTTCAAATTGGAATGAGTATTGTCTTATTCAAATTTGGCCGTGATCTGCCAAGTTTGATAACCAAGTCCACGTTGTCACGCAACAACTTCAATTCTAGTGAAGGTCTGTTTAATGAGAAATCTGCGACGACGCATTAAAAACAGGGTGGTAAACTATGACTCAAAGTTGTTGGCAGATCAATTCACTCACACGCGTCTATAATATTCATAAATATTCATCTCAACATATTGGCCTTTTATTCTACAGCTTCCAATCTAATAAAACTGAACTGATGTTCAGTAAACTTGAAATCAGATTTGTGAATGAAATGACGTCATACTTTTGTCCAATGAGGTTGTTCGCACCTTATTTGTTTTGTTGTTGTTTGTGAGTTGAGTTATGTATATGCAGCAAAAGTTTTCATGTCCAATATCTGTCGTCTATATTGTCTTATATCTCTGAATTTGAAAGGCCTTTTAATTACGAGATTAGCTCTTCAAAGCTCCTTGGTTCAATAAACGAAAGATAAATTCCCACGTAAAATGGCCAACACTGTATAGATAGGACACAAAACTACAATTCTAAAAAGGGCCAATTTTCCCCACTTTGTATGGACATGTACATGATTCTCTCGGCAAATATATTCTTAATATTGTAAATTTCAAACAATTTTGTGAGGATTTTATATTTTGTAATAATAACTGTATGTGGGTATTGTGTTTTATTATCCCCATGGGGGTGCTACTTTTATTCTCCTATACAAGAGCATAAAAGTAAAGAAATGAATATAAAAGATCATGTAATATTAATGCTCAATATGTCTAATAACTGTTATATTTGATTGAAAATGTTTGCTTCCTTGTATTGATCTACATGTATTATTTTATTGTGTGTGTGTTTTGAAATAAGTAGCATTTAAGTTAAGATAACCCAACTGGCATGGGGAAACTGAAATTACACGGTACGATCAGTTACACAAAAAAGGCTGAAATAACATATGAAGAATACAAAACACATTTTCATAAAAATAGATCTGATAACCAGCTTATTTCATACTTTTCACTGCATGCACGCTGTAGGCGGTCGTGTAGGAATATAAATAGATTTTTGTTATTACTGATGCAAAGGTGTGCATGTACGTCTTCTGTAGCTCCATGTAACACCCACATTCAATTACAGATGCAATTTCTACACCTTCATGCATTAATTATGCGGTTAATGGGCACTGGGTGCTCAAGATTGTAACTAATGGCCGATCTGGTGCTTGCAGAATTGAAGCGATAAAAATTCAACACTTAGCAGTTGTTGACGATGTACAAAATGATAGATGACAACGGTTTGATGATAGCATGCATGACGTCTATATATTCTTCAGAATAATATCAAAGATAAAATGTCATCGCAAAGACGTTCTTTTTTCCCGACCACGGCATTTGGAGTGAGAGAGAGAGAGAGAGAGAGAGAGAGAGAGAGGGGGGGGGGGGGGAGCCCTGTAGATGTTTAATTTTACGCCATATAACCTTAGCACCTTTTGAGGCGCTATTAAGTTCGCTCAGGAGGGGGTGGTTATGGGGGTCCCTCCATAATTCTCTGCAAACAAGTAAAAAATTCTAAAAGGGGGCGGGGTCACAATCGACAAAAGGGCGGATCGTCTATGGTCAAAATGCATACTTTCCTTCCAAAAGGGGGGTGGGGAGGGCACGGGCCGGAAGTACCCCCCCCCCCCCCTGGATCCGCCAATGCACATGTTGTAAATACTTCTTGGTAAAAATAACTTTACCCGACTTTTTTATTTATTCACTTGATTATTGTAACAAATATACGGTACGGTTATTAATCATAAACACAGCTAGTGACCGTGGATGTCCACGGGCTGCCTCTGCTAGTGAGTAATGATTCAAGAACGAATAGGTCAGGATAACTTTTAAAAAATGTATTTATCTATTATTTTATTTTTTATTTATTTATAAATATTTTTTTGCTTGCTTGTCCAATATTTGGGACACATTGTTGCGCCCCTGCAAATAATCCTGTATTCGCCACTGGGATGTGGAACGTCAATTGACTTGGGAGATGGGATATTTTCCGGCAGTTCACTAGAGAATAACCAACATGCATGATGGAACTCAAAATAATCATAAAATGTAACCTGTCTTAGATGGCGTGCTGTAGTCTGTGTACATACACTCTTAGAAATATTGGGCAAAATTTTACCCAAATTTTACCCAACATGAGGGTCCTTATGAGTCCGACCAACTTTTGGGTAAACTTTACCAATTTCATTGTTATTTTTGACCAATGTTGGGTAAATGCATGTAAAAGTTGAGCAAGATTTAACCAACCTATGCCCAATCTTCATTTACCCAGTGGCATTTACCCAACATTTCTAAGAGTGTATGTGCACACCATTGAACGGAACACGGTCATAATGAATACATATATTGAGTATATATTAGGTAAGCATTACTCTACGATGATTATCCTCAAACTAAGGAATCGTCTATGAAAATTGTTTGAAACAAATGATCCTTGATGTTGTTGAATTTCCCCTTAATTGCTGCATTTGATCAATAAAATATGTTTTTGTTACCAGCACATAATATTGCATATATTGATAAACATAAATCTTTGTCATAATTAATTTAAAAAAAAGAGAGACAAAGAGAGAATGAGGTAGGGGATGTCGTCTTTTTTAATGTCTTTTATAAAACATTTCTTTAGTGACTGAAAAGCAAAATCATTTAAATATTCCTAAATATTTTATGATTTTGTCAGTGGACGCCCTCAGTGCTATAGCTGTTGCTAGGTCTGGCAAAAGTCTGACAATTTTCCCCGAAGCATGAATTCAAAGCCAGAATGGAAATTAATGGAAATTCCCAAATATTGCATATTATGGATTATTGATATTATGATATACATGTAAATTGCGATATTTCAAACATAAATTTATCTGAGAAGAAGGCTTGTGCTTTTTCGATAAAGCGCCCTGCTTCAAGTATTTTTTTTCTTCAAAAAATCAACACTATTCAATATGCATTGTATTCTGTTTACATTTTGAGTTGTACTTTTTAACCTTTGCTGTGTGAAAGCCATCGTGACTTTAGAATTATTTACAATAAAAAATTTCCTAGCCTCTGGTGCATGTGAATATAAAGTCATATTACAGTTTTCATAAAATATTGAGACACGTTTATTTGAAGCTGCGTGTAGCGATTGTAGATAGAAAGAAAAGGTGTCTATGTAAATTGTTATTTCAACTGCCAGAAAGAGTAAATATTAAAAGAGTTCGATACAAATGTTTCCATTATTTGTTTTGAGTCAATACTAAAGAGAGGATAAGATTACATTTATGAATTTTATTTATGATGCTGCGTGACTTTTCCAAAGATCTAAAATACATATTGGCATTTGATAGATGAAAATCAACACACCAGTGTCTTGTCAATGTTGACATAATTAAGGCAAAGAATCCATATAAGGGTTATGCAGTGTAAGATTTTGTAATCAAGCATTGAAACAAGTATAGCTACATGTACTTCAGAGTATAAGAGAGAGAGAGGGGGGGGGGGGGGGGGGGTGAGAGATAGAAAGGGGGATGGAGGAAGAAAGTTTAAAAAATGATAGTTGGTTTGCACAAAGTTGATCATCATGAAAATTGTGCAAATATCAGTCAGACCCAACTCCGAGGGTCCGAGCACAGGTATATACTCCGAAAACGGCGTATAGAACAAGAGGAATATAGAGCCCTCATCGTTCAGTATGAGACAGTGTGTACAAAAGGCATGTGGAAAATCTTGCAAAGTCAACCTGCCAACGATATACATATTCTTAAAAATAATGCTGCGTGTCAATTATCTTCAAAATCCTTGAATGATTCGTCATGTGAAGTGAATTTCAAATGACACACATTTAAAATAAATATATCCGCAGCATTATTTTTGAAAAATATATTATCAACAGCAGTTCGACACTGCACGATTTTCCCCATGCCTTTTGTACACACTGCCTCGCACTGAACGATGAGGGCTCTATATTCATCTTGTTCTATACGCCGTTTTCGGAGTATATACCTGTGCTCGGTATTACGGAGTTGGGTCTGACTGAATATAGGGGCATTTCTAAAACCCGAGACTTTATAATATATTAATATTATAGTTCATGTTATGACCACCAAGATTTGAAAAGCGGATAGTCAGATAGTTCGATAAACATGATGTCACAGTTCCTATGTAGACCGAGTGACGTGTGAAAATGTCCAGTTTGAATTGATTAATGGTTGAATATATACATTACATGAATACAAGCAAGTACCAAAAGAAGGAGGTCGCTTCTTGTATTAAAAATAAAAAAATGTGTTCACATGTAGTGATGTCCACCATCCCATCACCTATTTGAAATTGCCGTACGTATAATGACCAGTTTTTATTTCATCAAAGATAAAGGGTTGGCAGTGTTAGAGTCGGGGTTGGGTATGGATTTTAAGGGGGGGGGGGTGGATTAGGGTAGGTCCAGGGTTGAAGAAGTTAGAAATTCGGTTCTTCTTCTTCTAGTAATCTTCAAAGGGCTATGTAGCCTATCACGAAGATGAACTAAAGGTTGCCAGCGATGTGAGTAAGAGTACTTGGTTAATTGAGATTTATTGAGATGAAAGATGCTTTTGGAGTAGTGTAGGAATTTGTCGTAATGAACAAGAATGTGTTTGCACGCTATACACTTTTTTTCTTGTAAGCTAAATATTTTCTGACACAGTGTTTATGCTTGAAACCACAATCGTAAAAATTAAATAAGGATACATTGCTGCGTTTACACCCACTGATGACAAAAGAAGAAGATGAAGTTAGCAATACATTTTCTGAATGATAATGTGTCAAAGTTGAATCAACCGAATATGCACCGCGCAACTGTCAATCTGTTTAGTATAATTAGATCACGGTAGGTGTGATGATTTCACACTTGTTCAAGCTAGCGGGTGGAGTTATTGTCTGTCCTCTTAATGACGTGATTGAATTATGTTCGATGAGTCAATGAAACTATAAACCACATAGTTTACAATGATGATACATCCAAGTGAGGAAGCCTCCTTCAGCCTGTTATAATTTTGTCAATGATAAGGTGGCAATTGGTCCCCTCGATATATCCCCTTCCATTCAATTCCGTGCAATAATTATACGAGAATTCGAGTCGTTCCGTGGGTAACTCCATGGGCGATAACTATGGTAACGGACTTACACACTTTTTTTGCTGTAACTTATATGACATAGAAATAGGGCCCAAAGTTTTAGCTTACCGATACATTTTTATTAAACTTGGTATAGTCACACTTTGATATACATATCAGATTAAACAAATTATTACTTCTCCACACGATCAATATAATGTTGATCATGGATTTACATCATATCAAAGAATTTGATTTTAATTTAAATTTGTTTTCTAACATATTGAGCCAATGAAGTAATGGAAATTCCGATATTCGCACAGCCATTATACTCGGGCAGCAAAACCCTCGAATGTTATATTAGAGGAAGTGAAGTGGCCGAACATCCTCGTATTATTTGGGCAGCAAGGTGCCTGAATATCCTCTTAATACAATATAACAATATAACAATTTAATTATATGAAGAGTGATAACACACCCCTAATTGTGCGAATACAAATTCTTCCATTTTCAAGATGCTAAATATAGTGGCCTCGGAAATAATTTGTTAAGCAGAAAAAACCCCAGACATCCAACTTCGGAGGTTACCGGTACTTGGAACATGAGGTTGGTTTAAAGGGGAAGTCCACCCTGGTGATATCAACTTAGTCACGTCGACCATTTGTCAAACAATTTAACATACTAACATTTACCGATATAAATAAACATCATCAAAGCATTTTCATTATAGGTATACAAACAATTTGTTTCCTGACGAAGTTTGTAACCTCTTTCAATTAAATTCTACTATTCATAAATACGAAACCAGACACGCAAATCACATCCACCTACCCAAGAACAGAACCTTATTATTCCAACATAGCATCCAGTACTCAGGACCTAAGCTGTGGAACGTTATCCCTGACACAATAAAATACTCTGCATCTGTTGCCACCTTCTCAAGAAGGATAAAAAACATTTCACTTCATCCTACATATAATATGGTTTAAGACACTTCCCTATACCCTCCATTGGGTCTATTCTCTCCCTTTCTTCTCTCTGCTTATTCGTGATACTTCTCCATACTATTATGTTGTACCTCCGTTCTTACATTCCCCCCTCTTTTTCTTCTTCTTCTCTCTCTTTTCTTTTTTCTTTTGTTTCCTGCAATCAAGCTCAGCGATCTAGGAATGTTATTTTTTTCTTTTTTTACGTAGTTCTTTTCTTTTTATATATTTATTATGTAATATGTATTGTGTTACTAAGGGCCCCCTCGCCTCAAGCGTTTGCTTTTAGAGTTGTGTCCTCCAACTATGTATGTACCACATGAATGTATATTATATCATATTTCTGTTAAAAATACATGTACATTATTTTGCTAATTCATTGCTTTGTAAACATAATATTGAAAACTTGGAAATAAATGTCTTGAATTGAATTGAATTGGTTCTAAAAGAAGCAGAAAAAATTAAAAAACAAATCAGCTCATCTCCCATTTGCCCTGTACTGCTGAAAAAAGTTATAAATTTCTTTTTCTCTTTAAAAAATATTTTATCATACATGCACCTCAGATATAATCATTTTACTTATGCTCTAACATATAACCTGTATGATACAAATATTCCCTCATCAAAAACAGAGAATTTATGCATTTTTGTGCACACAGTAAATGGGAGAGGAGCTCGCAAGATACGTCACGGAGTTGCCAATTCGTGATTGACTGATTAAAATTTAAAAAAAACTTTATTTCTTATCGGATTTTGCTCAAACTTTCATTGATCTGTTTCATTTCTGCTTCTATAAAAGGGCCATTATATCATGGTGGAATTTCCCTTTAACCATTTTGAATATAATAGGAGTAGTGCTTAATTTGATGAAATGCCAAAAATATAGGTTGACTATATTAGCCACAAGGCTGACGCCAAACCGAATGGAAAGAATGTGCCTTTTATTATATTTTAAAACATATTCAAAGTTAACCTTGTGTATCTTTTCTGATACACCTGTGAATTACTTTGTCTAGTTTCTAATGCGCTCCCATTTCTCGACGTTCTCGTTGAGAGAAGTGATGGAAATTCATCACTTCCGTCTACCGCAAGCCCACATTCACCGGGCAATACACGAGATGGGACTCGTACAGTGCAACTTCATACAAGATTGGGCTCATTAGAAACTTAGTGTGCCGCGCCCATAGGATTTGCTCTGCGTGCAAATTAGCTCCCGAAATCGCGAAAATCAAAACTATCCTCCTTGACAATGGTTACCCTGAGCATGTTATATCTCGCACCATAACACGGACGCTGGAGGCACAATCCAAATCTGACACCAGATTTGGACCTGCCAAATGCCCCGTGTATCTCAAACTACCCTGGAGGGGTAAGGTATCTGACAAATACGCCAGTCAGATCAAACACGCAGTGTCACGTTGCTATTACGCGGTTTCGACACGCATTGTGTTTTCTACACACAGGATGCTACCGTCAACTAGCAAGGATGTACTACCCACCCCCCACTTGAGTAATGTTATTTACCAATTTCAGTGCCGGTGCGATGCCAGGTACGTGGGCCGTACTTCTCAGCGGTTGGCTGATCGCATTAAACAACACATTCCCTCGATTATTCGGACCGTACACCCAATCAGCGCACGCAGCCCGTCCGTGCCTGCAAATCTGAAATGCACGCTAACAGACCAAAGATAGCCAAATGCGATTCAGCGATTGGTCTCCACTTGCTGAACAATCCAGCTTGCGCACAAAGCTGCTGAGATGCCAACCGTTCCGGAATATGCATGAGGTCAAAATTAAAATGTGAATTACGCAACGGTTGAATGCTTGTGAGAGAAAACATGACAACAATAACCATGCTCTCCGCTATTCACTTGTCATGAAAGCCTTGAAATCCACCTCATACATATTCCGGAACAGTTGGCAACTCTGAAGCTATGCCGACGATCAATTTTCAATTATGTCCCGGGCCAGAAGCTCAGCGCATTTACGCTTTCTGGAAGCTGCTTATATCCAATCGCAAGAACCTCTTCTGTGCAGACAAAAGGAGTTCGTCCAAGCTTTGCGATTGTTCTGAAATTACGGCGTCTAGGTTGCGTCCGGGTTCACCGAGTATAATATAGTTGATTTCAAGTAATTTGTTTTATACCTGCGTGATAACCTGATGAGTGCAGGTCGAAAAGCTTCGTTATCATGTCTCTTTTTCGTGCCATATGTGAATTACTTTGTGTAGTTTCTATTGCATATCGATTATTTCAAATACGGATTTCCTCTCATGACAAAAAAGCTAAAATAAATAAGATCATGGCACACACCTTTATCAACATCATGTTCTAGGAAAGAGCAATGCCACCACAAAAGCAAGAATGATAACCATTCCGTTCATGTTGCATGAATAGCAGCGCGTGAAAGACTACGGTCCGACCCTGTGCGTACAGTTTTTCTCATTACATTTTCGGGGGGGGGGGGGGGGGGGGGTCATTATGTACACTGAAATGAGAATAAAACACAAATGACAAATAGAATAACATTTAGCATGAATGGGAAGAAGAAAGATCGAAAGTTCAGTGCCATTAAGTGTCCTGTTTAATTCATTCGTCCCTTTTGTTATGAACGAAATGGTCGTGCGTAACCAGTAATAATTGTTGAGACACCTGGATGGCACATACATGTTATTTCAAAGACATTTTTTTTGCAAATTAGTGGTACATGTACCAGGGAGGTGGAAGAGAGCATGTACATTTGAACTTGGTAAAGAGGATGATGATGACTAAGGGAACGAGAGTTATTTCAGTATAAAAGTGATAAGATAAATGTGTAATTTGTGTGATCTTCGGTTAGCGCTGCAGTAATCGAAGGTAGATCGTTTTACCTTCAGCCGAGATTCTTTGATAAATTAAACAACGACGAGACACCTTAAACGTAGAGCTAGACAGAGACTGCCAACATTATACTATGAAATCAGACATGACTTACCGGTCAATAAACTGCTTTCGTCCTTCAGCTGCGTATCCTTCAGATGACTTGGGCAGGTCGCCGGGTTTTTGCTTGTAGCTATCAATGAGTAATCTCCCTCGTATACAAGTTCTTTTATGATTTTCAGAGGCGCGTCATTTCGCCTTGAATAAACAGTAGGCACAATTCTTAAGCAAAGAGTATCGTAATAATGACAAGCAATGGTTGCTAAAGTAGGAAGGGTTAAGAGTGCTTCTGTAGCGGGTATTTGTTTAGTCCTATTACGGCTAAGATTGTTCGACGTGATTGCCATTTCGTCATTCCATGGAAACATTCAGAAATGTGGAGCCTGCTTAAATTGATCATATCACTTGACTCTTTCGTGTATGTATATAGTAGCATGACTGTGAACTTCATTAAGGTGATAAATAAAATGGGAATGAAGGAATGTTGTACGTGATGGACGTGACATGCTTGAATTTCTTTATTTGACTAACGTATAGCATCATTGTGATCAACTCTGATGAATGGAATAATTGAACAATACCCTGTGGGGTTATCCCCCCCCCCCCGCGAACAACGACAGCCGGATAACCATGATAACTGCGCCCAGATAGGCCTATCAAACCTCCCAACAACTACCCCAGATAAGTAAGAGTGTAATTGCTTTGGGTGTCGTTGTGCAAGGGGGTAGTTTCTATGCAGTCGTCCGGATTATCAGTCCGGGAATAGCGGGGATAGCTATCCTAGGGGATAATATTCCGGGGGAAATTGTCCGAGACTTAATTTTAGTTGTCCGGCGTGGTTTTGGGTGGGATAGTTGTCCTTTTGCGAAATGAATTGTCTTAGCTAAAATTTTGCTTAGTGGATTCTCAGATGTGTATAATATCTTTCTCGCAATGGAACGAATTTCTTCAGCTGATACAACTCGAATCTATATGCGTGGATGTTGATCATCATTTTCATTACATTACCAACATGATCCACTTCTGAAGAGAATAGAATGTACGCCTTCTGTTCAATTAATTCGTAAATTCGTTGTGTGTTTAATATGTCCCGTCCTAGAAATTTTCGTAAATATGTAAAAAAGAAAAAAATTAAGGATGGAGATGGTCAGATGAATGATGAATTCCTTCGCTTTTAAAATTTTAATACATGTATTTTGTCTTACAGATACTTCGCCAGCAGCAGGCGAAGTTGATCCGGATGAATTACCATGCCATGATGCATCCAATGAAAAAAGCCCTGTTTCCTTTCGACGAAGCCCAGACATTGCGGAGGAACGTTGTAGCTAACGTGTGCAGCTCACTTGAAGTGAACCCATACGATGCAAAGACTTCCATCCCCGGGCATCTCCTTGTCGATGATAACCATAATCTCATCTTTTGTCAGGTATAATTTCTTTTCTTTTGTAAGGTGTAATGTTCTTTGCACTTTGAATATGTTTCTTTCCGTCTTAATGCGCTCCTTTAAAGGCCAAGTCCACCCTAACAAAAGTTGATTTGAATAAATAGAGAAAAATCCAACAAGCATAACACTGAAAATTCCATCAAAATAGGATATAAAATAAGAAAGTTATGGTATCTTAAAGTTTCGCTTAATTTCGCAAAACAGTTATATGCACATCCTGCTCAGTATGCAAATGAGTGAACCAGTGACGTCACCCACTCACTATTTCTTTTGTATTTTATTATGTGAAATATGGAATAATTTAATTTCTGCAGATTTCACAATTAGGAAGCTCTCATTTAATTGTGTATAGGTTGCAACAATGGCAATTACACATGTTCAGCGAGGAATCAAACCTTGTTTCACATTATAACAAGGAAAAATTAAAATATTTCGTATTTCATGTAATAAAATACAAAAGAAATAGTGAGTGGGTGACGTCACTGGTTCCCTCATTTGCATACTGAGCAGGATGTGCATATAACTGTTTTGCGAAATTAAGTGAAACTTTAAAATACCATAACTTTCTTATTTTACATCCTATTTTGATGAAATTTTCAGTGTTATGCTTGTTGGATTTTTCTCTATTTATTCAAATCAAATTTTTGTTAAGGTGGACTTGGCCTTTAAGGCTTTAACACTCTTGGTCTTGGTCCGTGGCGTAGCTTCATAGTCCCATTGAGGGAGCACTGGCTGACCTGGCGGGATGGGGATGGGATGGCCAGGGGCACATGAAGTTCTAGGTGGGTGAAATGCAAAAGAACAGAGTTTGTGAGATTTGGTCGTATCACCTTTATCTCGTTGCCTCTCCCCTTCTCCCTGTCTTTCCATTTCTTTTCATTGTACTAAATTTTTTTTTGGCCATTCGATGTGGGGGGGGGGGGCAAAAGAGCTACACCCCCGCTTTTCGCATTTCTGTGTAGAAAGGTGCCCCAGGCGAGGGATCGTACATGTGAACAAGCTTTACATACCTTGGCACCGCCTTGCTTAAAAGCAGCTTTGGCCCAAAGCATTGTTAATTTGTTTTTGTTATTATTTTTAGCTGTATAATATGACCCAAAGAATGAAATACACAATGGGGGATCACATAGTACTACAACAATTCAGTTGGTATGCCCCAAAGCGTACAACTTCTGCTTCTTTTGCTCGCGTTTGTTTTCAAAACTCTTTGATTATAATAATGATGATGATAATAATAATTATATTACTACTAATAATACTGGTAGTTTTCCGTCACGTCGTGCCGCCCCTGGCTCTCGAAAATTATTACCCCGATCAAAGCCGAACGGCCAGAATGTAGCGATCTGGCATATCGGGTACCCATTTACACCTGGGCGGAAAGTGGCAAACGTGGACTAATGTCTTGCAGTGCCGGGCTGGGATACGAATCCTCACCCTGTTGATTGAAAGTCAAGTGAGAGTACCACTATACCACGTCACCTCCACCTTATCCCCACCTTCCGATTTTTTAATTTTTAATTTTTTGATCATATAATAGATTCGTAAAGTAGCTTCCATCACATGGCGTAATGTCCTAGATGAATCAGCAACCAAGAAGGGCAGTCACAAGATCAGACGTCTGAGTACTTTCACTACAGCGGAGAGAGACTACAGATTGAACCGCTATACGAAGGTCAGTTTTCCTCCGATCATTACCAAATTTCATTTAGTAAAGACATTGCGAGGATTAGCAAACGACGACGTAGAATATGTTTCATGTGTGCGTCCCCCAAATGAGCAGGGTTAAAAAAACAAAAACAAAACAAAACAAAACAAAACAAACAAAAAAACCCTGATAGTTTCCAAGTGAAATAATTATGTACATGTTAATCTATTTCTGGATTGAAGCATTGATAAAGTGCATGTAAGTTTACATACATACCATGTTTTTTTTTTTGTTTTTTTCATTTTGTTTAAACTATGAAAAAAAAAATCTCTTCATTTTTGGAAAAGTTAGAAATGAAAACCAGAAGGGAATATCGGACATGAAATATACATGTATTGCTGTAGAATTCCAATTGGTACTAAGCCTAGCCCGAATAAGCATTTGGCATGTTTGGGTTTCGGTACTAATAATCGTTGTTGGCTCATTATACATATTGCGTACATCACATTTAACTCGTGCTAGGGTGCGTGTGTGTGTGTGTGTATCTATTATCATTTTTCACGAGTTGATTGTAAAACAAAATCTTTTGGAAGTGTAAACTGAAAGATCAGGATTTTTTTCTTTTTTCTCTTTTTTATTTTAAATCTGATGCATATTATCAGTTAGCTTGGGATTAGATATCCTTTAAACTGTTTTGACATTATTTCTTGGAATCATTCACCTGTTTACATTCTAGCTCTACCTTCTACAGCATCCTGGCATTCCCCAATAATAGTATGGTTGCCTTTTCTTCTTATATTTCGACCCGTTGAATCCGAGATTATTTCATCAAAGGAAAACTCTTATAATTAAAAGCATCCCGTGGCGAATTTTGCCCAGAATCACGAAACTCGATATTGTCCACACATGTGGGGGCGGGCAAATGTCGGGAGCATATTTTCAATTGTGACACTGTTTGTTTTCGTCTCGACTGCCAAGTGGATGTTGGTTCGAAGTAGCTGTAACGTCAATAACCTAATAGAGACGTCGACCCTTCCTCAGGATTGGGAGAGAGGGAGTTGATCGGAAGTCCATGTATTCAAAGCATAGATTACCTTGTTAACCTGGGAGGGGTGGGTCACTTCCCCGGAGCCCCAATCCGATTGATGCCCCTGTTACATGACTTGATGCCCCTGCTCCACTCTTGTGAAGTAGAACAAATTTGCAATGCCATCTTGTTACTCCACCCTGCTTTTTTTTGTTGCGAAATGGATCATTTGCAAGTAGTATCTTATTTTCTTCTCCAATCTTCAGATGTCCTTCTGAGTTGAAAGAAAGCTAGCGTAGCTATGATCAAACATAATTTTATTTACTTCTGTTACAGGCCTCGAAAGTCAGCAATTTTAGGGGCAGGCAATTTCTGGTTTTGGGGGCAGTCTCTTTCAATATTTTTTTAGGGGCATCAAGGCAAGTCAGTGGGGCCCGGCACCAAGGCAAAAAATAAAAAATAAATAACAAAACACAAATGACTGACTTTACATGTAGGTACCATTAAAATTGCCGTCTGTAAGCTTCCCAGTTTCTAGTGATACATTAATTGCCATATTTGTAATTTTCTTCCAATGTGATCTTTAAGGAGAGCGGTAGGGGAGCAATGCAAAAAGCTCTTCTTCGCCATACAAGGGGCCGGTGAGCTTTTGAGTTTCGTATCCAGCGCAGCGTGCGATTGTGCACATGCACTGGACTCGGTCATCGGTCATAATTTGTCCATGGTCATATCATAGCACGCGCACCGCGCGTGAGCCTAGCCATATCTATCTAGCCACGCGAGCCATGCGAGCGTTTCATCAAGCATTTTGTCAGTGATTTTCACCGACAGCTGTTATAAGCTACTGAAATCCTTGCACCTGATTGGCTGAGGGCAAATTTGTAGGTGAAAATCACTGACAAGACGCTTGATGAAACGCTCCCCCGGGCATACACAACGTGCGAACGTACATGCAAAGACACCTTGAAAACATCGCTTACTTCAGTTACGTTCAACACGCGGAAGATAGCTCGCTGGCGGGTGCGCGATTCATGTGCTTTTCTATGGGGAAAAAACCCTTTTCGTTCAAGCTCATTAATACTGAAGTTATCGACAATTTTCTTGCGCCAATTTGAAGATCGTACAATTGTACAGACTAAATACGGTGGTTGGTACATAGTGCACGCAGTACGCATATTACATTGACCGGTGCAATGATTACCGTCGTCAAATTGGCAATTGATTGATCAATTACGGGAAATCCGTAGAAGTTGGCAGAGCTGCCTACCTCGAATGGATTAAGGCGCGCAGCAGCTCGCGCGCCTTAAAACTCACGTCCCTCTCGCACCTCGATGTCGCGTAGTGAGTTCCTCAACAAGCTATTGTTCGTGTATGTTTCGGGTGAAAGGGCATTACGGCAAAATAAAAAAAGGGGCACCCACAAGTTGCCGTAAGTATTGTAATATTTAGAGGGGCATCGCGGCAAGTTGAAGGGGCATTGCGGCAAATTGCCTTTTGCCGACCGGGTAATTCGAGCCCTGCTGTTATAAAAATATGAAAATAAATGAACCAAAAAAAAATCAAATAAAAATGAATTCCTACATTGCTTATTCAGATTAGTGTTGATATACAGTACGTGCAATATCCCCTCGACGGTTGCAAGTCCCCCCTAAAAAAATAATAAATAAATAAATAAAAAAATAGATAAATATATGTATTCCCGCATTAGGTCGTTAATTTTTGTCGGGGGTATGCCACTGTCAGTTCCTAAAACTTCTTTTTCTTTTGTCATGACACTAGATTATGTTCGTCCGAGAACCAATTCTTCGTGTCGTCTCTGGATGGTACGACAAATTCATCATGACCAACGATCGTGATCAGCTACACTATGTCATGCGCTATGGATGTGACATCGCGCGTCGAGCTCGTAAGAACATCAGCGACATCAAGCTTTGTCGACACGACGAACACGATGTTGATGAGGAATTAACAGCAGCAGACTTGCTTTCAAGACTGAAAGAAGCTCGTACTTTGAGGATATCGTTCGAGGAGTTTGCCCGGTATCTGATCAATGGACCTGTGGCCATTAAGAGCGACATGCACTGGGAAACCTACCACTCTCGCTGTCAGCCTTGTAAGGTGATTTATTTCTTTATCCATTTATTTTTTTTATATATATTTTTTAATTTGTGTTTTTATAAGGAAATCAACAGAAATCACAACAATTACAAGTGATTTACATGATTAAAAACAAAATCACTGAGCAAAAAAAAAAAAAACAAAACAAAACAAACAAAACAACAAGAACAAACAGTAAAAATAAAGCAATTGGAACAAAATTAAAAAATAAAAATAAAATAATAATTAAAATGGCAGAAAATCAAACGATCAAACATTAAAAAAATCGCTCCGCCACCCGATCCGGCCCATCCCATCAACTCCGCAAGGGATCCTGCAAACCCCACACCCAAAGCCAAAACCTATCAAATTAGAGCCCCCACCAAATACAATTCAGCGGCTGCACAGTCAGGCGGTCACGCCGAGGCCAGCGGAAGGCTACGGGTAAATTTATTTATCTACTTTTCATTTATTTATTTTTCATTTATATATTTTTTTCATATTTGCATGGTTCATCACATTACATATATAGTATTATCATGATAAGAATAGTCACACAAAAGTAGAAGGTAGTTACGATCATACTACATTTACCTGTTACAAATACTGAAGAAACACACAGAGGGAAGGCAATGTAAGTTTAAGGATTGGGATGTTGCCACACCCATACCGTTCAATCTGACATTTTCTTAAAGTGGAGGAACACAAAAATATTAACAGAGTTGACTAAATATATACAAAAGTTATATCTCATTTCCTTACAATTGTTTATAATTATTCTAATGTATACATGTATCTCAAAGCATTCGTTTGGATCCAGATGAGGTATGCGGCTTGTCTTAGTTAAAAACTCACCTGCCTCCGACAAAGAAATTATGAGGTGAAGATTTGTCTATCTGTCGGTCAATTGAATTTGGTGTCGCCAAAACTACTGGCCGTCTTCGGGTCTAGTGGTTACAATTCCCAGTGGAGACATTTTTTCAACCTTTGCAAAAATTTCAAAAAGGGATGAGAGCTCTGGGGAACTTTGATTTAAGCTACGCAACCATTATTCTCTCATTTTCATTTTCACAATTATATATATATATATTTCCACGAGAGTTGCCAACATAGTTGTTTAATGTTATTTTCTTACAATTGTATATATATATATATATATATATATATATATATATATATATACATATATATATATATATATATATATATATATATATATATAGCATTGTGAGAAATTAAATGAACATAGTTTTTCTACAAAGGAGAATGAAATGTAAAGAATCAGAATAAGAGATATTGAGATGGAGTAGCCCTCACCTTGCTTAATTCATCTTACAATGCTGTTTACATACCCATAACCCATAACAATAGGACATTTCACTATGAAAATGTAAGGTAGAATCAGTACAATATGAACAATATTTTGTCAGGTACAAGATATGTCACTCTATATAATATGCCAGTATTTCGAGAAATTGGCGTCGAATATGTGTTGCAAATGATCTTTCCAGTTGCTCATTAATGCAAACATTGTTCACGTCTTTCTTTCTAATAGGACATCATTAAGTTTTACACCGAGATTTACAGTAGCTGATTACAAAACTTCATACCTTTGAAGTGAATGTAATTCGTTTTTTACACATTGAGAGATAGCATATAACTTCGAAATCTATCAGCTAATTTCGGTAGTTCATATTAATGGTGTTTCCGAAGATATTAATATCAAAATGACATAAGAAAACACTTGTACATGTATCATCAGCAAATCAACGTGGCTGATACAGTACAGATATTATTGATAATCATATGAAATAAAAGCGTGCCTAATATGTAAACTTGCGGTACATGAATGATATGTTAGAGTTTACAAACTTATAACATGTGTATTGCCTCTTCTGGGAAAGATTAATGGATAACCAATCTAATGCAATGCCTCTCAATCTATACTATTCTAAATTTAGTTTACATAGAAGAATTTAACGGTAAAGAGTGTCAAGCCTTGCTCAGATCCATGAACACACCAATAACATGCTCACGAGCCGCGAGAGCACTAAAATTCAACATGATAAAATCTACTTCAAAACAATTTAAAAGTATTTTCAACATCATTGCATTCCAGGGTAATATTGGAGCGCCTTGAGCACCATTGGTGGATACGAGCGCTATATAAATATCCAATATTATAGTGATTCCAATACATCAGACCAGTCCTCTGCCAAGTAATCATCATTTAAACAAGAAATGTCTTCGGTAAAAAAAAAAAATCGCTGTCGTACAATTTCTTTTATTTTTGGAGGCCCGTTAATTTGTAGATCATCAAGCATGCAGAACACAGGTAGATAATCAGAAATTTAACAATAGAACAGCCAGATTGAGAATTAAAATTTTACAGTCTTAACAATAATTTTATTCAGAAGTGTTGACCGATTATTTATTCTCGTTGGCTTATCTATCATTCCACTAAACTGTTAAAGGCATTGGAATTTGGAATCAAGTATATTTTGGATATCAGCGTTCTTTGTCTATATTAAATCAATTATCACCCATAACAGATTTATTTGATGTATTAATTGCTAAACTCAGAGATTCAAGATTATTAAGAAACTGTAAACATCAAAACATAAAAAAGGCAAAATGAAAGAAAAGAAGGAAATAAAAAGGCAAAAACAAAGGTTAAATTGAGATTGTCAAAAAAAAAAAAAGAAAAGGTGATGCTCATTCCTCTAGTTATCGATACCTTTAAACGTAGTACATAGCTTTAAACGTTACTTCCTTACACGTTGTTCCTCTTAACATTACATATTTTCATCAATATCTTCTTTTAACGGAAATCCAATCTTTGTAAAAAGCTGATTATTGTGAAAGCAGAAAATTAATTGAAACAGGATAGTAAAATTTTGAAAGAAATCGGACAAAGTATTTATAAGACAGTTATGAATGTTTGAAAATGAGTTCTCTACATCTATGTAAATGTCAAATATTGTCCGGCGTCATTTTTTTTAATACCCTCCTTCCGGATAAGTCTTTAATGATCATGGTAACGGTGTAGGGACATGAAATCTGTATCATTCTTGTTTGTTATTTATTTCTAGGGGAAGGGTAAAAACTGAAGTTAGTGCGGGAGTAGCATTAGAATAACACTATGGTACAATCAGTTTTGTTTTGATTTTTGGTTTTTTCTTTGTTTTTGTTCTTTTTGTTTTGTTTTGTTTTGTTGTTTTGTGTGTTTTGTGTGTTTTTTTTCTTTTTTTTTTTTTGGGGGGGGGGGGGGTCTTTTGGGGTCATTCCGATATTCGCTGTTTGTGTATCAATTGCATTCCTTCGACTCTGGACATGTTTAAATTAATGTATTGCTATTGCTATTGAATCTATTCCTAGTCTCTGTCCACATTAGGGATGGTCGGGATAAGACTGGTATATGCATTTAGCTGACAGTATAAATCTAGCTGAAACAAGATTTTTCCTCCTTTGTGATAATTTTCTATCTCTCTTGATCTCTGTCAGCACCTGTAAGAAACATCAGCTACCCAATAAAGCTTGCCTCTTTCGTTATTTTTGCCATCTTTTAGCAGCCCCCTTACCTTAAAAAAGCTCGCTCTGAGTAAGAAAGGAATGGAGCTGATAGAATGTAAATACCTGAACAAACGTTTCTTTTTTTCCTTATCATCATTTCTCTAGGTGGCGTACGATTATATCGGGCACTATGAGACGATTGCGAGTGACGCTAACGTAATCATGCACCGCGTCGGTCTCAGTAACGACGTCTTCCCGTTTCCCGTAAGTAGGTCCAGCTCAGAGGACATTGCTCGTGAGGTGCTGAGTGCCCTGGACCCCCTTCTACTCATGCGACTCTCAGAACTCTATCATCTTGATTACCAGCTCTTTGGCTACAACCTCAGGAAACTGCAAGAATGGACTGACAAAGACCTTGATGCTACAATGATCAACAAAAACTACTGAATTAGTTTTATGTCTAACACAAGCATGACCGTCACAATGGTGGACATCCTGCATGACTTTGAAGAAGAGCCATTTAACGTGTCATTTTCTCGCTTGCGTCTATCATGTCGTGAATCTTGTACACCTAATTCACACGCACAGACCTTGATGTTCATGATCAGGTTATCAAACGTTTTCTCTGATACACTTGTCAAATCAGTTGGGATGACATGAATGACTTAGCCAAGCATTAATTCATAAAACTAATCTCTAATCTGTTAGCAGCAGAGGAAAACGTATAGTTCTACTTTGTTCCACGTTTGCAACCTAAAATTTGAAAAGAAATAAGCTTTCCCACACGATTATTTGGATTCTTGGACAACTACATGTACCCCTTTGAGAACGGGGCACCCTCGCTATTCATTAGGACCGCTATTCATAACGTGTAAGTTCCTATACCTGAAGGTCCGCTATTCATAAAATGGAATGGGGGTCACTATTCATAAAGTCATAAGGACCATTATTCATAAGGACCGCTATTCATAATGTGAGATGAGGGTTGTTATTCCTAATTCACATTGAGGGTCATTACTCATAAGGACCACTATTCATAATACGAAATCGGGGTCGTTATTCATAAACAAGAAGGGGCGCTATTCATAATTTATATTGGGGGTCACCACTCATAAGGACCCCTATTCATAATACGGATTGAGGTTCGCTATTTATAATATGAGAAGAGGGTTGCGATTCATTAATAGGAGAAGAGGGTCGCTATTCATAACAGGAGAAGAGGGTCGCTATTCATAATACGGTATGAGGGTATAGCGACCCTCATTTCGTATTATGAATAGGACCCTTTTTCCGTATTATGAATAGCGACCCTCTTCTCCTATTATGAATAGCAGGCTTTATGAATAATGACCAGTATGAATAATGAACCTTTTCTCCATTATGAATAGCGGTCATTATGACTGGCGGTCCTTATGACTAGCGAGCGGGACCCCTTGATAACTACCGCCGGTAAATTCTCCCGGATTACTAAGCCCCAGGACCTACCTTCATTGGAAAACTATCCAAATTACCCCTAGACACCTACCCCAGGGAAGCTACACCTCTGACAATTATCCCCAAGGACATGAAGGAAGACATACCCAGGAACACTCCCTTTCGGACAACTACTCCCTAATATATTATACTTTAGGTAGTTGTGTGAGGGTAATTCATTTATGGGGTCTTTGTCCGGGTTAATTGTAAAAGGGAATATTTGTTCCTACGAAGGGAGTAGATGTTCGATTGTAAAAGAAGGAAGTGATGGTTAAAGTGGACAATTTTTTTAAAGGGTGTTGTCCGAGGTAATTGTCTACGGGGGGGGGGGGGGGGGGGGGGGGGGGGTGAAAGTCTTGGGAAAATCGTTCTTGAGGGCAGTTGTCCGGAGTGAAACTCCAGGAATACGGATAATTTGTTATATCTTCCAAAAAATTGTTTAATGGACCTTACCACAAAATGCTTATGAACTGCTCTTGGGTGAACTCTTCATTGATAGAATTTTAATTTAGAATAATGAAGATGATAATAATGATGATAATAATAGTGATAATAATAATAATAACTATCGTAATTATAATAATAATCATAATGATAATGATAGATAATGAAAATGTTAATGATAATGATAATGATAATGATAATAATGATAATATTAGTGATAAAAATTGTTAGTAATATATCTTTTTAACACAGGATAGCCGCAGCAGTAATAACATTGTTCTCCCTGAGGGCGTTGTAGTCTACACTAGCTTTGAGATGTATTATAATTGGAGTCGTTTTACAATACTGGGTACTGAAAGGGTGACAATATACATGAAATGGATTCCTTAGAAAACACATTTAAATTTAACATCAACCAGAAACCCTTGTTAAATGCTTTACTTGTGCTTAACTCAACAGTCGGAGATAGTATGTAAATTTTGAACTTCACTCCTTGTTAAGCATGCATTCCTATGGATATTTGTATTGATCATGTGTGGTGTCCACAGTATGAATATTCTATGAAATATTGGATATAGTTTTTTTCTTGAGGCAAGGTGAGCCAGCTGGAATTTTTGGTGTATAGTTTATCACACATAGGTACATGTATTACCTTCTTGGTATGGTTTATGTGCACACATGATCAATATTTCTGTTATCTATCAAATTCGCGTAACGTGCGTTACTCGGAGGTATAAGGGTGCACACCAAACATTAAAGTAGCTGCTGTATTTTCCTACCTATTTTTTTCCATTTCTTTTTTCAGGTTTCGGACTTAGTTTAGGTTATAACTAATACACAATATTTAGCAGAATGCAGCTGCATATACCGATGTAACTGGCCACTGGCGTGGACACCAAATATATAAAATACATTTAGCACGCAGCAGCTTTTACAGATTTGTAATATTTCAGTTGCATTCTTGTTCTTATTCATTGAGTTCTTTCAACTGGAAAAGTTTCATCTACCATGGGTATTTCTTTGGTCTTCATTTGCCATTGTGGAGTAACATTCATTACTCTAATATAAAGTCGACAGCAAGAGTAAGGAATGTTTATCATTTAAAAACTGTCCATTTTGGGGCATTTGTTGCAATTTTTAATAAAAGCGTTTGCGTTTAAAGTTTAACATGGACTCTTGTACAAAAATTACCCATTCATTCTATGCACTCAACCATGTCACACTTTTGGTGTCCTCAATGGGGTATTTCGGGAGAAAAAAAATGCCAAATCTGGAGAGCTGTTGCATTTCTGACCAGATGTTATCTTTACTGTCTCCTGAATGTGTCAGTAAAATTTCTGGAAAAAGAATAGCAAGATACTTTAATAAAGAGACAGTGGAAATATCATCATTTGAATTTTCTGAGCAAAAATCTCTCCAGTATTGTAGATAAACATATATACCCCTTGGTGTGGGTAATGGGGTGCAATTTCCGATCTAAGGACAATTCCATTATTGAGTACACTTCATGCTGTTTGATTTTCCCCCGTTATAACCAATTCTACCGTATAATGTTTATTTCATGTAATGTATGTGTTCATAACTAAGATAGAAATTGATTTTAGATTGTCTGTTATCTCGCATTTCATAAGTCTGTCTATTGCTACTGATATTCTCTCTAATAATTTCTTTCTGTGTCACTCATTCTCTCTCTCTCTCTTTATTCTTCTCTGTCCTTGTCACTAAGCCCATTTTTCACTTTTCTTCCCCTTCTGGTCTGTCCTTTCCTTCCTCTTATGCTCTCGCTCCCCATTTCTCTCTTCTCTCCACCGCTCTCTCTCTCGCTCTCTCTATCCCTAATGCCCATGTTTTCTTGATGTCTCTTTTTCTAATCAACATGATTCAAAGGGAATAAAATTATGATATCATTACGCAAACGATATGACATTGTGTTCGTGGAGTATATACATGAGAGTATAATTTGTGTATTATGCAGTGCCCTGTGGAAGACGAGTGCCATTAATTTTTTTAATGTATCTTCTGTGTCATTTTATTGAATATGAATTCTGTACTTTTATGCAATTATTGTAACTGAAGAGGCTACTCTGGATAAAGTATTGAAACAAATAAAATAAAGATAATGATCAGGCATTGGTATGACTACTTTGCCTAGCAAGAGTCAATTTGTTAATCATTAAAAAATCAAAACATGAGACATAACACAGTGACTGTTACATATAGGTCTCATCTGCAGTCTTGTTCATACATGTCGTTTTAGTTCTATTATGTACATGTATATTTGTGTGTCTACCTCCCCATCCCAAATCCCAAACCTTTCAAATCTCTTCCATCTTCCACATACTTTAAACACACTCTATGTATGTACCCTCCCTTTCCCTCTCCCTCTCTTTCCCTCATTTTATACCCCATCTCTATATGGCCCGTATTCTAAACTCTGGTTTAACTTAAACTCCAGTCTAAGTTAAACCAGAGCTTTAATCAAAACTGCCTTCAACCGTAAGTCCCGTCTAAATTTCTGTACAAAGTTAAGCCATACTGGACTGGAATTGAAGTTAAACCGGACTTCAGAACGCGATTTTC
Source organism: Heliocidaris erythrogramma (assembly GCA_025617745.1). Classification (NCBI taxonomy): domain Eukaryota; kingdom Metazoa; phylum Echinodermata; class Echinoidea; order Camarodonta; family Echinometridae; genus Heliocidaris; species Heliocidaris erythrogramma. The sequence continues at coordinate 74,334,229 of CM046853.1, forward strand.
TAAAACTCTGGTTCAAAGGGCAGTTGTAGACTGGGTTTAAACCACACTTAGACCGCGGTTTAAGTTAAACCGGAGTTCAGAATACCGGCCATAGGCCGGTATTCTGATAGCAGGTTTAATTTAACCTCAGTCTAAAGTTAAACCCGGGTTAACTAAACTACACTTAAACCTCACCCTCAGTCTAAGTGTAGTTTAACTCTATTTGGTATTCTGATAGCAAGGTTTAGTTAAACCTAGGTTTAAAATTTAACCCTGGGTTAAATGCCCCGCCCAGGTTTAATTACCATGGAGAATCTATTACACATGCTCAGTAGAGCTCATTTGCTCATGAATATTCATAGCACGGGCCATCGAGGATTGTCAAGGGGATTCCTAGTGCATTCATTTATTGTGGCCAATATAGTGGCAATCCGAAAAGCTATCCCCAGGTACCTGTGCTCTTTTGAACTGTATGTCATAGAGTTACATGATGTAATTGCTGCCTTTCCTTATATTAATTTTTATTTTATAGACGGCAATAATTGTTATAATTGTTTGTAAATGCGGTGAATATGTTTGATTCAATAAAAATAAATAATCCCCCCAAAACAACCACACACACAACATATTAGCCTATTGATGAAGGTGTTTCTTGAAATAAAAAAAACACAAACTAGATCTATGATGGAATTTCTTTAGGCCTATTCTTTTCTTCTTGGCCTTCAAACTGGGGGGGGGGGGGGGGGGGGGGGGGGCGAAATACGCCGTTTATACCCATAGCTAAGCCTACTTGCCCTTTGCTGGAGGATACACCACTGTCGCCAGGGCGACCGGGACGGATTACTACGCGCTGTGTGTATCGCTCAAAGGTAGCTACTATATATTGCTTAAAGCGCGCATCATATAGATCTGCGAGCTGCGCGCGCAGTGCAAATAAGCGCATTTTCGGTGCTTATTGAATTTGCATATTGATCGATGATATGATTACACGACATCTAGGCCTAAATACTTTTTACGTCTCTAGCCTATAGGAGACTAGGAGAGTCTAGCTCTACGACTACGACTAGACTACGAGTTTCATTTTTTTGATTAGCAAGATCTATACCGCAAACCGTTAACGTATCTGAATATGGAGAATTTATAACGGATAATGCCTGAAAACATTGGTGAGTAGAACGGTAGGCTAGGCCCTTTTTATGCTAAGGCCTGCTAGTGCTAACGTTAAGCCAGGACCAGGTCAGGAGAAGTTGAATGTTTATATTCCCTTCGGTCCGACCTAAGGCTAAGCAAGTTAGATCTAGCCTAGGTTTGATGTGACATCTCGGCAAGTTCTCGACTAAGTTCTTAGTAAAGTTAGGCCTAATTTACTGTTTGGCAGAAAACTTCGTCTGTTAATTTGTAGGACTTTCATAACATTCTTTGTTTTCTTTTAAATTCTACATACGGCAAGTCTGAGATCTAACTAAAGTTAGATTTAACAAGTTATTTAGATCTAACAGTTAACAGTTAGGGGCCTACCCATACTACAACGAACTTTACCTAGACTTTTTAGTCTAACAGTTACTGTTAATTCTAAATCTATTGTAACTAATAATGCGTTAAAACAAACAACAACTCTATTATTAAAGTCTAGGCCTAACGGTTAAATCTAATTTTGCTACAAAAATGGGATTATCTAGGATCTACCGGGTTTTTTTTCTCTCCGTAATTAACAGCAGTAAAAAAAGTTAGAATTTAGGCGTTGGTCATTTCAGGAGCGACGTGTACGTGCCAGGTCTGCAAGAATTTCGTATCGCTATACGTCGGTAGGCCCACAGGCTCTAACGTTAGCATTTTGACTACGCGACAGAGTTAAACCCGACTTAAACTACCCCCTGCGCGAGTCTAAATATTGAGAGAGTTATTACCACACTTAGACTGAGGTTAGACTAAACCTCGCTATCGGAATACCAAATTAAAACCCAGGTTTAAATATGGCGACTTAGACCAAGGTTATTACCACACTTAGACTGAGGTTAAGTTAAAACCGGCTATCAGAATACGGAATGTGTCTAACTTTTTTTTGGTTAACGAAACTGATAAAACTGAATCAATTGATTTTTTTGTCACGGCCGGGCCGGGAACGCGACTAGCATTATTTGCTATACATTTCTATTTCGGGGGGGGGGGGGGGGGGGCGCCGCCTTTGCATATAGAACACCCTGTCCTATGGAAATGTATATTGAAACGTAAGCCTGATCCGCATCCCGTCTATAATCAAATGGACAAAGACAAATTTAAGCAAATATGGTCGGCTGTATAAATATGAGTACCTGGATACAAATTAATAGTCAAACCCTGAACAGAATATTTATTTTTAAGCCAAAGTATCTCTTGTATAACTTATAATTTTATTGGTTTTTATCATCGTCTTTGATTTTCCATACAGAGGTGATTTCATGATAACTTCCTTGACGTAGAAAGGAGATAAATGTCGAGGGATCGACATCGTCTGCTGTGTACGATTCCAGTGTACTCCTATTAGAAAGATACGTGATTTAATTTTTTTATTTAAAAAAAGTCATTATACTGATTGTCACATTAAGTCGCCTTTAGAATTTGTAAGGGTATAAATTGTTTTGCCTGATTCTGCAGTTACTTCGTGGAAAAGACTTCAGTGCTGAATTATTTGATTCTAAAATTGCATTAAATTGTATTGAAATAACAGTATATCGGCGATATTTTTCTGCGATCCCGCACATGGCGACCGGTCACATCAAAATAATGTAGAGGGCGTTGCTTTATCCACTGGTACAGTGCCGTATATAGATAGAGTCTGGCCAACTCGGCTCCAGTTGGGGTAACAACATGGCGCATATTCCTGTGTTGCAAGCTTACATAACAAAGGAATATACGCCATATTGCTGCCCAACTGAAACCGAGTTGGCCAGACTCTCTCTATATACGGCACTGTACTGGTATAGTGTCCCTGTATTAAAGAGTTGCGACATGGACGTCCCACTTTTCTGGAAACAAAATGCATGGCGTTCGAATTCTTTCTATTGAGAACACCCAGGTGCTCATCGGAATTGAATAGAAATGTTACGTAATAGTGGAAACAAAATGGCGTTCAAATCCCCAGTTGTCGCAACTCTTTAATACAGGGACACTACAGAGATCGATGGTAATAATAAGAAAAATCATAACTCACGCTTGTACCGAAAGTAGGCGTCACGACTAAAATAATATAGCGTCGCCATCGTTGATTGTCTTACAGCTTTTGCCGATGGCCTTGCTTTCATCGCTGCTTTCCCTCATTTTATTTACCGAGTAAAAATGGCTGCATCCATGCTACGCTATTGTATACATTGATAGTATGCATCGTAACATATCACCGAACCCTATTGTTCAAATTGGCATGTATTCATGCGCAAATGCAAGATTTCGCAAATTTTACAGAGAATGCATATATACATGTACAATAATTACTGTGCGTCAAAAGAAATCTTCCATTTGAATTTACAATCACCAAAGCCCTCTGTAGGCTATTTGACCTACATTCGGACATAGGTAACCATCATGTAAGTTTAAACCATTACTTATACCAGCATTATGAAATATACAATATGTTTATGCATACATAGCTTCATAATAGAAAGACAATCATAATTATTAATGGAAAAACAATTTGTCCAATAGATAGAAACTAGGAACCGATGTCGTGTGTTTTTACTAAAACACGGCTCGACAAATTACATCCAAAGTAAAATTGTTGATGCTCTATTTGATGTCTTCGTCTCACCTTGGGAAATATTAAAAAAAATTGTCTGAATTTTGTCACTAACCAGAGCTGGAAAACATTAAATAAGGAATAAATTCTTGAAGATGACAATTGTTTAATTTCTTCAAAGAGACAATTGCCTATTTTATTCTTGTTGGTTTGAACGACAATGTTGTAAAAACAAGTAGGAAATACAAGTCAACACTAAGACATTATTTCAGTGTGTTTTTTTTTCATGCGAAACATGTGAGACACATATAGAGCCTTAAAATGTTTAATAAAAACCTTTTACAAACCGACTTTCCCTTTATTCTTCATCTTTCAGTACGTCAATATCAAGTCGAAAATATATTTACAGGCAGCGCAGCGCCGAGGGATATGATATACTGGGAACATTCGCACCGCACCCCCCCCCCTATTAAAGGACCCCAAAAGGAATCTTGAAGAGAGAGAGAGAGAGACAAATTCAGTACCTCTGTCTTCATAGCAATCAATCTCTTCGAAAGACCCCGTTAAGTGTGTTGAGAAAAATAAATAGTATCAGGTTATATCATCTTGATATGAAACTGATTATTCAGGAAACAACAGAGGCAATTGAACGTGATCTAATTAATAAGCTTTGAACATATATCAAGTGACACACGAAAGTGTTTTCCCCCTTTATTTTCAGAGACCTACATGTACTATCAGTTCTCTGTTATCGATTATACCATGTGTTGTCCAGAGTGTCCAAAGCAAGCAACGATCAGGCCATTCTCGTTTGTAGCGAAACGCCGCAAAGTTTCTAACTCCGCTGACCTTGGAAGTCAGTGCGAATCGTGAGGTGAAATATCGCGAGTATAAATTTACGTCTCGATGTTTACAGTGAGAATTAATGGCCAGTATGAGTCTTTTTCTGTCAGGACTTGCGCCACAGGAGAGAGCAGTATTTGAGCGCCAAGAGCAGAGCCATCCATACACATGGATGTGTATGGATGGCTCTGGTCAAGAGACCCCGTTTTGAAGACTTTGGGAGAGTCTCGTCGGGGTCAGATTGGATATTCAATAATGACAAAATTTTCATTTTCATTCATTTGTCTGTGTGTATGTATATGTGTGTAATTGAGTTTTTACAGACGTGTATCAATCAGATATGATTATTTATGTCTGGGGACCGACCTTTAACGTCACCATCCGAAAGACGTGACTCACGCTCCAACCTGGGTCCGCTGAATCAGTTTATAATTTCCACAAGTCTTAAAGTTGTAATCTCTCTCAAAAGTCTTCAGAACTGGGCCTCTTGACCAGAGCCATCCAAACACAGAGTTTGGCCAACTCGGTTTCAGTTGGGTACAACATGGAATGGAAAATGACGAGTAACGACAGCGTGGACTCGTACTCTGCTACGTATCGGGCCTAATAAATGACACACCCGTGCATTACTATTGAAGATCATGTGAACACATTTAAAAACAAATCCCTGATTCATTGACTGATTTAGCCAACCCAGTGTCACACTTAAATAGACGAATAGAGTCATAGTACCATCACCGTTAATATGACACTCTTGGTCAATTTAATGTACGTTTGCAATCGTGATTTTGGTTTCGGCAGAGTTGAGGTGGAATGAAGTCACTAAAGCGTTGTACGGAATAAACCGAAACTCTGAGGAGTGAATGAGGGGCGATTTATTTAGCACTTCTCATACCCGTTGATCCTCCATTGTGCGAACAGAAACGCAATGTTATAAGTGTTGCAAACCTGTCATGCGAAAGTTGTTACCAATTTACTCTTCACGTCATGTCGACCCCTCATTAGTGATGAATGGATCCACTTCTTTCCTGTTTCATTGCTGTTTTCTTTTGAACAAAGTTTGAAGGGCTGTCGTTTCCAGATGTGTCTTGCACAGGACATAATAGACGGTTAACACAAAGGAAGCATATAGATAATGTGTTCTGCATATATTCGGGCAACATTATTTTCACTCTCAATTGTCTGACCGGGGATAATAAATATTGAATGCGTTTGCAGCGGCAGACATGATAGGGATATTAAATGTATCTATTACCATGATTATTTTTCTGCAATTTGCTGTCTTAATATAGGTTTTCCCGGTCAATTTCGCAGATTTGTCATTCAATTTGATAAGGGAGTCATTCAAATTCGCGAAAAAGATCTGTGCCATGAAATTTATCATTCAAATTCATTTTGAGGTCATTCAAATTCGCACTTCGGTCAAGACATTTAGCGTTTACATCATTCAAATTCAAATATGCGTGGAGAGCATTCAAATTCGCTACCTCGCTTGGAAGCGTCTTTTCGAGCATTCAAATTCGCACGTGGGCATTCGAATTCGTAATGAGTTCATTCAATTTAGCATGTATTTAGCGTTTGTGTGTTTTTGCTCATCTATTCAAGTCGTAATGTTTAAAATAAAGAGATACATTGCCCAACATGACATAGGCCTACTATACAAAGGAAACATTATATATGATCAACATTTTTCAGAGTATACATTGACAGCCAACACAGTGACACACTCACTATATATATGTATAGTTAGACATGAAAAAAAAAACAGATTATGAAAAAGAATAAAAATCAATCAAGAAAATAAATGAAAAAAAAAAGATTATGAAAAAGAATAAAAATCAATCAAGAAAATTAATGAAAAAACAAGATTGTGAAAAAAAAATAAAAATCAATCAAGAAAATCTGCAATTCTGCAGGCACTATAAACGTTAGAAATGAAGAACAAAAATTCCTAGAACTAAATTTCAAAATGATGATAAATCAGAAGAAATAAAATGAAAATAATAAATCAGAAGAAAAATAAAAGAATGTTATTGATTATAGAAAAACACACCCATGTGTGCAGAAAACTCATAAGGAAAGAATGAAAATACCAAATAATTATCAACTGACAAAATTTACTGGAACTACATTTGATTTTGAATGCTCAACGTGTTAAGTTGAATGATCCGAAACGAAATTGAATGCTGGAATAACAGTATTGCGCAATTCCCTTGCCATTCTTTGCTAAATTGAATGAACGTTTTGCGAACTAGGTGCATTTAGTGCGAATTTGATTGACAAAAACTTAGATTCAAATGACATAAATACAAATTCGAATGATATGAAAATGAATTTGAATTACACATCGGCTGTGCGCGACCTAAATCCTTGAAATTGAATGCACGCAAAATGAAATTGACTGACGATCTTACGAAATTGACCGGGAAAACCTATATAGACAAACTTTGCTGATGGGTCACCCAACATGTTGGTGAAAGCCTTAAAGGTTTACTAAATTAGAGAAAAAATGGGTGCTCTTTCCATGTAGTTTTGCCTTCTAATCACGAAACTGCAAATCGATTGTCCAAATTATGTCTCGTTTTGGCGAAAAAGGGGGAAAAGTAGAGGTTTTGGGACCGTTCCTTAAAACTCGTGAGCTGATTGGCTAATCCCCAAGTGACGTATGAAAAGTAAGAGGCACAAGATCTGCAGGCTGCAGCATATAATATTGTACACAGAATGCCTTATTTGACTCGTCTGTTCAACGGACAATTTATGAAAATAGGAAATTAATCAATATAATCTTAGGAGTGAATAATCATTAGCAATATATTTTCTACAAGATCAGAAAACGCTTTTGCCCAAATATACAGCACTTGTTTTGTTTTCTAGCTTTTCTTTTGAACAATGTTCTCATCCATCTGAGCTTGCCGAACGAAAGTTTTGCATTGGTCATAAACGCGTGCACAGCCGTTTTATGCGTCTGTATGTACAATGTATACACATCTTTAATACGGCAGTGACTATGTTCCCCTCGGACATAGCGACTGGTGAACGCTTTAGTTTTGTTTATTTCACTTACGGCTTTTTTTTTTACTTCGCTTTACATAATACAGTACTGACTTAGATTTTGGCTGAATTCAAGTAACTTATATAGAGAGAGGAAAAGTGTCCGCGATTGCGAGTTGGAGGACTTTTCTGAGCCATGCAGATACGAACGCTGATTTATCAGATGATTTATCAGACCTCTAAGGCAAAGAAGCTCGAGTGGTAAGGGGGAATTCGACCATATTATATGTCTGAACCCCTCGCAGAATACGGTGAAGGGCCGTGGGTGAAGTAACTCCAGGGAGCTCCAACGCGTTGGAGCTCCCTGGAGTTACGGGTGAAGTAGACCGAAAATGCTGTCTCTCGTTCGTTAGGTCGTCTTAGCTAACGAACGAGAGACAGAATTTTCGGTCTACGGGTGAAGCTGCTGCAGCTGCTGTCATTGAAAAACAGATTGGAAGACTTGACTCCAAGTCTGATCGTTTGAATAGCTGAATCTTTTAGCTAGCTTATCCTTCTCTTCATGCCAAATTCGGAATACAGGCCAGGATCCTCAAAATTATCTTCGGCAAAGTGATCGCTGCAGATTGTACTCGACTCACTTGGCTGGCCCATGCCACTCTGCCCGCGTGAGCTTTACATTTGCGACCCACAATTTCCGTAGATTTTCATCTTTAGGAAAATGATGTAGGCTTACACCATCTTTAGGGGTCTTTCTACAGCCCGCAACTATACACCGATTAGGCATTATTGATGAAACTGTGTCCCAAAATCAAAGTTATTGTGAGGAATTAAACACACGAAAATACGCAATGCAAATGGTCGATGCGGTGAATATCATGCTCGGCACCGGGCTGGGCCTGCCGGGGGCCTCAGGCCGCGCACGGTATAGGTTAGTGGAATATTTTCCCTTACTTTTCATGCGTCACAGATCACGTGATCACGATGTCGCTTCGCTGTGTTTTTTTAGGGGCGGGGCTTATGACAGCATAAATGTACTTTTCAAATGATTATAAAATATGACTGAAAGCATACAAAATTGTGTTATGGATATTTTTTGGCTCCTGATGACACCCTCCTACGAAAAATGGGCAATTATTTTTTTCACCAACATTTAGGGACCTAGTGAACCTTTAAATGTCGGATATGACTTAACTCTGGATTGCGAAACCGAATGGGATTTAAACATGGATTTGCGCTGGTTACGTAGACAATTTGGATCATCAAAAGAGAAATACGTAGCAATGGTTAACAAGGAAAGGATTAATGGTTTCATTTGGTCGAAATTTCGCAAAGATTCCCGTATTTCCTACAGCTACGTAAAAAGGTTTGCCAGTGACGTGGAAATCAACTTTGCGCTCCATATTTCAAACATTAGTGGTTCAGATTCAGCTGAGTATATTTGTGCGTACAGTAACACAGAAACTTTCCAAACAAGGGATCTGTATTCTTACGAGATCGGTGTTATCAAGTGCAACTGTTCCATCGAAGCGGATGTAGAGTGTGTCCTCAATGGTTTCCGTAGAGTTCAGGGGCTACCTGTGTTGATCAACATTGACGGACAAAGAAGAGAGACTGGAAGGCTGGAAGGGGACCGACTTGGATTTTCAATAATTCATCTGAATGATTCGACTCGAGACCATTCGATCAGTTTGTCTTCCAATGATGGTGTTTTGTCAGGTATAACATGCATTCTTCCTATCCAACCGAACCGGACATCCACATCGAACTCTACAAGCACATTGTCTACATCTTTACAATCTATAACCATGACCTCACAATCACAAGCAGCATCGATACTGGCACATTCGCAATCATCAGTATTAACCCAGTCATCCACAAGGCCTTTGGATTCCCCATCACCTACTCTACTGACATACCAGGAGATGGCACATCTGCCTACAAAACTATCAGAAACCTCATCAGAAGATTCCATTTCTCTTGTGCAAAATAACATCTCACAACAAACTTTCCGACGATCGTCATCCTCAACTCTTGTAACATCTTTACCACTTCAGACAATATCTTCAGCTTCGCAAACTCCATCAATATTGCCATATGCCACCTCAATACGAAATAAAATAACTTACTTAAAACTAACCATCACTGAATTATTAATAATCATCCTCTCCGGTAGTCTGTTTGGAGTAGGTCTTATTCTGACAGCAATGTTTCTCGTAACGATTTGGAGACGAAAATGCACATCAAATGGTCGTCGAGCGAATATAAGCAGTAAGCAAGGAAGGTTGCCTGACAGCAACGATGAGGTAATTAAGTCACGGATCTCAATGGTCTCATGTTATATAGCTCATGTTTGTAACTTATACATGAATTTATTTTGTGAATAAATTATTAAATTTTCATTCCAAATAGAATACAATAAATGTATTTAATACGTCTTGCGTAATAAACTAAGTTAAACTTTGGTCTACCTGGAAGACTGATGTGTATAGGTTTTAAATATATTAATTATGTATACTTAAAAACAGAAAGAAAAGCTATTGCGTGGTAATCTATGTTGTATACACGATGTACGCGTCAGAAAGAAGAAATATGTTTATCAATCATTCCGTTTTTTAATATCCAATGTAAAAATGACAGGGGAACTCGACATTTGCCGTCCATCTCAAGCCTTTAGAGTTGAACACCCTGGATATCACAAGAAATGCAGCAACAGAAGACAACTTCTTTCCATATCCAAGCAGCTTTCTGCCATTGAATGAAACGTTGGCCGGTGCAAATGAAGATGTATATGAAGAAGCTGACAACCATCTACATGGAGATGGACGTGAGAACTACTACATCACCCAAAACTTCATAGAGGAAGATATGGATGGTTACATGGTTCCTAGCGTAAGAGATAAGGATGAGGAGGGTTACATGGTTCCCCATGTAAGATATAAGGATGAGGAGGGTTACATGGTTCCCCATGTAAGATATAAGGATGAGGAGGGTTGGTTCCTAACAATTGCTAACTTCTGGCACACAATGTCATGACCACTTTTAGCAAATCGTTGTCATGGTATCACATTATCAATATTATTAGGGGAGGGGGGGGGGGGGTACCTCCAGCCTCAATTCAGTCAGTTTCCGGTTCCTCAGGCTTTTTCTCTATTTACTTCTTTTATCTAAATTGTTTTATCCTGTTTGTTTTTACGTAAAATGAGTTTATATTTATGTTGTATCTTCATGATTGTTATCTTGTATTTGTATAACTAACGGGGCCACCCTGTTTAAATAAAACGAAATAAATAAATAACTTAAGAGATAAGGATGAGGAGGGTTACATGGTTCCCAATGTAAGAGATAAATATGAGTAGGGTTACATGTTTGCTAACTTAAAGTAGAACTCTGATGATTTTAAATATTGGCTTAATACTTATTATTGCATAGATGGCATAAATTAAACAAGGTTATCCAAATTCAACGCTTGGAAACATTTGAAGTAATGATTATTATCAATTATAAAACGGTAAAATACAGCCCCCGATATAGCAGCTGAAGAGCTCCTCGAACGCTGCTGAGATATGTGACGACACACCCTGGACCAGTCCTGTCTAAGCAGACGATGTCCCATAACATCTTACACATTTTTCAGAGCCTATTTTGTCATCTCCTCTTCACTTATTTCTCTTCCTTCACTAGCGTCAGTCTTAATGTTAGTCTGTTGCCTCACTCTTAACTTCGTGTATGGTATTATTTTGATGAAAAATGCAGCGTTAAAAAAATAAAGGAATCAGTCACTTGTAAACAAAATAAGACGCCATTGTATTTTCAGCTGCTTGCACCGCGGCATGTTCGGCGTTTCAAGAGGGAACGAATACCATCCTGCTATTATTCGGAGGGCTTTTCAATTTGAAAGTGGGGTTTATTTCATTGATCATTGACCCTTCTCCTGTGTATTTACAATCAAACGGTTTTAGCTATCAGAATCCGTTTCACTTTCCCTTTATAATGGTGTGAAATAAGGTCATGTTTAAATACATCAAACTCTTTATAATTTGATAAATAATTGCATTGCAATTACGTTCATTCATTATAGGACGTCGTCTGCTTAAGCAGGATCGATCCCGAGTGTGACGACATCAAAACATCGCTATATTTCTGGCGAATCCTCGGATATTCCAGATGCTGAGAAGAGCTTTTATTTGTGTTGTTTTTATAATCATCAGATACGCAGTTGACATAAAACTTATACGATTGCCATCTGTAAGCTTCCCAGTTTCTAGTGATACATTAATTGCCATATTTGTGATTTTCTTTGAATATCTACTCGGTCCGAGTGCCAAACTTAAGAGATAAGGATGAGAATGGTTGCATAGTTCCTAACGGGAGAGATGTGGATGGGGATGGTTAATTGGTTGCCAAGTGTATGAGATGGGGATTAGGATGGTTGCACGGTTTCCATTGTAAAATATGGGAATGAGGATGTTTAAATGGTTCCTAACGCAAGAGATAAGGATGATGATGGTTAGCTTGAGCTACGCCCGCCGATGACCAGGATGAGACCGACTACATCATTCCCAGTCTAGGTTTATAAGGGTTTATAATGTTCAGGAACTACCTATCTAATAGAAACCAATATGTATCATTCAACTGCAACGGGCACAGTTCTTCTATTAAACCAGTAAATTCTGGAGTACCACAGGTATCTCTGCTCGGACCATTGCTTTTTATCTTATACATAAATGACTTTTATAAATCTTCCTCCATTTTATCTTTCATATTGTTTGCTGATGATTCCAATATTTTTTTTCCTCCCATCGAGACCCAGCAATTTTACTTTCAACAGTCATTTCCGAGCTGAAACTTGTTACGGACTGGATAAAGGCGAATAAGTTGTCGCTAAACCTAAAGAAAACAAATTACATGCATGCTCTTCAGCAATACTCTTCAATCCCTGCCTGGTAATATTCTTTTTGATCACATACCTATCGAAAAAGTGAAAACTACAAAATTCTTAGGTATAATAATTGACGATAAGCTCTCCTGGAAACCACATACTGATAACTTGTCAAAATTGATTTCGAGAAACATAGTAGTAATGAAAGGGCACCTGCAACCAAATGCAACCCAAATGCAAGTTTTTTTCTGTTGATGTGCAAGGATGCATTCAATTAATATTTTGTTATTCAAACATCGAAATACATGTATGTTTCACAGATTTTAAAATATTTTTGGAAATATTTTTTCCAACCTCCTAAGCTCCACCCTAAAAAAAAAATCCACCAGATCTCATTCCTGCAATGACATCATCTGTCAATCATCAGTCAGCTACACTAACATTCTACAATAGACAGTGGAATATAACTTCCCCCCGCTCAGCACATGCTCACAATAGAATTGCATGTTTTCGAACAATACCTCCTCATAACCTCATAACCTCGTAACCATTCTTTTCCTGGTGATGCTACTGCATGTCTGACATAGCAACTACTATGTAGGCATTGTATGGTCTATTAGAACAGATGGTCATCTCTGGCAAAGCTACATACCACTGTCTCTCCCTAGCTCACCAATGATTTACAGATGATCTCACTGCAGGAATGAGATCTGAAGCGTATTTTTACGGTGGAGCTTAGCATGTTTGAGAAAATGATTTCAAAAATGATTTTAAAATCTATGAATTTAGTTGTTTGAATAACAAAATATGAGTTGTATGCATCCTTGCACATCAACAAAAATCAACTTGTATTTGGGTTGCAGTGGACCTTTAACCAGCTGAAATATTAATTCCCATCCTTTATTTTGTTGTCTCTTTACTTCTTTATGTTTTCCATATCTTAATCATGGAATTTTATCATGGGGCAACTCTACCGCGCAACAATTAAACAGATTACTACTACTTCAAAAAAAAAAATGGCCATCAGGATTGTATCTCTTACAGGTTATCTCTCACATACTGACCTCTTTCACAGTAATAAAGTTCTCAAAGTGTCTGGCTTATACCTTTATAATTTGGGTCAATTTATGTTCCAACTAACCAATAATGAACTTCCGAATACTATCGCAGACCTTTTCACAACTAACAATACACTAAAACAACTACCCAACAAGCATTGGTGTTTCTAGGGGGCACGTGCCACGGGCGGCACTTGGAGGGGGCGCAAAAACGAAAAAAGAGAGAAAACAAACAGGGGCGTTAATCGTTACGTAACTCTATTCATCATGGGGGGGGGGGGGACGACACAATAGCCGTCCCCCCATGATGAATAGAGATACGTAACGATTAACGCCCATGAAAACAAAGGGGGAAATTAAAGAAATCATAATCCTTAAGGATTATGGGCCCTCTATCGGCATTGCAAATGCATTAGAAATACAGTTCTAAAGCTCGATAGCTTTGCTCCCTCGCATAATTATTTTCTTTCAGGATCTCGTAATTTTGCGCCCACAGTAGCCTATATAGTTCTTAAATAGCTTTTTTTAAGGGTTAAATATTTGCAAAATAAAGATGCAATTGTTGCTTTGTTCCCTATCATGTAATTTTTATCTGCTTCTTGCTAAATGTTCAGCCCCCAATATAGGATAAAGTGCATACAACAGCACTTGCTGAGGTTCAACATTTAAATGAAATCTCAATTTTCAGTCGTCTATTTCTCAAGGGTTTTCGTTAATTTTGCTCCAAATTTTAGAAGGGAGTGAATAGAAAACCGTTTATCAATTTACAAAATTCGAACTTCTCTTCTGCTCAATTGCAGTGTTCAATTGCAAAATTTCACGGGTAAAATGAGCAAGAAATTGTTTTTTTTTATCGTTAAAAATGCAAAATAATTGCCGCTCGGTCGCTTTGCTCCCTCGCTTGAACAATAACGTAGATATGTTGGGGCAGGGGAGGGGGGGGGGGGGGGGTCGCAACTTCATTATTTGCCATAATCCCTAGATACGCCACCAACAAGACAATCAAACCTTTTCCGTCTTCCCCGCACGAGAACGCTCTTAGCACACAAAACATTCGTCTTTTAACAGATCCCAAACTTTGGAATAGTCTCGATCCAAACCTTTAGGAAATAGAGAGACTGCACCGTTTTAAAAAAGAACTGAAATCTCTTTTGCTGAACCCATATCATACTAGTTGTTGCTGATCTCGATCTGCACTTCGCTTCTCTCTTCTCCTCTCCTCTACCCCCTCCCCCCCCCCTCTATAATGAATTAATATTGTATGCTCTCTTCTGTTTCCATCTGCTGTTTCTTCTCATCTTAATCTCACCAATTCTACTTTCCAGCTCCTCTCCTTTTCTTTGCTAAATTTGGACCTAACTCGACAAGCCTCGCTTTCAATAGGTTCTCCCACAAGATTATACTGTATGCGTTTATTACCTCTACTGGAAGATATTTATTATACTGAGCTCTTATGATATATGCATTATCCTTTGCATTATGTCATTTGATATAATTATATGCTTATATTTTGCTTTTTCATGTACATACATTATGTAAACCGATCGTGGAAACAAATCAAATCAAATCAAATGTCGAGGGGATGGTAGGTATAAAGAGACCAATGATGGACAGAGCTACATCACTCCAATTGTTGTGCAACCAATACATATTGTTAAACAAAAATAAGAAGTAAAGGATATAAATGGATACCTAGTTCACAAATGAAGGGTTTGCTAAGTTAACAAAAGTGGTTAAGATATTTGGTTCTGTAAGTGTAAGCTCGAGTAAACCTTTTAAAAAGATGCTAAATTACTAGTTCTGTGTTAACTAAAATTTGACTTTTAACATTTTTAATTCAATTCAATTCAATTCAATTTTTGACCTATATATGCACTGTTCAACATTATTTTGTAACAATATGGGTCTGTCATTTTCTAAAGATACAAGTTTACATACCACATATACTTCTGTGAGTTTCATTTCACTCATGCATATTTATCATGATTCATTTATATTATTGTTTGTGTGTTTGCGTGTGTACGCCTGTGTGAATAGTTGTGCGTTTGTTTAGCATTATGTCCGAGGACATTTTCGGACAGAGAACAAAAAAAAAATCATGACAACAATGGTCCTCGGAAGCCGGACAATAGTCCTCGAACGTCGAACAATGAATTTATTCCGTCGACTGTCCGAGGACGAGTAACAAAAGAGGAACAATAGTTGTCCTCGGAAGAAAGCCATGTAAAAGTGTGTGTGTGTGTGTGTGTGTGTGTGTATATATCTCAAATCTCGATCTCACGGAGTTTTATATACTTCTCTTTTTGATATTCGTACTTATCTCCGAGCAGAACTTTTTGTTTATAGATATATTATATATATATATATTTATATGAAATTATTGAAATGTTCACGGAGTTCTACATTTGTAAAATGTATGATGATGATGATTCAAATCAATTCAATTCAAATTAACATTTCTTTCCTTCCATTGATTCTGACAACATTCAACATCTATTCAAATAGTACAATTTACATGATGGTGAAAATAATTGATAGTAATGATAATAGATTGATAATAATCATAATAGTATTAATAACGATGATATTGATAGTATTAATATTGTTCTTCCATGGGGCCCTACAGTCACATCATTGAGAAGTTAACTACATGAATAAAGTGTATTTCCTTTCATATTATGTCAGACATTTTTATTCTACACGAATAAAAGTTTCCTCACATGCTATGATCAATAGAGGGCACTCGTATATCTGAAGGCTCAGAGCCATCCACACATAGCGTTTGGCCAACTCGGTTTCAGTTGGGCACAACATGGTGTATATTCCTTTGTTACGTGCTTGCCTAACAAAGCAACAGGCGCCATATTGTTACCCACTGAAGCAGAGTTGGCCAAACTCTATGTATGGATGGCACTGTGGAGGCTCTGAGCCATCTATACACATAGTTTTGGCCTCCCCGACTCCAGCAGGGAATTATATGGCGTATGTTGCTATATTTAGCATTTTGACCAATATGCAACTGGACTGTGCCTTCAGCGAAACCAGTAAGTTTCAAAAGAGCATAATATGTGATTCAATAACACGGTAAAAGAAATAAGTCATTATCTATTAAAATTCTTTTTAAAGGCTCAATACATGCTTCATTAATTTCAGGATACGCGACTAATATTAATTAGTCACCAGAATGTCCGTGCCGCCCCTCTATGATGCAACGATCAGGTAAAAAAAATACAGGGCCGTCAGAAAAAACAGTATTGATGCTCATAAAACTTTCCTTGATAAACAAAATTATTATTATTATTATTATTATTATTATTATTATTACATCGCTGCTTTACAAATCTGCTTTTATCGTGGTTTCATAACCATGCCTTGTGATTTAGTTTTCACTCACTTCAAGCAAAAGTGACATTTTAGTCTAGAGCAAACAAAGATGTTATGATCCTTTTTGTCGCTGGTTATTATCTAACTATATAAGAAGCTTTATTTTTTCCTGCTCTAGCTTCCTGAAACTTGGTAATCATCAGTATTGTTCAGTACCATTAATCGATCCTCTCATAGCAGATAGTTTCACTTTCATATGGAAAATTATAATTCATATAAGAAACTTGCTGTCAAACTATTGACACCATTGATTATTGTGTTGACTGGAATGTGTTTTGAGAATGGACGTGATAAATGCAACTATCTTAGGATATTGATTTAAATATATAAAAACAGGCCGTGGAGAGACGTTATAATTATTTCTTATATTTATTATTATATCCTACATCATAAAATTCTCATGCAAAGATTGGCCAGGAATGTCTCACGTGACACAAAATACTTTCACCATGAAGAAAAAATGGATATCGCGTGACGTCAGACCTCCGTATATTTTTCGATATAAAAATATTATGACGTCACTTTTTTGTTTTTCTGGATATTTCGAAGCTATCGATATCGCGACAATATATCGCGATAATGTTTCTGCGTTAGGTTAGCGAGGAGAGATGGCTGAGAGAGCCGCTAGCGCATAGCTCATGTTCAATGTACGTACCGGTATCGTATGCGCGTAGTGCTAGTGAAGTGCAGATGAACGACCTTATACATATCATGCACGTTGATCTCCACTAGTCGAGTCGACCACGTACCATTGTTTAAATGGTTTCATCGTTGGATTTGTGCCATGTAGATCTAGATCTACAGTACATTATAGACAATAAAATACAAGCCATGCCAATGGCCAGGCATCTTTTGTGACTTTGGGCAAATATGGTGAGTTGTATACATTTCATATAGAGTCTAGACTAGGTCTAGGACTAGGCCTAGATTCTTTAGTTTTATTATTGTTTATCTATCTAAGCTTACTCTGGTAGGATATAAATCAAATATACCATGCACGCTTTTCGAGGCACCAGTTGAATTATGGATTCTTAAAAATACTGCATCAGTATCGCTAAAGGTTGATGCAATAACTGTTCCAGGAATGCTCAATGGCAGTCGTTTAGCATTCTCATTAAGACTTCTGAATGATTCAACACACGATCACTCTATTGAACTATCTTTACTTGACGACATCCTGTCAATTATAGCTTTCACACTGCCCATTCATTTTAGCCCGTGACGACCATGATCTACCCCGTCATACATAACACATTACCCACGCACACGATGACGACATTCTTCCCCACTGAGCCTCAGTCTTCATCGACACAGAGCATGACCACCGTCTTCCCCACCCTGTCTAACCCATCATCCATGCAGACGATGACGACTTTCTTCCCCACGCAGTCTCACCAATCATCCACACAGATAATGTCCACGGTATCCAATACACAGTCTAACCCGTCATCCACACAGAGAACGACCACGATCTCCCAGACACAGTCTCACACGTCATCCACACATAAAGCGACCAAGGCCTTACCCACTCAGTCTTACCCAACATCAAAAACCTCATCAGCACAATTTCTAATTTACCAGATAAGACCACAACAACGTTCTGCCATGCCGCCTTCACTCTCAACTACTGATGGTCTCCAAACAGAAGATATGCACGTAGCATCTGATGAAGCAACGTCAGTGTTGACATACAACACTCCAAGACAATACAATAGACGATACGATAACCATTGTGTTTTCCAACATCATTAGTATTCTTGCAGGGGTCGTCACTATGATAGTAATTGCTGTTCTGATAAAATTTCGCAGAAAACTTTGCCGCCCTCCAGCGAACATGAAACTACGGAAAGGTCGGGGTAACACCAGTGGAAGACGGTTGCAAACCCTCTCTGCTACGATCCCAGACTTCACTTTCAAAAAAAGATTGTCATTTGCATGGAGATGAATTAATAAACATAGATAGCTTTCCTTATTACGCACCAATCCTATATCATGTGACAGAATCGGGTGTTTTGCTCACGGATAAAACCAAAGGTAGAAAAATCTCTCCGAGTGATATCGAACGATCTGATTCTAGGTCGGTTCTTTCCTGTAAAAAAATTGCTGACAACACACAGCACGCAGGAGATGACGCCATTTTAGGGAAAACGTTCAATGGCACTCAAGATCAGGAAATCTCGGGTGTCCATGATTTTTGATTATGATTTTGATTATGAAGGCGTAGTAAATATTTCGAGTCCGAAGGAAATACAAGACACATAACGATTTGTAAAGAAAAGGTCTAGTCAAGCTAGTACACAGTATAGGTTCAACCCTTTAGTGGGGGAAAAACCTACGAATGAAATAAGATCTAGGATTAATAGTCGATTATAATTTTGTTAGCGACATATTTGTTTTTACAACATAGAAGTTTAAACTGTCAAATAGTATTTTCTGTCAAATCGTAGGCCATAAAGTCTTCTGATTTTACATATTTACATAACCGGACTTATACATGTAGACTTGCTAGAAATAAAAATGAGAGAATAATGGTTGAAGATTTGTCAATATGTCGATCGATTGAACCTGGTGTCGCCGATATCACTGGCCCGTCTCCGTGGTCCAGTGGTTAAGGCATTGGTGTTCTAAGCAAACAACCCGGGTTCGATTCCCGGCGGAGGCATTTTTCAACCTTTGCAAAAAATTCAAAACGGGAGGACGAGTTGCCGGGAGCTGTTGTATATGTTATTTCCTTACAATATCATTGTTTATTATGATATTATTCTAATGTACACGTATCTCAAAGCATTCGTTTGGATCCAGCTGAGGCATGCGGCTTGTCTTTGTTCAAAACTCACCTGCCCCCGACAAAGGAATCAATTAATAAGGTTGAAGATTTGTAAATCTGTCGGTCAATTGAATATGGTGTTGCGGAAATCACTGGCCCGACCCCCTGGTCTAGTGGTTAATGCTACAGTCCCATACGGCCGGATTTCGAACCGGGTCCATAAGGAATTAAAACCGTATCGACCCGGTTGGAGCCGTAGAGACCCGCATTGACCCGCATCGTAACCCGTGTCAATTCCTGATGGATTCCGGGGGCTACGATACGGCGGTGAAATTTTTTTGGTCATGTTCAAAATTTTCTCACGGATTTCAATTCCGTATTGATATCCGAATTGACCCTGTTCGAACCGCATTGACTTGCATCGACCCGCAACGTAAGACCGTATGGAACCTTGACGTATAAAGCATTGCCTTCACTATGAACACGATGACAAAGAGAGCGCACAATTTATGCAGCTCCTCATTCTACCCTCCACAATAGCTCTAGTAGACAAAAGGACATCCCTTCACTGCTATTATGTGACACCTGTTCTACATAATTTTTACAGGATAGCAATGAAAGGATGTTGTTTTGTTAACCAGTGCAATTGTGAAGGGTACAATGAGGAGCTGCATAAATTGTCCGTTTCTTTGTTCGTCATGTTCATAGTGCTTCATGCAACGGATGATGACAAGGTAGTCGAAGCGGGTTGACACGGGTCGATAGGGGTCGAAAAGGATTCAGTTAAGGATTTAAAGCGGATTTTTATACACAAGTATTCACAAATTGTGTTTAAATAAATTATATGATATATATGTATGTTATCATAGATAACATTTAAGTTAGGTAGGTGCATGTTCTGAACTAAATCAATGTGTGTAATTATGTATAATGAAAAAAAAAATATAATATATATAGTATAATTCAATATAGTATAATTCAATACAGGTGAAGTATACCATAAATATAATGTGGTAAATCATATGCTTTACCACATTATATTTATGGTATACTTCACCTGTATTGATTTTTTTTCATTATACATAATTATGTTTCATGACATACTATAATGATTATAAATCGATGTGATAGTATACTAACGTATATCGTAGACCTTTTTCTGATGTCCTAGTTACTCTACACACATTGATTTAATTCAGAACATGCACTTACCTAAGTTAAATGTTATCTATAATAACATACATATATATCATATAATTTATAGCCTCCATCACACTTATTCGGAATCAGCAGGAATCAAGCAGAACCAGCCGGAATGAAGAACTTTCAAAATTCGCGCCACATTCCGGAGGGAATTTGAAACTTTTACATCTTTGTAAAAATGTCGTTCGAATACTTAGAACGACCTTCGATCCCGCCTCGAATGATTCTTGCACATTCCGGGTGTATTGGCTGTCGAATGCAGCTCGAATGCAGTCGGAACACAGGAGGAATATTTGGAATGCTGTTAGAATGCAGTCAGAATATTTAGAATGCACTTCGAATGCCGTACGAGTGCGGTTCGATTGCAGCCCGTATACCACCCGAAGTCTGGTTGGAAGGTGCCTCGAATGAATTCAGAACGCTCCCGGAAAGGTCACCGAGTATGGTTCGAACGTTCAAGAATTCAAACAGAATGCAGCTCAAATACTTAAAATGTATTTCAAATGAACTTAGAATGTAACACGAATGTCCTGAGAGTATCAAGAATGCCACCGCAATGGTCCCCGATGGGGTATAAAATGCTGCCGAAACTAGCATTTTCATCAGTCTTATAGCCCAACCACCACAGAGTATGGACCCCCTGGACCATATTGCTTTGCTCCAGATTGCTGTCCTCCTGCAAGACCTGCTTGAAAGAGATGTGGAGGAGGCCAGGAGAAGAAACAGGAGGAGAAGACCCAGAAGATATCAGACCCGTCCATGGCTGACAGAGGAGAGGAGGAGGCTGTATGGACATTACAGCAGACTAATGGAGGAACTCGAGTGGAAGACCCCCAGTCCTTCTTCAACTACCTCAGGATGGAGCCAGCCATGTTTGATGAGTTGGTGCAGAGAGTGGGGCCAAGGATAGTGAAGCACGATACCAAGATGAGAAAGGCGCTCCCTCCAGGCTTGAAGCTGGCCATCACTGTGAGGTTCCTGGCTTCAGGTGACAAGTATCCAAGCCTCATGTACAGCTTCCGTGTGGCAAGGAACACCATCAGCCTCATCATCCCTGAAGTCTGCCAAGCCATTGTGGAGGAATACAAGGATGAGGTCATCACCTGCCCCATCACTCCAGAAGAATGGACACCTATTGAGGAGGTCTTCAGAAACAGATGGAATGTTCCTCATGGCCCTTGTTGACGGAGACTACAAGTTCATGTGGGTGGACAGCAGTGCATATGGCAGTATGTCTGATGCTCAAATTTTCAACGAGTCTGAGCTCAAGGACTGCCTTGAAGATGGGAGCATAGGATTTCCTGAGCCATCCCCCTTACCCAAAGATGACGAGCCGATGTCATATTTCATCCTGGGAGATGACGCCTTTGGGATAAGGACCTTCTTGATGAAGCCCAATGGTCACAAAAATCTCCAGAGGGATGAGAGGATCTGCAACTACAGGATTTCCAGGGGACGACGTGTGGTGGAGAATGCATTCGGGATACTTGCCCAGAGATGGCAAGTCCTCCTCACCACCATGCAGCCAAGGCCTTCCATTGTGCAGGATATTGTGAATGTTGTGTCTGCCTGCATGCACAACTTAATGAGGATCCGTTATCATGCTCTCCACAATGGTATGGTGGACGAGGAAGATGACCAGCACAACGTGGTGCCAGGAACCTGGCGACATTATTTTGCTCAGCTTGAAGATGTGCAGCATCAGAATGCGATCAGAATGCGATCAGAATGCTTCGAATGCTGTTGGAATGTCGTAAGAATTTTAGAATGCAGTCAGAGTGCAGTCAGAATGCACTTCGAATGTCGTTCGATATTTCTCCACTTGAATGCACCTCGACAGTTTTGAGCATGAGCAAAACTTTCGGGCCGGCCACAAGAATGGACCCGAATATTTGGAATGCACTCAGAATGCAGTCAGAATTTCTAGAATGCGCTTCGAATATCCAGGAATGTACCAAGAATTTTCATTCCGACGGCATTCCGGCTCATTCCGCCTCTAGTGTGACTAGCGTTTAAAACACTTATTTGTGAATACTTCTCCATAGATTCATGGAAAACCCGTTGATTTCATCAAAGACGGGATGAAGTTCTTAGTACTCTGAAACTCTATACATGATAATTTTTTGTTCTCATTGTCTATACTTATTAATTACTCTATATTCTCAGTTTGAACACATAATTACATTTATAAATGAATTGTTATCACACTTTTATGCTGATTTTAAATATGTAATAAGCAGTTATGTGGCTAATAGCTATTATAAAGATATATTTGGAATAAAGATCAGATACGTGCCGGGTAGTAGCAGTTTAACTAGAATAATGTGTTTAGAAGTAAAGAACGAGAATTAGTACATCACGATTTAATTTTAACATTAATGATAACCAAATTATACGTAATCAATTTTTTTTATTTCAGCCATCATATTGTACTTATGTATTTTGTTTACACAGTCGTCCTGATGAAGATCTTTAGATCGAAAGCTTGATTGAATAAAAGAGAAGTATAGAAGCTACGGCCATTTCATAGTCCATTTCTTTCGCTCTCTCTCTCTATATATATTTGGAGGGTGGGGGAGGGGGGGCAACCCGTTCCACCCCAGGATCGGCGCCACTGCCTATTAAACTTTTTGTTTTATTTTTACCGATGACTGGCTAAAAAGAAAAAGAAAACAAAAAAGAATGAGGCTTAAGAAACGACTGCTTATGCAAAAACGGGGGGCTACATGCCTTTTTCCTATTTCACTTCCTTCCATCCCTATCCAGGCATTTTTTCCTTTTGGGGTGGGGGGGGGGGGGGGGGGTCGACCCCCTTATTGTCTTCGCCACGTGATGGGAGCGAGTGTTTTCCATAGCCGAGTCAAAGTCCAAGCAAAATGCAATATCTGTAGATTTCAGTGAAAAGAAATGAATGTTTCTCAACAGCCACACCGGTCCACTTCATTCACAACATTTATTAATATACTCATTCTGGTATCAATATTTCACCTTTTCCATATGTGTGTTTTAACCTTAATTTCTTTCCTCAACAGGATGCCATGTTTCTCTCCACAGATTACCTACTGTCCTAATCCCCCTTTTGTTTCCAGCTTATCCAGAAGGTTAATTGGTTTCTTAGTCCTATTGTTCACTTGTTTTCAATGTTTCTTTTCAACGCAGGACTCGTTTGATGTTACTTATCCTTTCAATGCAGGTACCTTGATGTTATTTATCCTTTCATTGTAGGTACTTTGATGTTACTGTTACTATTTATTTCTATACTAATTCCGTTTTAATAAGTGAATTGCTACTTCATATATAAATTCTGCTGATTTATTCGCTCTTCTCATTCTCCTGACGACGGCCAGAGCATTCTGACCGGAACGTGGAGTTATTCCAACTCACATGGTTGTACCGCAAACCTTTTTCTGAATTAATAAAAGAATACTTAAAAACAAAAAAGCACTTGGGTGTACATAGTATGATGTTGGCAGGTAAACAAAATGAATACCTTTTCATAATTGTGATACATATTAAGTCGTCAGCTACAACTGTATTCTAATAACTTGTAAATCGCTATTGAGAATCTTCTCCCCCAAGTGAATTACTGCAATAATTATCTGACAGTTTCAGTGGAAAAGGTAGACATTTAGCACCTTACCGTAAAAATCTGTATTGAACGGAACGAGGACCTCATGATTTTTTAATCACTAAAAATGTGTTTTGAACACCATTTATTTGTAAATGTAAACTATGTTGAAGTACAGTATAAGCTAACATTACCATTTTTTAAGAAGGCCTACGTATGAGCCTAAATGGAAAGGGGAAGGGATAAAATTTAGTATGTAAAAGTACGATCGAAACAAGCAATTTAATTACATCAATACTTTGTATTGTTCGAAAGTGCATCTAATCTTTCTTGATTAACATGAGATTGATGGGAATATTTTACATGAGTTAATGCGATAAATCTGCGACTATTTGTTTCGAAATAAGCAGAAGGTAATAGTGAAACATCTGGTCTAGTTTGATAGTGAGTATTGATGTGAAACAACTTTTTACAACCCTATCACAACTGTGCGAATTTGTTTGTGTGTATCGCCCTCTGGCGTGAAATATTGGGCAAGCATTTACAAGTATTTCGTATCTTTATGTGTCTTTGTTCATCAATACTAACCTACATTATGTTCACATTTTTTAGCTGTTTACGGTTCTACCTTTTTGCTAAGTTGTTGTATATTCCATTATATATCCACACGTAAATATAGAATAAAGAAAACCTGTGTTTCCTTCAATGCTTAATATGTTAATTATAATGATTTGCTTGGGTTGGAGGTGGACGTTTTCTTCTTTATTCTAGGAATTAATTAATTAAGAAGGTATTAATTACGAATGATCTGGTTTACTTTGATATTGAGTACTGACGTGCTTTAAACAAGTTTTTAATACACTATCACAGCTATGCGAAGCTGTCTGTGTTTATTTCCTCTGGCGTGAAATATTGGGCAAGCATTTATTAGTAATTCATATCTTTATCATGTTCATGTGTCTTTGCATGTGTTTGATGGTGAAAGTTTTCTTCTTTTTTCTAGGAACAGACATGGCATAAGTTTAGCGCGTTTGTTTCTATATATATCGGAGTACTGTGATTGCTCACTAGAGGAAGTGTGAGGGCCGAGTTTTGAAGACATAATTATTTCATTGTTATGAGAAGAAAAATGAGGAGCAACATACATTTTGTAATGATTGTTTAATTCATTGCGAAAAATACTGAGAGCTTATAAGTATAAAAGTCTTTTTTGAATGGAGATCATAGTACTCTATTTTTATACCAAAATTAAATGTTGAGGGAGACTTTTAGCGCTGTAAATCAGCTATACAGAAAAAGAACGTTAAAAAAAGGCTGTTTGTAAACCCGTTTTCTAATGACCACTTTAATCTTCACATCACTCTTAATCAATTTGAATAGTGTCTGCACTATATACTTATGAACTGCCCTCGATCAATTCCTTTAGTGACATAGCTTCAGAGGCAGGGGGCACGAGAGGGCAAATGCCATTCATAGAATGGTGAGAAAAATGAAAAAGAGCGAGATAGACACAGAGAGAGAGAGGGGGGGGGGGGGCGAGTATGAAGACATTATGATGAGATAAATTTTTCACTAAGGCACTGGACCCCTGGATTCTGTTAAGAAAGAGAGAGAGAGAGAGGGGGGGGGGGGGGGGTGGGAGGAGGAGGGCGAAAGGGAGTATGAAAACTCGATGAGATAATTTTTTTCCAGTAAGACCAAAGACCCTTGCCTTGCTAAACACTGTCCCGCTGGGGAAATTATAAAACTGGATATATTTTTCACCAAGTCCCGTATTTCGGAAAGTGGGCTAAGTTAACAAACTTAGCCTAGTGAGTTATGAAAGGCCATTCGTCAACCGCACATAGATTAGTATATGTATGTAACAAAATAAAGACACAAAATTATTTTCTGGCATGAATAAAACATCAGAAATAGATTATATCCTATTTGTTTTTGTATTTGTATTTAGTCCCAGAACTATGGTGATTTTAGTTCGGTGGCATAAATCTACACACTTTAATAGGCGGGGGCTTAAGTTAGGCGCCTTTTGAGAATACTAGCCAAAACACTAGACCCCTGGAGTGCGATAAGAAAGAGGGAGAGAAAGAGAGAGAGCGGGGGGGGGGGGGGGGGGGGAGGAGTATGAAAACAGGATGACGAGATATTTTTTTTTCACTAAAGACACTAGACCCCGGGATTCCGATAAGAAAGGGAGGAAGAGAGAGAGAGAGAGAGAGATAGAGAAGGGGGTATGAAAATTGGATGATGAGATAAACGTTTTACTAAAGCACTGGACCCCTGGCTTCCGATAAGAAAGAGAGAGAGAGGGAGAGAGAGAGAGAGAGAAATGCCAAATACCTAACAACACCCATGCAGTAGAGTAGTATAGTTTCCTGTGATCTGACTCCTGTAATCCTAACCCTATTCCACACTGCAGGAGTAGATGTGTAGTTGTAGAGTTTCCTGTGATCTGACTGGTTAAAACTATACATCTATTCCAGACTGCGGGAGTAGAAGTATAGTTGTATAGTTTCCTGTGATCTGATTGGTTAAAACTATACATCTATTCCAGACTGCGGGAGTAGAAGTATAGTTGTATAGTTTCCCGTGATCTGATTGGTTAAAACTATACATCTATTCCAGACTGCAGGAGTAGAAAAGCTGTAGAGTTTCCTGTGATCAGACTGGTTAATAATATACATCTATTCCAGACTGCAGGAGTAGATGTATAGTTTGCAGTGATCTGATTGGTTAAAACTAATCTACTCGTCAGCGGTACGGATGTATAGTTGCACGTGATTATGGCATTTTGGCCTGCTTAGTTACTACAATATGCAACTATACATACGTAGATCCTTACAGTTGCAGAGTCGTATAGTTTTGTGTGTTCTGATTGGTTAAAACTGTACATCTACTCGACAGTTGTATAGATGATTTTTTTTCGTTTCAAAGAAATTTATTTTCTGCAATCAGTTTAACAAATACAACAAATCAAATATGAACGTGATACAAAGAACGGTATACAAATTAATATAGCAAGCATATAAGCGCAAAAAACAACAACAACAAACAAACAAACGAATCATGGGCCTAGATGGAACTACATAATCTTGTATTTATAATCAATGTTGTATGTACTGAATACAGAAGAATGCCGTTGTAAGCATGACTTGAGGAGATGGACAGCCTAGAGCAGGACGGATTATTCTTTATAAATATTAACATGTTCACAATATTACCATCATACCTTGGAGGGGCCAATGGACGAACAAGAAGAGAGGCGGGGGTATATGGCAAGCCAAACGGGAATATATTCGTCTCTTGTATTTATATTCATCTCTAATATATATTCGTCTCTAATATATATGTCTCTTGTATTTATATTCATCTCCAATATATATTCGTCTCTAATATATTCGTCTCTTGTATTTATATTCATCTCTGAAGAAATATATTCATCTTTTGAAGTTGTTTATATTTATCTCTATAGAAATATATTCAGCTTTTCAATATTTTCGTCATTTTAATCTATTCATCTCTTCAATATTTTCGTCTTTTCATTATATTCATCTCTTCAATATTTTCGTCTTTTCATTATAATATTTATCTTTTTTATATATTCAGCTTTTAAATATTTTTGTCATTTTAATCTATTCATCTCTTCAATACTTTTATCTTTTAATTATATTCCTGTATTTCATAAAAATTATATTCATCTTTTCAATATTGTCGTCTTTTTAATCCATTTATCTTTTGAATGTTTTCATCATTAATTATATTCACCTATTTCGATATTTTCGTCTTGAAATTATATTCATCCTTTATCATTTAGAAGTCTTTTTGTTCGGCCTTGACAATATTCGTCGTATCTATTCGACTCCAGAGCCCTTGATCTGTGCGACTCTGTGCGGCCTTTATTCCATAGCAGGTTTGTTCGTCTTTGAAATATGTTCGTCTTTTAATATATTCGTCTTTGAAACATTATATTCTTCTTCTCCAATGGGCACGAGATGGCGCTGCTCTCTGCTCTCGCTCTAACTCAACCTTGGCGCAGTCGGCACCTGTATAGCAAAACCCGCTATAGTATTAATTCAATTCAATTCAATTTATTTCACATTCGATAAAAGGGGCAAACATACAAAAATTGAATCACAATAAACAGAGAATATATACATCAATAGAAAACAAACAGGTAATATCAAAATGTGAGGGACAAACAAAGGCCGAAGGTCTATCTAGGTTTATCCCAAAATATACATAATAAAATGTGATGCTTAAAAGAAACAAAAACATTTACACGCATGTACAAAACAATTTACCAAAGTACAGCGAAAAAACAGAGCAAGCAAAACAAAAACAAGGGGCAAAATGTAAACATTATTTTAAAGTGTATAAGATAAGATTAGTTGTTTTTTATAATTCCTATTGAAGCTAGATGAGGAAGGGCTATTTTTAATATCTGATGGAAGTTTATTCCACAGCTTTGGACCACTGTATGTAATTGTGGTTCGAGAAAATTGGTAATTAAATTTTGGGATACGAATGTGGGTGGATTGTCTAGTTAAGTAAGGTACACCAGAAGAATTTAACTTAAAACAATCATCAAAAAACTTAGGTAACAAATGATGCAAGTATAAGAACATAAAATTAGCTAGTTTTAGTTTGTGTATGTCTTGAACTGTCAGTAGGTTGACTTCTTGAAACAGCAGATCTGTATGTGATAGCGGAGCTGAACCTGTAATAATACGTACTGCTCTTTTTTGTAAAAGTAAAATTCTATTGAGATGAGTTGGAGCAGAGCTGCCCCAGACAATGTTACAATAAGTTATATGGGAATCTATCAACTGATAGATTGAAAGAAGAACTTTATGTGGCAATATCTTTTTTAATCGATTTATTGCACCAATAACTTTGGATATTTTACATGCTATATAAAAAATATGATTTTTCCAAGTCAGTTTATCATCTAAGACAACTCCTAAAAAGTTAGCAGAATGGACCAATGGAATTTGAAAATTATAAATGAAAACCTTTACATCAGTATATTTTATATTCTTATTTTTGGGTTTAAAAAGCATGCAACATGTTTTCGACAGATTAATTTTTAATTTGTTTGATGCAAACCACCTAGAAAACTTTTTAAGCTCTGAGTTCAGGGTATTAATAAGTATTCAATATTATCCCCTGGCAAGAATAAGTTGGTGTCATAAGCATAAATAATTGAATGTAACATATTACTCACAAACTGAATATCATTAATATACAAAAGAAAGTGTAGCGGGCCTAACACAGATCCCTGTGGAACACCGATATTAATATTTTTAGTAATGGAATAATTATTATTCATAGAAACATATTGCACTCTATGAAGCAAGTAGCTAGAAAACCAATCTAAAGCTTTACCACGAACACCATAGTGGTTCATTTTTTGGATCAAAATTTGATGATCAACACAATCGAAAGCTTTAGATAAATCCAAAAAAATGCCCATAACAATCTTTTTTGTTTTCAAAAGATAAAGAAATATGATTTGTTAATTCAAGTAAAGCCATGTAAGATGAATGACCTTCCCTAAATCCGAATTGCTTAGAATATAAAATGTCATGCTTTAGTAGGAAACTAACCAAACGATTATACATTAATTTTTCAAAGATATTTGAGAAAATAGATAGAACTGAAATCGGTCGATAATTATTCAGTAGTTCTTTATTTCCCTTCTTAAAGACTGGTACAACCTTAGCGATTTTCATTCGACTTGGAAATATACCCGTTTGTATTGAAAGATTGAAAATATCACATAGAGGGTGTGCTAATAAAACGATAGCCACTTGTATGACATGAGTATTAATATCATTATGACCTGGACTTTTACTACTATCAAGGTTATGGACAATTTCAAGAATTTCACTAATTTTTATTGGATTAATGAATATAGTTTGACTTTGAGGATTATGTTCCCTTGGTAAAAAATCAGAAAAATGTGCATCAGTGTTTGGCAAAGAGTTAACAATATCAGTGGCAATTGTTGAAAAGTAATCATTAAATGTATTGACTATATCCATACCATCATCAATACGCTTGTCATCTTTTTCAATATAGTCACATGAAACGTTCCTACGATTTGAGCGTAATAATTCATTTATAAATTTCCAAGTTGCCTTTGTGTTATTGCGTAAATTCTTAAATTTGTTACAGTAATAATTCCTCTTACACTTACGTATTGCACAAGTTACATGATTTCTAGCCATTGCATAAACAGATTTCCTATAAGCAGTGGGATTTTTTAACATATTTACGATACATTACATTTTTTTCTTTTACACAGTTTCTTAAGTTCAGATGTAAACCAGGGCTTTGAAATACATATCTTCTTACTTTTAATGTTTAGAAATGGAAAACACTTGTCATAGATATCATTAAGTATATGCATAAAACAGTCAAATCGATTATTCACATCACGATTTTGTAACAATATGTCCCAATCAATTTATGAAAGCATTCTACAAAATTTCGCAATGTTACTGTCGTTGATAACACGTTTTTTAACACAGAATCATTGATACATTTAGTACATGAGAATATTGATAAATGATCACCAATATCTGTAGTCATAATACCCGCCCGGATGTAATTTTCAGGCCTATTTGAAAAAATATTATCAATCAGAGTGGCTGAGGTCCTTGAAAATCTAGTTGGCTTTAATATAAAAGGTGTAGAGGAATAAAACATAAGTAAATCTGTGAATTTGTTAGTATGAATTGAAACGGTATTATGTAATAAATCAATATTATAATCTCCAATCAAAAGACATTCTTTGTTTTCATTTGTTATTTTCAGCAGAGGCATTTCAATGATGTCCAAAAATGCAGAGACAGATTGATTAGGTGGTCTATATACAATGGTAAGAATAATCTCCTTGTGTTTAAAAACACAATTGAATGAAAAGCATTTCAACAACTTCACTAAAAATATCCAAGTCGGCTCTTCTTCTAAATTTGATTGTATCTCTTATGAAAAAACCTATACCACCGCCTCGTCTACAATTTCTTCCTTGCCCAAGAAAGGCATAACCGTTTAAATTCATAGATTCATCACCTCTGAGCCATGTTTCTGATAATGCAATTATAGAAAAAGGATAAGAAAACGATGAGAGAGTACATACAAAATTGTCAAAATTTCTCTTCAGACTTCTACAATTGAAATGAAGTACTGTTAAAGAATTAGTCATATTTTCAATGTCATTACCAAAAGTAGCATTATATTCTTCAGGAAGTATGTAGGGGGTATCACCAACAAAATAATTGTGTATATCTGTCATAGTGTCATTGACAGGGTCTGTACAAATACAACCTCGACCTTCATCATTGTTTTGGGGAATTTGCCTCTTACATATAGTACAAACATTACTTGCTGACATGTACAGGGATTATTTAACACAAAAACATGTAAATATATAAGAAAAAATTAAAACAAGGAATTATAGGAGATTAATTTCCTAAAATGTGTAATTACACAATGCTTTCAGCTCCAGGGAATCTAATAATAATAAAATAGATCAGTCATGAGGAATGTCACAAAGAACATCTATAGATGATAGATAACTGGTAAGAGTTCCTTTAACGACAGCCACCTACGTTGGGGGTAGGATTTAGGGTTAGGGGATGAGGTTAGGGGAACTCCTTCGAAGGCTCGCGAGGTCTAGATCAGACTTAATCATCTTGGTGACAGGCTTACCATCTGACCCCTGAGCAGACGATCCTTCAATGGAGGCGATGATCTTACCGTCATGTGTCCATGCAGAGAGAACCTTAGGGTGTTTGAAGGTTCTCATGTAGAGCTGCGCGTTCTGCTGTGTGAGATCCTCCTGAATAGTAATACCGGACTTCTTCAATCTCCTACGCTCCTGGATAACCTCCGTTCGCTTTCGATATGAGCAGAACTTCACTATGATGGCGCGATCATGCTTTCCTCCACGTTTCCCAACACGATGTGATCGATCGATGTCACTTTGGGTTAAAGTATTAGTATTAAAGTCATTTCAAAATCCCTGTTTTTGTGTGTTAACCTATGGCAGCTGGAAGGCCAAAAGCATGCATATTCCCAGGGATTTATGAGGGATCTCTTTCACTTTTTGAGCCTTCATTAAGTCTTTTCAGAGTCTCAAATTACATGTAAATCACATTTTTTATATTTTCAAATAAAAACTATAGGAACTATAATCATCCTAAAATGCCTTGTTTTCGCGTGTAAACCTATGGCAGGCGAGACCCTTTTTGGGTCAAAAGCATGCATATTCCCGGGGATTTATGGGGGGGGGGGGGGTCTATTCGACTAGTTGAGTCTTTACCTTACCTATTCAGAGCTTGAAATTTCATGTAAATCACATTTTTCATAATTTCAAATAAATACTAGGGGAATTAAAATTATTTCAAAATCCCTGTGTTTGCGTGTTAACCTATGGCAGTTGGAAGGCCAAAAGTATGCATATTCCCGGGGATTTATGTGGGGTCTCTTCCACTTTCTGAGCCTTCATTAAGCTATTTCAGAGTCTCAAATTACATGCAAGCCACGTTTACAATAAATTCAAGGTAATAATAGGGGAACTATAATCATTCTTATAATCCCTGTTTTTAATAATCCCTGAGATTTATAGTGGCATTTATTGAAAGTAAAGGTTCAAGAAATGTTTTTTGAACTATCCATCCTTCCTTTCGTTCAAAAATCAGACTTGAAAAAGATTGAGTAAGATATGAAATATCAAGAAAAACGGAGACATCTTTTCACGTGTTATACCTATGGCGAACGTATTTTCCCGAGTCTTTTTTAACACAGCAATTTACGCTTGCCGAATGTACTACGGAAGTAGGTGAGAGTAATCTGTCTTGATACTATTAAAAGTCTTTGCCCTAGCTAGAATATTCATGAAAAAATGCGAAATCTGCCTAGGCTTGGTTACAAAAAAAAAAGACGCCTCCGGCGCGGCCGGCCGGGTAGTCCACTGCCTGATCGGTCTGACGATAAATAGCCGATGAAGCTACATTATATGACATCAGCCGATAGAGGGCCGATATTGTACACGATAATTGGAGTTGTCAGACCGTCCAGTCGATTTGCTAGATCTCCTCCATATTTTGAGACCTCCGTAATTAACATAAGTAAACAAGCATGTCATAAATGATCCTGATTGGTGGTTTGAATTCATGACGCAATTTTGATTGAATTACCTAATGAATAATTACTAGCCTACTTCGAGTCCATCTCGTATTTTTTTAGCAATTATTTTGTATTAATATGATATTACAAAAAATATATGTGAATTTAAGCAAAGAAAAATACTCATATTGATTTAATATTTGCTTAAAATTTGTTGAAATATTTTTTGTTCCTTTGAGAAAATAAAATTATTCACAACATTTTAAAATGTTACGCAACACAAAGACTATCTTAAACAGATGTACGCGTCCGTTCATTTCACAGTACGCACAAAAGGGATCCATCAATGTGCAGCCACCACGGGACGAGCAAGTGAGAGGTGCATTGGACTATGCACAGAGTAAAATTGGTTTTGAACTGCATTCACAACAACGTTCTTCACTGGATTCTTTTGTCAAATGTTAAAGTAGAACACTCAAGAAAATCACAAATATGGCAATTAATGTATCACTAGAAATTGGGAAGCTTACAGATGGCAATCGTATAAGTTTTATGTCAACTGCGTATATGATGATTATAAAAACAACATAAATAAAAGCTCTTCTCAGCATGTGGAATATCCGAGGATTCGCCAGAAATATAGCGATGTTTTGATGTCGTCATACGAGGGATCGATCCTGCTTAAGCAGACGACGTCCTATAATGAATGAACGTAATTGCAATGCAATTATTTATCAAATTATAAAGAGTTTGGTACATTTAAACATGACCTTATTTCACACCATTCGAAAAGGGAAAGTGAACTGATTCTGATAACTAAAACCGTTTGATTGTAAATACACAGGAGAAGGGTCAATGATCAATGAAATAAACCCCATTTTCAAATTGAAAAGCCCTGCGAATAATAGCTGGATGGTATTCGTTCCCTCTTGAAACGCCGAACATGCCGCGGTGCAAGCAGCTGAAAATACAATGGCGTCTTATTTTGTTTACAAGTGACTGATTCCTTTATTTTTTTAACGCTGCATTTTTCATCAAAATAATACCATACACGAAGTTAAGAGTGAGGCAACAGACTAACATTAAGACTGACGCTAGTCAAGTAAGAGAAATAAGTGAAGAGGAGATGACAAAACAGGCACTGAAAAATGTGTATAATGTTATGGGACATCGTCTGCTTAGACAGGACTCGCCCCTCTTGTGTCGTCACACATCTCAGCAGCGTTCAAGGAGCTTTTCAGCTGCTATATCGGGGGCTGTATTTTACCGTTTTATAATTGATAATAATCATTAATTCAAATGTTTCCAAGCTTTAAATTTGGATAACCTTGTTTAATTTATGCCATCTATGCAATAATAAGTATTAAGCCAATATTTAAAATCATCAGTGTTCTACTTTAATGTCTCGTGGAGCCCAGAAAAAGTTAGCTGGAATCGAACTAATATTATACATGTATTGATCGGCATTTTCGCTATCTTCTCTATCTTCTCAACAAATAAAAATAAAAATTAGGAAGTCTCATTTCTTTCTGACTCTGATTTCGACAAATGCAAATTTCGGGACAGAATACTGGACGATAAGAAACATGTAATAAATACTGGTACACATGGATACAAGTCATGTTTTAAAGACTGAAATTTGTCCTACTTTTGACAATATTTCCAAGTTTTTTCATGAATCTTTTACACACATGACACATGCATTATTCTATGGGTGATATTTTGTGCAACATTAAAGTCAGGTACCGGGGCAGCATTTCATGAACATGTCAGACGAAAAAAAGCTTACATTACAGATCTGACAAATACGTCATCATAAACAACTTGTCATATCTGACATAAATACCGTTTCATAAAGCCGCCATTTGGTGATTTCTTGGTAGACGTGTCCTAATTTGTCAGTAGGCTTGTCCACTAGGATTCACTAGGTCAGACGGCTTTGTGAAACGGTATTATTGTCAGATCTGCCAAGTTGTCAGATCTGACAACTTTTTACGTCTGAAATGTTTATGAAATGGAGCCAGTTTAATAAGTTTGGTCATTTGTAGTGCTATTTTTTACCCTGTTCGATCAACCGACATTACTACTGTATGTAACCCTTGAATCTGCAATGTTTCTATAAATTCTTCAATCACTACATGAATTACATCTCATTAATAAAATGCATCTTCTTTTCTTTAAAAAATTTTAGAGGTCAGATTTTCATTTCAATTTTTATCGTTTTTTTTCTGTTTTGCATCATCGGATGTGCACTGAACTACTGAACGAGACATTATACAATATCCCATAATGTCACAAAAAGTTTGAGTAAACACCATAAGATAATATGGTGTAAACATGACAAAAAAAAAAGATAAACACTGATCGCAAAATACCCTCACTGAATATGCATGCATACATGTTATATTAACATTAATGTTAATATAAGATAGATGGTCACACATTTCTGACATATGTACATTTCTTGACGGGTAATGGCATCATGAAAGGGTCCACAAATGTCCACAATCTTTTTCTTCAGTTCAGTTCTCACTATCTTAGCAGAATTCAGTCTTATATAATGACAGGTAGTAACTAACTCAACATTGCAAATCATACACCATCTCAACTGAAATTTGCTTGCCATCCTTTATGCACATAATCCAATACACTTTTTGAAATGATCTATCCCAACGTTTCCATAATAAAATAAAAAGGAAATTTCACTATTCCAAACTGATTTAACTAATTCACAGATTAGGTACAAAAAACATCCAATTACAGTTTGTTGAACTGTTCAAATGTTGTGCAATAGTGTACGGTACAATTTGAAAACAATTTTCGGACGGCAAAAAAGTTCCCAAACTCTCGCTGACAAGATTATCAAATCCTATCAATAACACACAACGTTGACAAAGACATTCTACAATACAGTACACCGTTTATCTCATGTTGATAAACCATTTCACCCATACGGTGTGTGTGCGAATAGAACAGCTGATCAGATTGCCGAACTTTCGTCTTGAATATTAATTAACTTGAAGGTTCAACGAAAGTTCAAAGTACAATGTTTACGTGCAAAGTTCACGCCCACTTTTCCACGCAAAACGTCTAGACCCTTTTTTCCTCGGGGTTGCGCGATTCACCGGGCGGTCGTGATCACTGGAGCCGCTACGCTAGTGGGGCGGGGGCGGCGGTCGGGGGGGGGGGGGGGGGGGGGGGGTAATACAAAAAAGGTCTAGAATCTAGATTACCGGCCGGGTGGAGGTCGCGCGCGCGCGCATGTGTTCGAAAGTGGTAAAGCGCCATCTCGTGCCCATTGGAGAAGAAGAATTATTATGTCAAAGACAAATATATTAAGAGACGAACATATTATTTCAAAGACGAACAAACTTGTGGAATAAATGCGGCCCAGAGTCGCACAGATCGAGGGCTCTCGAGACAAATAGATACGAGCGCCATCTCCTGCCATTTATCTCAAAAGATGAATATAATTTCAAGATGAAACTATCGAAATAGGTGAATATAATTAAAAGATGAAAACATTCAAAAGATGAATAGATTAAAAAGACGAAAATATTGAAAAGATGACTATATGGAATAGATGAATATAATTAAAAGATAAAAGTATTGAAGAGATGAATAGATTAAAATGACAAAAATATTCAAAAGTTGAATATATAAAAAAAGATGAATATAATGAAAAGACGAAAATATTGAAGAGATGAATATAATAAAAAGACGAAAATATTGAAGAGATGAATATAATAAAAAGACGAAAATATTGAAGAGATGAATAGATTAAAATGACGAAAATGTTGAAAAGCTGAATATATTTCTATAGAGATAAATATAAACAATTTCAAAAGATGAATATATTTCTTCAGAGATGAATATAAATATAAGAGACGAATATATTAGAGACGAATATATATTAGAGATGAATATAAATACAAGAGACGAATATTGTCTTTGAATAATGCTGAATCTTTATGGATGCAAGTGTATATACAAAATACTAAAATAACTGTCGGTGTCATTTATAGAAAACCCGATAGCAATTTTGAAGATTTCAAAGCTGAATTTAATTCATTACTACAGAATATGAATCTAGATAGAAATCGTTGTATAATTCTAGGAGATTTCAACATTAACCTCTTGACTGGTAATGAGAAAACAAATGATTTTTTTATACATGACAGAATGTTTTGGTATGCGCCAATTAATCTCTAGCCCAACTAGAATTTCTAACACAAGCTCGTCACTTATTGACCATATATATTCAAACATTTCCTCTTATCATATCCAGTCGGGGTGTATTGAAGTTGGTATCTCTGACCACTTACCTGTATATGGTATATTTGAGAATTTTGCAAGTACAACAAAGAAGAAAACCTTTACCTACAGAAACTATCGAAAATTTTCATTAGAATCTTTTCGTGATGAATTAAATGATGTCCAATGGCTAGATGTATATGAATGCACAGATCCAAATGAAGCATATAATAAATTTATCACGCTCTTTTTGAATATCTGTGATAAACATGCTCCGATTGAAACTAAAAGTGCAGTAAGCAAAAAGAATTCAAAACCGTGGATCACACGAGCTATCAAAAAATCAATTTAAAAAAAACACAAACTGTACTCCAAAGTTTTGAAATCACATTATGAGAAAGAATCTGTAGAAAAGTATAAAAGATACAGGAATATCCTAACCACAGTATTAAGAAGTGCAAAACAAATGTATTTCAATGAATTGTTTGAAAGGGACAAAACCAATTCTAAAAAGACCTGGAAACACATAAATAATTTATTAGACAAAAGAAACACTTCTAAAAAAGATACTAAAGTGTTTGAACTATGTAAAGTTGATTCCGATGGTGCAATTAACACTGTTACTGAACCAACAGATATTGCCAATGTCTTTAATGATTTTTTTGTAAATGTTGGTCAAAAGTTAGCAAAAAAAAATTTAAGGATTCTAACCTTAGTTACGACCACTACTTGGGTACCCGCCAAAGCAGTACTTTTTTCTTTTCACCAATTACTAATTCAGAAATTAGGGATACAATTCTAAATTTAGACCAAAACAAAGCATGTGGATATGACGATTTGCCAGCCAAGCTTTTAGTTGCGGCTGTTGATTTTGTTAGTGAACCCCTTTCTTATATCTTAAACACATCTTTTACATCCCGTATCTTTCCGGATAGATTAAAGATAGCAAGTGTGACTCCCATTTTCAAAAAAGGAACAAGAAATTTACCTGGCAACTATAGACCTATTTCTATCCTACCAATTATTAGCAAGGTATTTGAAAAATTAGTGAATAGCCGACTAATGAAATTCTTAGAAAAGAATGGTATTCTCTACCAGCATCAATATGGATTTAGACATGGTTATAGTACTAAAATTTCATTAGTAAATTTGCTGAATCTAATTACCCAGCATACAGATAATGGTTCAGTTACAGTCGGTGTATTTATTGATTTTGCCAAAGCCTTTGATACCATTGATCATTCTATACTTGAGAAGAAATTAAATCATTACGGTATACGTGGAATAAGCTTACAGTGGTTTAAGAATTACTTATCACATAGATATCAGTTTGTATGTTATGATGGTATAAAGTCTACCAGAAAGAAAATAGAATGTGGAATTCCACAGGGATCAGTTCTGGGACCAACTTTATTTCTCCTTTACATCAATGACCTACCGAATTCCTCGACATATTTTAACTTTCGTTTGTTTGCTGATGATTCAAATTTATTTCACACTTTCCATCCAGGAGAGAGCAGTATTGATTTATCAGCAATCAGTAGAAACTTAATGGATATCTCAGCATGGTGCAGTACAAACAAATTGACAATTAATATTGATAAAACTAATTATATTTTATTTAGAAATAAAAGAAGAAAATACACATTATCTGGTCATCTGTCCATTGATGACAAAAACATACAATCTGTTGATTCTGCATCCTTTATTGGAATTTGCATTGACCAAAACCTAGATTGGAAAAAGCACATAAGCAACGTCTGCAAAACGATAAGCAAGAAAATTGGAATATTATATAGGATACGCCATTTTGTTTCAAAGAAAATATTAACAATGTTATATAATGCTTTTATTCTGCCTCACATTATTTATGGATTAGAAGTTTGGGGAGCTGCAAACAAAACATTTTTAAATCCTTTATTGATCCTTCAAAAACGAATTGTACGAATGATATCTTTCAAAGGTTTATGGCACCACACAACTCAGTTATTCATTAATTTACAGATTCTAGATATATTTAAACAATATAGACATGTAATCGGAATGCTTATATTTGATCTCATAAATGATCGACTGCCTCATAAATTTTCAGATTATTTTTCATTTATCAATCACTCTTATCAAACACGATGTAGGGAAAATTGTAACCTCAAAGTAATAAAAATTAGAACAAATGTGGGGAAACAATCTATTTCATATTCAGGCCCTATTACTTGGAATCAGCTGCCAACAGGTTTAAGAAGTATAAATTCCAGAAGATCATTTAGTAGACAATTAAAAAAGATAATCCTCTGTCAATGAATTTCAACTATAGGCCTATATGAATAACAAAAAAGTAATTAGTATTAATGCTTTTTCATGTAAATATTGTAAATTGTAAATATGTTTGAATGTAAAATGATTAATATGTATAATAGTGATAATGGGCTAACCTCGATTAGCATTATGCTATTTTGTTAGCTCATTTTACCAAAGTATTTCGATCTGTATTTATGCACTGTATATTCGTTGTATTCTTGTATTCTTGGTAATAAATAAAAAAATATTCTAAAAATAAATAAATAAAATATTCTAAAATATATTAGAGACGAATATATATTATAGAGATGAATATAAATACAAGAGACGAATGTATTCACGTTTAGCTTGCCATAGGCGTAAAGATGTGGCGCACGTGCGTGCTATATAGTGCTATAGCGCGGATATGTCTGACCACTCTGACCTTGGTTGTTTACAAGATCTATAATATTTTAACGTTCTAGCTAATTTTACAAATGAAACTGAACCAAAATTTGATAATCATCACAAAGATATCGTGTGTTGAGAGCCAGAAGGGCGTCAACTCATATGTTTTAACACAGAGTTAACGCCCCTCCGGCCCCCAACACATGACATAACGATTTATTGAATTGTATTATATCATGCATTTTTTCATGGTTGTTTTAAACGAAAAGAGTGAAACACATTGTTTAATGTGGTCTGGAAGCTCATTCCAGATGTCGGGCCCGTGATGTCTAATTGACCGATGGACTACAAGGAGTTTAGGGTTGTTCAAATGGAAGTCTTTACAATGACGTGTTGGATAAGAATGAATACGCGTATTCAGAAAAAAGAACGTCCTGAAAGAGGGGTAGTACATTATGGATATGTTTGAACATGAAATTGCAGTTTGATATGAGTCAGTGAATATCTTGTATTTTAACAGTTTTCAGTCGAAAAAATAAGGGGTCTGAGTGTGCTAAGTAATGCGAATGAGTACACATTCGAAGGGCTTTCTTCTGTAACAAGAACACTGAGTCGATCTTGGTTTTATTGCAGTTACCCCAAACGATATTGCAGTATGTAAGATGGGACAAAATAAATGCATTATATAAAATAAGGAGTATTTTTTCCTCAAACAAATTTTGAAATGTGCGAAGTATACCGGAAGCTCTGGATATTGATCTAAGGACATTTTGTATATTATTATGGTCATTCCAAGTAAGATTGCTATCGAGTTTTTTTGATTTCTTTTGAATAATTGGTAAGTTATCAATGTTAATATTTTTGGACAAAATTGTTTGTGATTGGGAAACATTAAAATTTATAAAACAAATTTTATCGACATTGAGAGACAATTTATTACATTTAAACCATGTCGACACTTTGACTAGTTGTACAGTTAGGCATAGTTATGCCGTTTCCGCCAGTCATAACACGCTACTCCCCTGCGTCGACACTACTATACCGAGTTAAAGATAAAGTAGAGTTTCTGGGGGGTGTTTCATCAAGCGTTTTGTCAGTGATTTTTACTGACAAATTTGCTCTCAGCCAATCAGACGCAAGGATTTCAGTAGCTTATAACAGTTGTCGGTAAAAATCACTGACAAAACGCTTGATGAAACGCTCCCCTGGTCATGCAATTTTATATCCCTCATCGTAAGATTGTTGCATTAGGAGTGTACACAACAAGAAAATGAATAGTTTTACTAGAAAAGTCGTTTCCTGACGTCTACTTCATTTTCCCTGCTGACGGCATCGAATAGTTCATTTTTCCCCCATCACCAGAGGGAAAAAAAAATAACTATTCGTTTTTCCTGCCCCCCCCCCCCCCCTTCGACTCGCGACATACGCGAAGGGGGGAAAAAGCAGCTGCTCAGCCTACTACATTGTGACGACATTCATTTGAGCGTATAGATTGTTTTAGGCAACATGCACCGTACCAGTGCATGATGATGATGTCATCATTACGCGTTTGATATCCGCTGAACACGTCTTCAAACTTTTGGTGTATGTACAGTACAGTGCAGATGATCAAATACCAGTAGATGAGTAGAATTAGGCTTTTGTTCATGATGACGGATATAAATCATATATATACTGCCTGCATTCGAGTCTCTGGTTAAACTATGGCACCCTCGGTGACGTGAAGACGATCATTTTCCTTCGGGGCTGCGCCCCTCTTGAAAATAGTCTTGCTTCACGTCACCTCGGGGACCATATTTCCAACCAGACCCTTTCATGCCAATATATAATATGTATATTATGAAAAAAATGTCTCTGAAGGAATTGGGAAAGGTTCACCATGTCTACATAACAATTGTTTTATACTGTGTTGTTTTGGAATCATCAAAATAGACAAGAACTTGACCCAATCTTGCTGAAAAGCACATATACTGCACACAGGTATATGGAACTACACACAAGTGGCATGAATGTTCGGCCCGAACATTTCAGCTATTTCTAGTCATATTTCGAATATCAGAGTATTTGAAGAGCAATCATTTTCAGGGGATGTTTCTACTACGATGTTCTTCCAAACTGACATAAAATGAATGAGAAAGCTCACAAATTATTTTCACCTTTCTCAGAACTCAAGATTCCCTTTAATCAGAATACAAGATGGACATCTATCAACCCTAATTTATGCTCAATGTGCGCTGAAAGCACTCCCTGGATTTCTCCCTAGCAGTACGTATGCCTGGCAGAAGGGCACATATTCATTAAAATTTCTAAGCTTTCTTCAGTTTTGATTGCTGAAGTAATTTGTCAAGACATTAATCTTGTCATTTGCCATACGCCAACCAGGTGAAGTTGATGTGTACCCGGTAGAAGAAATTCCTTGTATGCTTGAGCGCCTTATCATGGTCGCTCGGCTAAAGCCAGGGTGATCATGATTGCAAGGCAATCAGGAGAACATACTGACTAAGCTACCCTGGGTAAACAACTCATATTATTATTATTATTAGTAGTAGTAGTAGTAGTATCATCATCATCATTATTATCATTATTATTATTATCAATAATAATGACAAACGATCACTGTTAGCATTGTACGACGAAGTACTAACCGTAACTTATTAGTTTAGTTCTTGTAGTCAAAGAAAACTGATTGTGTTTGTCTCGAAATGTATTAACTCGATGTAGGGACTGGGGGTGGGTAAGACATTCATTTAAGCCATCTCTTTATAATCTTAAAATGATGATCTTGATTTAATTGATTTTGGATCCATTGTAGTAGTAGCTATTTGCTTCAGTTACGAATGGAAGCATTTGTTTGAAGGTTTGAAGGTTTCTTTATTTTCCACATGATATACGTATATTTTGGTGTAATATATACAAGTTGATGTAACATAATATCAAACAAAACTACAGTAGGAAATATTTACAAAAATGGAAAAACAAAAAAAATAATATTTCTGAAGTACCGTAATTATAATAACTAGAAAGGCCGTCAAAGGCGGCAGACCCACGCCTTAGCGGCGCTACAGAGTAGTTGCATTCTT
The DNA here is from genome assembly GCA_025617745.1 of Heliocidaris erythrogramma. Classification (NCBI taxonomy): domain Eukaryota; kingdom Metazoa; phylum Echinodermata; class Echinoidea; order Camarodonta; family Echinometridae; genus Heliocidaris; species Heliocidaris erythrogramma. The sequence goes on from CM046853.1 coordinate 74,377,767, forward strand.
TCCCTAATCGATTCTTTCCTGTCACTATATTTTATATTTTATATTTTTCTCCTTTTTTTTGATCGCATTAAAGACTAAAGCCCGCCTCACACTGTGCGATTTCCTGCGATATCGCCTCGCATCGCAGGAAATCGCACGATATCGTGCAGTGTGAGAGGTCTTGCGACGCAACAGCTTGCGATTTTCCCAATATCGCAAGCAATCGCCTCGCATCGCAGGGTTTTGAACATGTTCAAAAATTTTGTTGCGATGCGATGCGATGCGATGCGATTTCCATCTAGTGGACAGAGGAACAACGGATAAAGGGCAGGAGGTTCTCCTTCAAATGTGGCAGGATAGCCGGATAGGCCATCATTATTTAACATCAGCCTGCCGGCCTATCACAATCGCGTGACAAAAGACAGAATGAAGACGGAAACATGTTACGAGATTGGATATAACCGTAAGTAATTTGATGAAATTGTGCACTATGCATTTTTTATCGCACAATTTTTTTGCATATGTAGTCCCGTACATAGGATTTAATTGGAGTGTGATTTCATCGTTTTGCGCAGTGCAGGAATGCAATGGGTCTAACTCGAAGATCTGACTTGAGTATGGCTGTCACTTTGGATGGGAATTTTACCCTGAAAATTTAACTTTATCGTTTTGGCGAACCTCATTTGGTCTGGGATTCTCATTGCCAAATCATACCAGAACTTGAAGTCTGATGCACACATTTGTACATTTATAAATTATCTAGGCCTAGGCCTAAGAAAGTAAGATCATGAAGATTAAGTAGGCCTAAGTAATTGTGGGACGCTTTGACTTACTACTTAGGCCTACTCTACTTTGTAACTCTAATTAAATCTAATTGAAATCTAAAAAGGAATCTAATTAACCTAAAACTATAATAGTAAAGTAAAACAAATTAAAGTAAAACAAAGAAAGCTACAAGGCACTAGATTTAAATTACTTACAGATAAATAAATGTAAAAAACCCATGCATATTACTGACCTCTAACAGACTCTAAGTCTAACTTTTTTAGGGACTACTATTTGAAGGTCCTTATTCCCCCGAAATTCGGAGTCCTTTCATCTCAATTCTAACCCACAAAGTACACTCAACAGCGGCAGAAGCAGTGACAAGAGTAACCCTACACATCCCTGTCGCGCCGTCTGGTCGGGCTATGACATGAGTTGTACTAGGCCTACTAGTAGTCTAGGTCTAGTCTACGTTGTGGGCACAAAAATAAATAATATGTAAGTTGTTCATAGTTGCCTCGTCTAACTCTAAGTTAGAAGAGAGAGAGTTGCAGCTGGCAGCTGGCCGAAGAAGTACGGTATGTACGGTTATTAAAATTATTTGGCCCTTAGGGCACTGGACCGACGCTTGCCTCGTTTCGGTACCTCAACTTCCCTGAGATATGGGCTCGGCAGCCATGTCCATCAGTGCTTTATACATGCGTCGTAAACAGCATACAAATTTTAGGTAGCTGCTTTTCTCGGTATTTTTTTTCTCAATATATAGATGTATTAGATCTATAATATTTTTAAAAATTTCACCTCTCTTCTACTGTAGGATTCTTTGCCATGCTGGATAAATGGATTTTATTTATATTAATTAATAGGCCGATATATATTGTGCCTCTCAGTTTTTGCACTCTACTAAGTACTATTATCCACAGCTCACCCAATACTAAGCTGAGTTGAGATGACAGGCAAATTTATTTCAGGTTTTTGCTCAAATTTATGATTAAGGATCAAAGAATTCTTCATTATTCAATTTGTTAGGACTGAAAGTGAGGTTTTGGGTATCATTTACCTTGTTCGCATAACAATAAGTGTTAAAATACTTTTATAGCTGCAATGTATTTTACTTCCCATTATTCAAACATAATCTCTTTTTCAGTTAACCCATTGCCTTCTTGAATCAGGTGGGTCCTGTATCAAGTTTTGAGCAAACTTTAGGGAATAAGAGAATTCAGCAGTCAACAGCTACATGTTAATACTTTGAAAGTTATTGTGAGATCTACTTTATATGATCATGATTATGTTGTACTATTTGTTTCAGAATATTCATATTGATAAGTTAAGAATGTATTTTAAAATGTCACTCATAAATCACAAGTAAGCTGGCTACTGATGTCAAGAATGTAAGAAAGTTTGTAACATGTTTCTGGCTTTTGTTCCCCCACTTATGTTTTTGCATAGCTCATTTTCTAATTGAAACTTATTTTACTATCTTTTCATAGGATTTTTCAAGCTGTCTCTTGGAAGCTGTTCTGCAAGCAGAACCCTCGATCTTTCCCACAATGCACGCACTGTAATGTCAAAGACATTGCCTTGGAAAAGTTACTGGTAAGAATTGTTTTTGAAAATAGACTTTTAAAGAAAATTATAACTTGTCATGCAGGTTCCTTTTTTTAACTTTTACCTTGTCTTTTTTCTTTTATTTTGATTGAATTTACTTGTTCAAAAAGATAGTCGTATAATTTGCAGAGAAATGACATGAACACAACAGATATCATAGGGACGACACTTTTCATTCAAATAAAATGCTTAATTTTGATTTAATCTATCAAAACATATTTTTATAAATTAATAGATTTTCATTTTAATTGCAATTGCACAAAATTATTTTGAATGATTTGCATTCAGGCTGAGCGAAGCAAAGAAATCTCTTAATCAGTTTTTATTCTTTGTCATACATCTATCCAGTAAAGTGTATTCAAGTACAGTATAATGCTGATAATTTGTTTGCTGTTTGATTTAAGCCGGGAAATGTAATTAACTCTTAGTTACATTTCCCTGATTTAAGCCAGTGAGAATGAGTTTGATTGTAGAGTAATCAAGGGTGTTACTAAACTGATGGATTTAGTTAATGTACCCTTTGTTTCTTTTTATTATTAGCTCTTTATTACTTATCATTGTACCTCTCATGTTTTATTAATGAAGCTGTAAACATCAGATGAAATCTACCAGATGACCATCCTATAGAAGCTATAAATGCCTCACCCAATATCCACCTTGCCAGAGAGTTTCTATGAACTGTCATCCCTATGAACAGTCATCGCTCAGAATTTTAGATTTGAGTGACAATGAAATCACAGGTATGTTCTCTTATTTCTCACTCATATGTCTGAATAAATATGAAATGTGAATACATGAATAATAAGGATTGAAAACCAGGAATGAATTCAGCTTGTGCTGGACTTTGCTGAATTTCTGTCTTGTATCGAGCAAAACAAAATTCCCTATTTATTCCCGGTAATTATGATTTTTGGAATCCAGCTGCCAGCCCTTCCCAGGTAAATTACATCCAGGGTTATAACATTATTTAGTCCAAAGGGGGGCTGCAGGAAAAAAAATCCTCAAAAAGCCCTTTTATGTCTTTGTTTTTCTCTAAGGGTGGGGGGGGGGGGGGGGGGGGGGGGTTGGCCTCTTCAGTTTTCACTTCACCCCATGAATCTGCCTGCATGTATGTTTGAGTAATACTGGCATCTATTTTGATCCCTCGATTTACTTGCAGATCTGGATGCAAGCAACTCTTTGGCATATCTGTCATTGAAGAAATCAACTTGGAGCACAATCCCGTACCTGGTGATACCTACTCAGAACTTTTACAACATCAAACCATTAATATCTGAGCCGTCTCCTTCAGATCATATGGATTGAAGGTGGTATTTTCTTTGTTCAATCCCCCCCCCCCCCCCCCCCCCAATCACCCCCACACTTGGAAATTATGTTGTCAGCATAGTAGTCTGCAAACACAGACCCTAATTTGACACTTAATCAGAAAATCATTGTCTTGAGAGAAGCCTAATTCAGCTATCTTCTGGTCATGTCAGGAGCAGCTATAGTACATGGCCTATGGTAGTCTTACAGTGCAGACACTCTTTTACAACTGACCAGGGTTTCTGCATGCAAACTATCAGTATAGGGCCATTCACAAACGGGGCAATGTTGATTATCGAAAATCAGTACTAGTTTTTGAGACATTATTCAAAGCTTTTTATGTATGTGGACATGAAATCTCTGAAAATAGTGTGATTCTAGTTGTTATTCAAATTGTCATTAATAACTTTACAGTTAAATTACTTTGCAGGCACAAAACTTTGTCAGTTAGCATAATTCAATATCCAGATTTGACCCCTCATAGTTCATAAGGCTTTCCTATACTAAAGGTTTTTTTGACACAGACAGTGACATAGCCAGCATATGGTGAAGCCTATACCCCCTGGCTCCAACTATTTGGAGACGATTCCACTGTCCTGATCAACAGCCTCCAAACCAACTTTGACGGACCCTGGTTTAAAACTGAATCCCGTCTTTCAGATGGCATTTCTATGCCCAAAAGTAAATAATCATGTCTGATTAATATGTGTCTGTAAAAACCCACTTGTAAACATTGGTGCCATCATAGCTAACAGAAGCAGTGGCAGATTTGGGGGGGGGGGGCACATCCGGCCCGTACCCCACCCTTTTTGGAAGAAAAATGTGCATTGTGCCTCCCTTTTTAGAACGGAAACCTTTCTATTATATGATAATTGTATTGTTTGTTATACAGTATACTATATATTGATGATTCAAGCAAAATTTGCATTTGAAAAATGTAGTTACTTGAAAATTGGGAGATGAAACGTTTTTATTTTCAACAAATCATGTGAACTACTGAGAATCCATGAAATAAATGTACAATCAGGAACAACATCTAATAGCACAACTCTCTGTCTCAGCTAGTTGTGATTTAAATGAAAAAAAAACAAAAACACCAAGTCCATGCATGAGCAGGGGAAAACAAAATTGCCTTATCAAAATGATTGTCTTTCAATTACATGTATTTTTCTTTTGTTGGGGGGGGGGGGGGGGGGGGGGGGGTAAACTATGGTTTGTTTCATTACATGTTACATGTTTTTAATAATTACTGAATTTCTTTTCTGTTTGTATTGCTGAAAGAAGAAAAAAAATATTCTAGTGTGCTTGCACTTCCTTCATACAATCTTGTATTATGACTGGAAGGCATTCTATGCAATGCATTTTGTTTGTTTAGCCTCTGCTATAAAAAGAAAGTGCGAATTGTAATTCTTTACATTTATCAGACAAGTACAATAATGATTAACAATTATTAACAATCTTGTGAAATTTTATTTAATACTGGATTTACGATTATATGTGGTGTTTTCTCATGAAAGTGAATATACATGTTATGTAAATGTTGATCAAGAAATGATATTATATTTGTATAGCTAATTTGTGTTAAGATACTATTTAAGATAAAAAATGGTTGACAATGACAAATATTGAAATGCTCCCCCAGATAGACAATATGTAACTATACATATACATGTAATTTGTATACTAATATTTGTTATAATATTGGTAATGTTTTTTGAGGTATTGATTTGCTATTAAGCAGATATTCCACTAAATGTAATGCACATGGTTTGTTTGTTAAAATGTATACATACACAGAGGTGGGGTTGTGTTTTCATTTCAGGAAAATGGACCTTGTGTGTTTACTGGAACTATGCTTGACTCACTGTAAGCACATTCTCTCTCTCTCTCTCCCTCTCTCCCTTTCCCTCTTTCTTTCTCTCTTTTCTTTTCTTTTTTTCAAAATCATTTCATTTGTATTTCCCATGAAATAAAGTAACTTTTCTTTAACATGCAGCTTTCATCTTGCTATTGTAAGGGATATTCAGCACGTCTCCAATAAAGATGCATGATACCTATGTCACTAACAGCTCGGTGTTTCACTCAGTCCTATGTGAATATTGCTTACTGAGAGGGGATGTGAGAGAGTTCCAGAGAGAGAGGGGGGAGGGGGTGGAGATAATTATAGTTCTAATAGTCATTGAGAAATATTAAAAGAGCAATAGCGGGGGACAGGAGAGAGAAAGTGATGTGGAGATTCGAGAAAAGATAAGAGAAGCAAAGAAAGAATGATATAGAGAACGGGGAGGGGCAAAGATCAGGGCACATCCAAACTTTTAAAGGGGCGGGGCACACACAGAAAATACCTGACAATCAAACAGAAGACAAATAAAAAAAAAAGATGAATGCTCGGAAACCATTACCCTATTAAACCCATACTTCTGATGAAATAACGCCCAGAGCAATTGTCACCGAAGCAAATGCCGGATCACCGCTTAATTAAAACAATGAACTGATTCTATTATAATTCATATCATTGGCGGATCGGGGGGGGGGGGCACTTCCTGCCCGTGCCCCCCCCCCCCTTCGAAGAAAAGAATGCTTTTTGACCATAGACGATCCGCCATTTTCTTACTGAGCGAATTTTGAAGGTTTGGCGATAATTTGTCGCCCCCCCCCCCCCCTCCTCCACTGAGCAACTTTTCGAGATGCTGGCGAGAACCAAAAAAATAGGGTCTACTTTTTGACAAACTTTCATTTGCGTGCCCCCTCTTTTTACTCAATCCTGGATCCGCCCCTGAATTCATATTATCAATATTTAATTCTGCCAAGAAAAAAACAACAAATCGGTGAATCCAAAATAAACAGAGTTCAAGAGAAGTCAAATGGATGTCGGGGAAAAAATAACTCGATTAACTAAACTATAACCCGAAGTTCATCTTTTCTTTTCCAATCCATCTAACTTTACATAGAATAAAAATGTATCTCTCCCCTAAATGTTGGTTACCTCATTTATAATTATAGGTCTCTATACTAATTTCAATTACTACATAGGCTACACATTCGTTACACATGCGTTTCATGTCATTTTTATTTAAAAAACAATTACCTTTCAAGTTTTAGGAATTTTGTTTACGTGTGTCAGTCAATACCACTACAAATCGCGTTATCAGTAATAAAGTACGCATGCGCGAAATGCTAAAATCGCACAGTGTGAGACATGAATCGCAGATCCTGTGGTAGCCTGCGATTTCCTGCGATATCGCTTTGCATCGCATCGCATCGCATCGCAAGTGATCGCTTGAAAAATCGCACAGTGTGAGGCGGGCTTTAAAGACTATCGCATTAAAGACTTTTAACTGGGCGTTGTGGCGTGCGCCTGTAATCCAGCTACCAGTGGAAGTTATAAACTGATTCAGCGGACCCAGGTTCGAGACTGAGTCACGTCTTTCGGATGGTGACGTTAAAGGTCGGTCCCAGACGTAAATAATCATATATGATTGATACACGTCTGTAAAAATCCATTACACACACAGTTTCAGATTTGGCATAATCTACTATTTAACACATGCATGTAAAATATTATGGTTACTTATTGTTATTAATTATGTAATGTAATTTGGCACAATGATACTGCATGTGAATATATTTGTTTGTGTATTTTACCATGATCATTGTGAAAAATGTTATTTTGAAAAAGGAAGTAATAAAATATTCTTAAAAACAAAAAAACTATCCGAACTGAAGTTCCTATAACCGATCATCACCAAAATCTAATCGATTCTTTTCTTAATCGATTCTTTCCTGTCACTATCCGAACTGAAGATGGGGTCAAAACTTCAAGGTCACACAGAATTTGCAGGGTTCAACCGATCATCACCAAAATCTAATCGATTCTTTTCTGTCACTATCCGAACATTCCCTGAAATTTTGGTGCAAATCCGTTCACCTGTTCTCTAGTTATATTGTACACAAACAAACAAACAAAAAACAAACAAACATACGGAGCCCTTTACATAACCCTGCCGATTTCATCGGCGTGGAAAAACATACGGAGCCCTGTACATAACCCTGCCGATTTCATCGGCGTGGAATTACGCATAGTATATATAAAGAAACACAAGTGGAGGAGTCTATTGAAAAGCACAGCTTGTATTTTATAGACCCCTTTGTGAGAAAAAAAACTTTAAAATGCTCTGCATATAGTGTGTATATGCAAATAATTACTGAATACATATATACGTAAGATTATCCTACCCCCTTACTCGACAAAACAGAAGTATTGACCCTGGTATAATATGTACAGAATTGTGTACAAAAAGTTTGATACCCAGTCCGATAATTTTTCCACGAAACAACTAGTCATTTAAGGGACAATTAACCCCACGTGATATTCTAGATGCACCTATTGTCTGCTACGTCTTTCCATGGAGGCTGCCATTTTGTGCATGACACGGATCATTAGGTACCATATGCATTGATAATAGCCTACCTTTACAACAGATACGTCGCTTTGTTCTGATTGTATTACGATTGTTATTGGCCATGGGCCTAGATAATTGACGACCCATGAGTTCTAATAGCCATCCTGTAAAGCAGATTCCTCGCTTTGTTTTGGTATTGTTACGATTGTCTCCGTCCTTGACGTCAATTCTCCGTCCTTGACGTATATTTTTTATGAAGTATATTTTTTATGAACAAATTAAGACCTTTTAAAAAATATATAAAACTAAACTTACATTTCAGAATATGTGACTTTATCTAATATATATTTGTCCTCTAAAAATCAATTACAAGTTAACGATGAAGGAAATTTTACTTGGGATGAAAAATATGTTCGTGTACACATAAAGTAATGGCAGCCCCCTTATTATTGCTAGCAGACGATAACTTGGCTGGAAAATAGTGATTTATATCTATATCCTGTGTTTTTACATGAAATTGCATGTATCAAATAAGAGGCATATACTACACCATTCAAAATAAGCTAATTCATACGCTGAGGTTAATTTCCATTTAAGTGACTTGACAAAACACAACTCAGTGAGGGTATCCTCAAGTAATGGTGTCGTGTCAATAACATGCACCCTGCCCGTCCAGTCTAGCTCGAAATCGACAGAGAGAACGACCACGGTGATTAGCACCGCCAAAAAAACAACCGTTCATGGAGTATCAGATACATTTGTAAAATTGTTGCAACCCACGGGCGTGACAACAATGAGCTCACAATTGGTGTCAACATCGCGTTCTTTGTCTCCACCACCAGCTCACTCATTCTCCTTATCGTGGTCGATTCCTCCCTCCTTTTCAGAAATCACTCCGATATCAGCCTCCTCCAGGGTGTCTAGTTTAAAGTCTTTGCTATTACAAACGACGAAGTCAGCAGAGACGATACAATCTCAAACACAAGTTGCAGGAAATATAAGACAAATAACAATAGATGCAACAACACAGACATCGACAACAGCTCAACTGCGATCAACCATGTTAACAGCTTCATCACAGAGAACATCTCTCTCCAATTTGATAATCATTGTTATCGCTGTGAGCCTCATAATAGTGGTTGTAATTTTGACAGTTATCGTTGTGGTGTCAATCTGGAGACCCAAATGGACATCGAAAGGTGGTCCAGAGAATGTGAACGCCACTGGAGACTGTTTTGATTTCACAGATGGGGTAGGTATTAAATTCAAGTTCATTCATTCTCTTGAAGTGTATGTTGGAAATATTTTTGATATCGGCATTGCTTCCCAATTTATTTATGCTATAATAAGCTTTGTGCACTGTTCTTCCATAGTAGATTCAAAACCCTTTCCACTTGAACTTCAAGGATTTCATAGCTATAGTTATATTTATTGGTGATATCAGAAAGGTCCCTTAATACACTTGCACATGTAAATACTTTTTAGATTGTTGAATTCGTTATTTTTGGAAATATCTATTTATGTGAAAATGATTTAAAGGTTATTAAATAAGCAGAAAAGATTTGTGTTTGAAGATAGACATTATTCCAGACGAATAATAAATTATTTGTATTACTTCATACCCCTTTATGTTCTTGAAAATATTAGAATTTTTCGGCATTTCCCATCCATCTAAACCATCGATACGAGAGCACGCTGATAAGCATGGCACGAAATTCATGTATACAGAAGTGGGGAACAACGCCTTAGCCTATCCGAGCAGTTTCCAGCCTCTCAAGGAAACTTTACCAAATCCTCGGAATTATGAAGAAGTAGGAAACCTTCTACAGGACGAAAAGGATGCAGAAAATTCCACATTTTCAGGCGTTAGGGGTGAGGATACTGAGGGTCATGTTGTCATGGCTTCCAAAGTCAGAGATGAGGATGAGTATGGTTACACGTTTCCATACCTCACGATGCACAACACCATCCGAACCACACCTATTGATATCACGGATGAAAACGATTACCTCGTTCCACATAATAATGTATTGTAAGAATCGGGAGATGGGCTGTACTTTAACCAAAAGTCGGCACTCTGAGATAGCTGCTGGTGAGAATGAGGAGGACTACAACGTTCCAACTGCAACTCCAACCACATCAACTGGTAACATAGATGAGAGTAACTACCTTATTCCTAACGTAAGGTTTTGCAAGTATAAACTTGTGATGTCTACTGCAGTCGAGGGTGGGCACTCTGAAACCGCTTTTGATGAAGAAAAACAGGGTAACGGCGTCCTAATTTCTACTCAAGCCCGTGCCACTGACAATCTAGATGAAAATGACTATCTCGTTCCCAACATACAGTATGTAAAAAAAAGTGAGTACACCCCTAACATTTTGACAGTCATTTTATTCTATCTTCTCAAGGGACAAAGCTAGAGAGGTGAAACTTTGACATCATGTAGAGTAGTTAGTCTACAACGTATGTGATGGCATATAATCACTGTACTGTGAAAACAACTCAGTGAATACTTCATTGTTTCGGAAAGGGTGGCCAAAAAAGTCAGTACACCCTTTGGAGATTTTGTTATGAACTTGTCCTAAGTGTCAGTATTTGGTGTGGGCTCCATTGTTTTCACATACTGCCTTAATTCTTTGTGGCATAGAGTCTACCAGACGTGCACAGACAGTTGCAGGGATGTTTTTCCATTCCTCCTGGACAACATCACGGACCTGCCGTATGTTGGAAACCTGGCGCAGCTCCACCTTCCGCTTGAGGATGCCCCACAGATGCTCAATTGGGTTGAGATCTGGGGACATGCTTGGCCACTTCATCACCTTGACCTTGAGCTTCTGGAGGAAGGCTGTAGTCATCTTACTGGTATGTTTGGGGTCATTGTCGTGCTGGAAAATAGCCTGGCGACCCAGTTTCTTGAGAGAAGGCATCATATTTTTCTTTAGAATGTCACAGTACATTGTAGAATCCATGATTCCCTCGATGAACCGTAGTTCACCAGGTCCAGATGCACTCATGCAACCCCACACCATGACACTGCCATCACCATGCTTGACCGTATGTAGTACACACTTAGCCTTATACTCCTCACCAGGACGCCGCCAGACATGTTGAACACCATCGGAGCCAAACAAGTTGATCTTTGTCTCGTCAGACCATAGAACATGGTTCCAGTAGGTTCCAGTTTTTGTTTTGTTGGTTTCTGCGAACTGCTTGCGGGCTCTCTTGTGTGCTGCCTTAAGAAGGGGTTTCTTTTTTGGACGACGTCCATGCATACCAACTTGGTGCAGGCTGTTCCGGATCGTCTGGGCAGTAACACATGGTCCTCCACCTGAAGCAACCTCTTCAGCAATGCTACCAGCACTTCTACGCGGGTCTGCAGAAGACAGCCTCTGGACATGACGACGATCACGTGAACTCAACTTGGCTGGACAACCCTGACGAGGCCTGTTCTGGGTGGATCCCGTCGTAGAAAATCGCTGGACAACCCTAGCCACGGTGCTAGGACTCACTTTCAGGGTCTTGCTGATTTTTTTATAACCAAGGCCATCTTTGTGGAGAGCAACTATTCTCTTCCTCAGGTCTGTGAAGAGTTCTTTGCCGTGAGGAGCCATGTTGGCCAGCCAATGACCAGTATGGGTACATGTAGGACAAGTTCATAACAAAATCTCCAAAGGGTGTACTGACTTTTTTGGCCACCCTTTCCGAAACAATGAAGTATTCACTGAGTTGTTTTCACAGTACAGTGATTATATGCCATCACATACGTTGTAGACTAACTACTCTACATGATGTCAAAGTTTCACCTCTCTAGCTTTGTCCCTTGAGAAGATAGAATAAAATGACTGTCAAAATGTTAGGGGTGTACTCACTTTTTTTTACATACTGTATGTTGGGAACGAGATAGTCATTTTCATCTAGATTGTCAGTGGCACGGGCTTGAGTAGAAATTAGGACGCCGTTACCCTGTTTTTCTTCATCAAAAGCGGTTTCAGAGTGCCCACCCTCGACTGCAGTAGACATCACAAGTTTATACTTGCAAAACCTTACGTTAGGAATAAGGTAGTTACTCTCATCTATGTTACCAGTTGATGTGGTTGGAGTTGCAGTTGGAACGTTGTAGTCCTCCTCATTCTCACCAGCAGCTATCTCAGAGTGCCGACTTTTGGTTAAAGTACAGCCCATCTCCCGATTCTTACAATACATTATTATGTACTCACTTTTTTTACATACTGTAAGATTTTGGAAAAGTGAAACGGTGAGCTCTTCTCAAGAATACTTCGGAAACTGGAATACAGTGGATGGAAATAAGCGCTAGGACAAACTCTTTAAAAAATACATTTCACAACTGATAACAATATATTATTGAAACGTTTGGAAAGACTCCTGAAGAATTACCTCTAATCTAATATGAACATCAAGTTTGTCACTTTGGATTGAGATCAGTAATTATTAATAGGGGTGGTGCCTACATTTGGGTGGCTTATCTATTTTCCTTTTATCAACTCGACAGAACCAGGATTCTAAGACCGGGATGCGCATTGTCTCAAAAATACTGATACGAAATAAAGAATAAAAGAACGTGAAAGGGGGGTTCCCACATTTTTTCAAGAAACGAGGGTGCACATGTGTAAAATATCTGATCTGGCAAATTAGATGGAGGGGGGGGGGGGGGGGGGGGGGGGAGGCATCGTCGATCATCCACTCCCCTCTCCCCTTGTAATTCCGCAGGTATTATCAGTATACATTAGTGCTAAAAATAAGACGTTTTGAAGCGTTCAACAAAATGTATAAAAAAAATTCTTTTAAAACTATGTAGATCCTTCTTATAAAACCTGTGTACATGTAGAAACTACTCTGACGTGACCATTGTTTAAAGATAGTGGAAGGATAATTATACGGATTAAATCTTGTTTGATGTAACAAACTAAAGCGTAGGTATAGAATACATAAGAAGGAATGTTTATGAATCGTCAAAAGACTAATTGCAATCACAATGTATATCACTTTGTATAAATATGAAACCACAAATAGTAATAATTCTGACATTTTAAAAAGAAATTTACGATACTTAATTTTATAACTAGTCTCATGAATAATGTAATCGTTATTATATATTATATTTTAAAGGGAAATTAACCATACTTCTAACTAGTCTCATGAATAATTTATCATGATTATAGAAAATTAAGTACTGAGAAAGACCCTTGGAAATCTTGGAACTCTAAAAAGATATTCTTTGTTCTTTAGACGGTTTTCTTAAGACTAATGTGTACTCACAGAAATAAAACAACCACATAGAAAGCGAGAAAGTTGGAAAGAGAAAGAGAATGAGATAGGAGAGACAAGTGGTTGTCATTATCAAGCAAGTTTGTATAATATTGCACCCTGGATCGATTCATAATCACTGCAAACATGAAAAAGAAAATAACAGAGTAATAAGTAAAATAAGATAATAATGTGTGGGACCACAGTATCAATTGTAACCACAGTTTTATATTATTCATTTACATTGACTACTCATCTACATGTAATGATGAAAATATATTCTTGATCTTTCAATTTTCATTATGGTTTTTGTACGTGTTACATTATTGTGTGATTACAGTTCTTCCTTAAAATATATGAGGTAAGGAAGTGATTTACGTATGCAAATGAAATTATTTAGAGGAATAGATATATAGAACCTTAATCAGCTTTCACGATGTTAAGGTTGGTAAGATCATTTAGCAGATGATATAATGCTTGTATGGTGTCTTAAGATGTTTTAACGTTTGTGCATAATCATCTTTTAAAAGGGTTTACCCAATGGGTAACCTCGCTAGTCATAATGACCGCTATTCATAAGGACCGCTATCCATAACGCGTGTCAAAGGAATAGTGGTTTTCTATGAATAGCGGTCCTTATGAATGACCCCGTACCCTATATATAGTTTAGATAACTCACTTTATAAATACAAAGGAAAATGTAAGTGATGTGAAGGAAAATGCAATAGTTGCTTTAATAGCTGAATGATGGTTTTAATAACTAAACAGTTTACACATTCATTTATGCATACAGAGGTGCCCAAAGTGGTATCAATTGAGCATTATATTTTTAATGAATTACAGCAACGAATTAACAGATGATTAAAGACTAATGATTATTCACCCTTCCCTATAGAAATGGCGTGTGTGTCTTCTTATATCTGTATTTGATCGACTTTTGGGAGCACCTACGCTCAAAAAGAAAAAAAGAAAACGATGTGAGAATCTCGAACAATTTTGTTCCAATGTGAAGGGTTTCCACAGATATTCCAAGTGTCATAGAATTTCGTAATGCAGGGTAGTTACTATTATATAAATAAATAAATAAACACTTAGCAGGTGTCTTTAAAAAAACATTTCTTTTATTATTATTATTATTATTATTATTTTTTTTTTTATTTTTTATTTATTTTTTTTTTTGGGGGGGGGGGGGATATATACCCCCACCCCCCGGGATCGACACCCTTGCCCACCCCCCCCACTTTCATTGTCAAAGCCCGACGTTCCGCCGCGCCTGCCAACAATTTCATATTGAAGGGCCTATTGTTTCAGAAACATGCATGCTTTTGAAAAATGGTTCCACTAAAAACAATACAGCAGTCGTAATGAATTACATAACGTATTTGTGTGTTGGGTCATCTTCAATGAAGATGCTTACTCGTATATAAAATGTACCCAATATGCCATATATAACTTAAAGTGGAACTTTTTTTTTGTATCAGAAAATACATGTTTTTGACGATGAAAACGTAATCCTATGGCAATTATTTACCATTCACATTGTGCATAAAAAAGTGTGCATCCATTACCTTTTGCGAGATCGAAATCGGCAAAATATTTTTGGAGATATATGAAAAAATGTTAGAGAGACTTACTTTTTTGGTTGAGTGTATATCGAGTGATCGAGATCTTGCCCAGCGTTTCCCTGCTCGATATTAAGAAGACATTGCAGTGTTTAAAGGAGAATTAACCTCAAACAATAAAGACGATAGTGTTCAAAGGTGTTATTTATTCCTACTTGTTAGACTATATGGCTTCGCGTCAAAATATACGAGATCGATACGAATCAAGATTTTCTGAGCAAAATTTATCATCTGCTAGCAATATGTATCGTCTGCTAGCAATACATGGGGGCTGCCATTTTTTTATGTGTACAAGAAGATTTTCTTAATCCAAATGCCAATTGCCTTTTTCAAAATTAAAAACCCATTTGAGATTAAAAATATAGAATAGATATGTCAATTTATTTTTAAACTGAAGATTTCCTTATATATTTCTGTTGAAAATCGATATTCGCTTAATATAAATCTATTTTCTACATACTGTGACGCAATGGACGGAGCAAATTAATTCAAATTTTATGGATGCTTCTTCCCTGAGCATCTATAGCGGCAAACTATGCATTCACCTGCTTTCGGATAATGGGACTTGAAAAGTCAGAATGCATGCTGCATATATTATGTTCTGCTCTGTTTGGCAAACCCAAGAAAACAGATTTTTGTTAAGCAAAACCAGACAATTTAAAAGTATCATTATAAAGATTTAATTTTTATAAATCATGTAAACACCCACTTTATATTTTTCGTCACATATGGGATTTTAGGTAATGAAGAAAATCAATTTAGGTCTTGGATTCAAAATATCTTCCTGACCGGAACATTTCTCAATGGTTCATGTACAAATCCAAATCAGCAAGAAAATGGCAGCCCCCATGTAAATGAGTAGGAGACGATACCGGGTGTTGGAATATACCCTTTTATACCCTTTTCTAATATCTTATTAGAAAATGATTTAGGCCAATAAGTAGGAATATATTACACCTTTCAATATAAGTAAATTTGTACTCAGGGGTTAATTCTCTTTTAATAAATGTGACGCGTTAAAAAAATACCTCCTTTTTTCCCCTCGCATTCTATTTATGAAATTTTACTATGAATAACTAGAGAATTTTAACGATCACATTTCGAACCGTATCCAATCAATTCATCATTTTCATCCAGTTTTGTCAAAGTCAATTCAATGTCATCATCTCTGGTTGCCAACGTATGATTGCAAGAATCAATTTCTTCAAAGCGTCATTCAAATTCGTCACTCGTTCGTTTGCTGTGTGAATATTTTTTCTTGTTTTGAAATTTAACAAAACATTCATGAAAGAAGAACTGTATTTACTTTTTCATATATCTTAAACAAATCGATGACACCTAAACAATTTGATGAGGAGGCAGACATGAATTATAGTTTTAATAAAGTTCATGTCTTTTTTGTCTCTTAGATGGTTTTAGTTCAATATACAATGCGTGTATAGAAAAAAAACAAAGTTAAACTTCTGAAAATCTGTCAAAATTACATTTCAATATATTAAGAAGATTTCTTCATGTCGATAGATGCCCAATAGCCTTTTTTATCAAGTGCCACAAGCAAAACATTCTTTTCGTTCACGCTTGGGCGAGCACTGGACGTTTTTGTCCAGAATGTGAAAAATGACTTGGGCCAAATTGAAATAAGAGAGAAAATTAAAACAGCAGTCTGAATAAATACTCCCATTCACACAAATTGCTTTTTTGCATAAATTTATGATTATGTTAAGATAGTCTAGGAATTGTGTGGCAATTTTCTATCATAATTCTAATGATTTCATTGCTTTATGCATGAGTGATACTTAATAATGTGTAACTACTTCAAGGTCTTTTTAAGCATTCACAATTCACATAGACATCAAAAACACATGCCAATCATTCATTCAAGAAGTACCAAATTAATTAATCTTCCAATCATTCAACCAATTAATCAATCAAGCAAATATCAATCAATCAACTAATCAATCAATTAATCAGCCCATCAATACACCAACAGATGGATCAATTATTCATTCACTCAGTGATTTGGTTAATCAATCAATTAATCAGCAAAGAGGTCAGCCAAGAGGTCAGTCAATCATTCAATCAGTAAGTCAGTCAGGTGTCAATCAATCACTCAAACCAAGGATCAGTCATTCATTCAACCAGTTAGTTAGTCAACCAAACAAGCAAGCAATCAGCTAATCAACAACCAATCAATTAAATAAATCAATAAATTGACAAATCAGTTGACGAATAAAAATAAAGAGAAAAATAGGCTTTTAGCCGCCGGGGGGGGGGGGGGCGATTTCCCCCTATGTGGATGCACCACTGGTTACATAATGGATACACTGTGATATTGGTTGATTGATTGATAGACTGATTGAGAAATTACGAACCGTAGATTGACTGGTTGATTTATATAGTCAGTTGAATGTTTGATTGATTAAAAATTAATTAATTTGGCTTTCTTGATTGAATGACTGGTTTGGAAGTGCTTTGGTGTGCTTACGAATAATTTGCTAAATTACAGTGTGATTGATCGATTGATTGATTGACAGAGTTGCCCGACTGTCTTACTGGTTGAGTGACTGATCGATGGTTAGAGCAATTGGTTGATATTGTTAATCACGATTATATTATTGACTGACTGGCTGAATGGTTGAATGATTCCCTGATACATTAATTGATTGATTGATTATTTGGGAAGCATCTTTGGATGGATAGTTCAGCATGATGCGTTGAGAGGATGACCTGTGTATCGCCACTCAAACTGACGCCGCCACCATCGACCAAACGCGACCATGGTATTAGACGACCTGTTTCATCGATAGAGGAACCAAAATTTTAATAGAAGTGTAGACTTGAAAGTTACACTTGTTAATTAATAAAAACGAAGAAGAAAGAAAAAAAGAAATCCTCGTAAAGATATATCAAGTAGTTAATTACACCTAGTGTAGTATCCAAAAAGAAGATCCATTTTTTTTTATTCGGCATTGTAAATACAGAAAAGTTTTGTTTCTTTTGGCATCGACAGAATAAATACATATTATACGGTATTAACAAACTATAAGTGGCAAGAAATGACTGATATCACAGGAAAGATGTATACATTAATTTATTCACTACTTAAGGGATCGACGAGACACCCACTGAGGTTCTTCCTTGGCTTTGTAGATCACAAACGAAGAAGTGATGGCTAGGTTTGAAAGCTCTTTGCAAAGACTTTTGGTTGAAACTGGGTTTTGGCAATACAAGAGCAATTGTTTTAAATATTCAGAGCAATATTCTAAGAAAAGTATTCAGAGAAATAAGATGAAACTTGCTCCCAAACGAATTTACATCCTTCAACTTTACAATGTAAAAACTTTAGTCTGGAACGATGCATTACTTTTGAGTTATTAACAATCAACAGTGTCCGAATTTTTTCAAACACCTATAGTAGTAGTGAAGAGTCGCGCTCTGTGTGGGATATGCGTGTAGAGAAATAATCTCTTGCATAATCAAGAATATTATCGAGGGAGTTTAAAAAAGATTGAACTGATTGACCGGGAGGTATATAAATTTCTGCTACGATAATATTTTTTCCCAAGTTATTTATACATGAACCTTTCCTGAATACAAATCCCAACTACTACACCTCTCCTATTTTTAAGATTATTAATGAGAAAACTGTAACCTTGGATATTGCATTGTGCACTGCTATCATTCAACCACGTTTCACTTACGCCTATTACAAAAAATGTACAGAAAAAAGTTTAGTAATACAATAATACTATGAAAGTTCTTAGAAATACTTCGACAATTAATATGAAACAACCGAAAACACATTATCATAAGAATCAGTTGTGTTAAAATGATTATTTTCATTGAAAGTTTCTGGGGTATAATACGACTTATTTTTCCCACATACATTTTCAAGATCAGAAATGGGAGATAGTATACGCGATATTGCATTTATATCTAGATTGCTGATTGCACGTCGATACATGTCAGAAAAAAATATAATAGAAAAACGAATTCATCGTTTTACAACACTTAAAATGACATTCAAAAAATATCACAAAATTTGTGCTTATTGATTGATTGATTTATTATTTATTACAGTTTTATTTAAAATACAGGGTAGGTGCGTTCAGTTATAAAAACTGCTTTACAAGCACGCCCTGTAGCTTAACTATGAAGAGTAAATGGCCACCGGTGGCCAAAGAGTCATGTTACGCATTTGTGCCTAAAAGTATCCTTTTTTTATGAAGACACAAAAATAGGACGAAATGGCAATCATGTGAGTGTGATTCGAATCTTCGCTAAAACATTTTTACTATAAGTCTTTCAAATTAACTTGACGGGAAGGGCCATACTGTGCTAGGGATTTATAGCTGGTTTAAACTTTGATATGATTTTAGAAAAAGTAGACGTAACACATTACTCAAATATAATGATAACAATGTTTCAGGGAAGCCTCATCAGTGTTATACCCCTCTTCTTGAAAGCCCTACAATTATCATTACCCCAGTATTGCCAGGTACCTATTTAATACCCTAGGTCAAGGGGTGTTTGTAAAACGCCATGTCTAAAGATGAAAGAACCGGGCAAGGATTAAACCGAGGACCTCTCATAAGAGATTTAAGAGCCTACACCGTTATACTACAGTGATCCCACTTCCTTTTTGAGCGTATTCCAAGATGCATGCAATCTGAGGATTGTGACCAATGAAGTATTACCTTACAGCGCTAGCAACAAGAGTTCAACGTACAAAATCCGCACAGAACATGCCAGGACTTGGTACAACCTCCAAAAGTGGAAATACCAACTGTGGTCATTCAGAATAGACATTATCTGATGATGCCCACAAATTTGGAATTGTCACACTTTAGCTGCAAGACGCCATACGAAAGAAGAAGAAAGTACTTTTAATACCCTAATGGTTTTGGAACGCCTTCTTCTATTAATAGTCCTTGTTTCTAGGTAGATTAATCATTTTATAGTCCAATGAAACTGAAATCTTACACATATTGATGACCGATGACTCAGTACTATTTTTAACCGATCCATTAATTTCACCGGGATGACAGCTATGGCGAGCTTCGATCAAGCGACGCAATCGTTATTTTCCAAGTTTCACCTGCTTCGCGAGACAACTGGATACTTCTCTACTATCGTTATTTTCTTCTCATTTATTTTTGCAATAATGTATATATAAATAAAAAATACAATACGTGATATTTTTTTCTAATATTATAGCATCGGCAACTCTCGTAGGTCAATTTACATAATGTGAGAAATCAATTGAATTGAATGAGAGAAGTCTTTAGCTTTGCTAATTATTTCTCTCATTCAATTCAATTGATTTATCATATATATATATAATATATATATATATATATGATAAATCAATTGATAAATCATTTTATATATGATGACCGATTCAATTCAATTCAATTGATTTATCATATACAGTTAACAACAAAATTATTCATACCCCTTGGAAAAATCTAGTTTTTTGCATTTTTCCTAAAAATGAATGGCTAACTGAATTTAATTACACATCACTTGAATACATTTAGTTATCATCTGCAAATGAATGCTGTTTCTAGTTTCACCTCATTTGCATAACAATAGAAAAGGTGAATTATCCAAACTGGGTGATGTTCAAAATTATTCATACCCTTGGTGATCTATTGACTTTGTCAATCACTATGAATCCAGTCCTTGTGATTAATGCTCGTAACACTTTCTTCACACTGTCACAATGCTTCTGGAGGTCTCTACTGAGATATCAGGCCAATACCTGGTCTCCAAAGGCCCAATCTCCTTGAGGATGTTGTCCACACATGCCATCACCTGGTCTTCAGGGGATTTGGTGGATTTAAAGCAGATTTTGTGTTTGCAGGTGGTGTAGTTTTAGACGTCATGAGGATAGAACTATGATATTGATATTTCGTTAATATTCCTTACATTTTAATGACAATTCTGTATTTCTAAGTTGAAACAAAGCACTCTTCCTGGAGGGACTTCCCTAGAGGCATTCACTGTTGCACTGTCAAGGGAAGGTATTTCCTGATACTTTTGTTCCATTATTATTAAGAATGTTTAGGGAGGCCATGGTAGTTGTCTAAGGTTGGATGGTGCCAATTTTATCAGTTTATTCAGTTACACTGATTGACACATTTTTGATATGGACACCTGCAAGTGGGTACTCTAGTGAAGCTTAAAATACTGATCTTTATGTTCCAGTGCACTGACAAAGTGGTAGCATTTTGTGCACTGCAGCTGGTAACATGGAGGGCATATGGTATAAATTTGGTTTACATTCATTTTGATATCAAGGATTGTAGCTTTCATACCAAAGATACAAAGAATATACCATATGAAGATTGATATACAGTAACAGTCAATGTGGGATGTGTATGGTACCCAAAGGTTACATACTGTTATTCATGGTGACCTGATGTTAGAGTCATGCAATGACTTTAATACCACCAACATGGCCTTCCTGAGCACTCTGATTAAGAATGGGGCCAATGAATAAAGGTGAACCCTCCCACAGGCAGTGCAAAAGGGAAGGGCTCTTCAGGAATGGTGCTTTGCTTCATAAGTAGATACAGAATTTTCATTAAAATGCATGGAATAAATGACCGAAAATTTCAATATCATAGTCCTGTCATCATGAAGTCGATTACTGCATCACCTGTAGGACACAAAATCTAATGAACTCCCTGAAGGTCAGGTGAAGGCATGTGTGGACACATCCTCAAGGAGATTGAGCCATTGGAGAACAGGTACTGGCCTGATATCCCAGCAGAGACCCTCCCCGGAAGCCTTGTGACGGTGTATTAAAATAAAGTGAATTACAAGCATTAATCACAAGGATCGGATTCATACTAATTGACAAAGTCAATAAATCATCAAGGGTATGAATAATTTTGAACATCGCCCAGTTTGGATAACTCACCTTTTCTATTGTTATGCAAATGAGGTGAAACCGGAAACGGCATTCATTTGCAGATGATAACTAAATGTATTCAAGTGATGTGCAAGTAACTTCATTTAACCATTCATTTTTAGGAAAAATGCAAAAAACTAGAATTTTCCAAGGGGTATGAATAATTTTGTTGTTAACTGTATATATATATATATATATATATATATATATGTTCTAATTATTTTCTCTCATTCAGTTCAATTGATTTATCATATATATATATATATTATATATATATATATATATGATAAATCAATTGAATTGAATGAGAGAAATAATTAGAACAGATAATGATGGAACGGAATGAACCATGTCAATCGGTTAATTTACAAGCTTTCGGCTCCTGGCCTTACTCAAGCTTATTTGCTAAATCAAACAGCAAATAATAATAATAACTAACTTAACAGAACATATATATATATATATATAGTGTGAAAGAAATTGCGAGAATAACGTTGCGTAGCTCAATCAAAGTTCCCCAGAGCTGTCCTCCCTTTTTGAAATTTTTGCGAAGGCTGAAAAAAAATGTCTCCGCCGGGAATCGAACCCGGGTCGTTGGCTTAGAACGCCAATGGACCCCATTGGAAATAAGGACCCCATTGGAAATAAGCCATTTCGGCTTTCATGGGCTATCCTGTCATGGTACCTGGTTATGTTTGTATTACAGTATACCTGACGAATAAAATAAAATCAAATCAAATCAAATCAAATCAATGCCTTAACCACTAGACCACGGAGACGGGTTAGTGGCTTCGGCGACACCAGATTCAATTGACCGACAGATTGACAAATCCTCAACCTTATTAATTAATTCCCCTTATCGGGGGCAGATGAGTTTTTGAACAAGACAAGCCGCTAGTGCCTCAGCTGGATCCAAGCGAATGCTTTGAATACATGACATGTATTCAAAGCATTGTATACATTAGAAGAAATTATTATTAATAGCATTATTTGTAAGGAAATAACATATACAACAGCTTTGGCAAATCTCGCGGAAATAAATACATTGTGAAAGAAATTGCGAGAATAACGTTGCGTAGCTCAATCAAAGTTTCCCAGAGCTATCCTCCCTTTTTGAAATTTTTCAAGGCTGAAAAAATGTCTCCGCCGGGAATCGAACCCGGGTCGTTGGCTTAGAACACCAATGCCTTAACCACTAGACCACGGAGACGGGTTAGTGGCTTCGGCGACACCAGATTCAATTGACCGACAGATTGACATATATATATATATATTTATATATATATTATAGCTTACTATACATCGCCAGTTGCAAACACACATCGATCTTTTCTTACAACACATCGGTGATTTTATTTGTAGAAGAAATGTAGTCTTGGTTGCGAGACATGTGAAAGTAAACAACGCATTACACGTTGCAAATATAGTTTACAATACATCGCCAAAGACACATCGATCTTCTTTTTTTTTTACAACGCATCGGTGATTTTTTTTTTTGTAAAAGAAATGTTTCCCTGTTAAAGGTAGTCTTGCTTGTGCGACATGCAACAGTAAATAAAACAACCAGTTGCAAAGATCTTGTCAATATGGTCCTTCAACCAGTTTACTATACATTGCCAGTTGCAAAGACACATTGATCGTTTTTTACAACGCATCGATGATTTTTTTTTTTGCAGAGGAAATGTTACACTATCAAAAATTATAAAACGGGTTCAAGAATGTAGCCATTCTGATTGGTCAAATAACACCATGTGGCCGTGCAAAAAAAAGTGATAACATACGGCAAAAAGGCTCTAAACCACGGTTGAGCTGCGCGTACGCGTACCTCTGGTGCTCGAAAACCTAAAACGCAATGAAATCGCGTACTTTAAATGTCGTTTTAGCGCAGGGATTACATGCGCGCACTGAAACGCGCATGACTTTTGTTGGCTGCGCTTCTGTGATGTCATCCAGGAAAGCAAATGGCAGCCTCCATGACTGTGCGACCCTTGGCATTACTATGGGGTTCGTAACCTTTTTTCATATTGCCGACCCGTTATACCTGTTATACATTAATTAATTGTATACATCATGTAAATTATAGATTCAAAACTAGTTCTAAAACTCAAATCGATCAGAATGTATCATATTATTTACAATAATATATTTCTATGTCTAATTTTGATTAATTTTCTAGGAATGGTTTTTGCTGGAAATGGGAATAAATTGGAATTAATTGAATTAAGTTCAAAACAAACATAGAAAAACCATGATACACAGGCTCTTATGATAGGGGACGCTGGCGAGCAGGGTCCGCTTGAACAAAACAAAATAATGCAAAACAAAAAAGGGTCCAATTATTGTCTTATTTTCTCTTCGTTTTCCTCTCGTTCGTTAGCTAAGTGAAGACCTAACGAACGAGAGACAGAATTTTCGGTCTACTTCACCCGTAATTCCAGGTAGCTCCAACGCGTTGGAGCTCCCTGGAGTTACTTCACCGACGGCCCCTTCGCGAGGCCCCGGCGTGTATTCTGCGAGGGGTTCAAACATATAATGTGGTCGAACTCCCCTTGCCACTCGAGCTTCTTTGCCTTAGGGATCTGATAAATCATCTGATAAATCATCTGATAAATCAGAGTTCGTATCTGCATGGCTTAGAAAAGTCCTCCAACTCGGAATCGCGGTCACTTTTCATCTCTCTATATATAAGTTACTCGAATTCAGCCAAAATCCAAGTCAGTACTACCGTACTATGTAAAGCAAATTTAAAAAAAAGCCGTAAGTGAAATAAACAAAAAAAAAAGCGTTCACCAGTCGCTATGTACGAGGGGAACATAGTAACTGCCGTACTAAAGATGTGTAGGACATTGTACATACAGACGCATAAAACGGCTGTGCAATGACCAATGCAAAACTTTCGTTCTGTAAGCTCATTTGGATAAGAACATTGTTCAAAAGAAAAGCTAAAAAACAAAACAAGAGCTGTATATTTGGGCAAAAGTGTTTGCTGATCTTGTAGAAAATCCATTGATAATGATTGCCGTATTGACTCCTAAGATTATATTGATTAATTTCCTTTTTTCATAAATTGTCTGTTGAACAGAGGGGTTAAATACCGCATTGTGTGTACAATATTATATGCTGCAGCCTGCAGATCTTGTGCCTCTTAACTCTTCATACGTCACATGGGGGTTAGCCAATCAGCTCATGAGTTTTAAGGAACGGTCCCAAAACCTCTACTTTTCCCCCTTTTTCGCCAAAACAAGCCATAATTTGGACAATCGATTGCCAGATTCGTGATTAGAAGGCAAAAATACATGGAAAGAGCACTCAACTTCTCTCTTATTTAGTCAACCTTTAAAAGGTATTATCTTGTTTTATTACCGGCTGGGATTGGAATCCTTAACCCTTTGATTGTGAGTCAAGTGAATGAACCACTATACCACGATACCTCCACGTACAAAATAATGACAAAGCATGATACATATTTTGATTACATAAAAAAGGCCTTTTTGTTATTGTTGTTGATACATGTAGTTATATTCAGCCAGATATTCGTGTAAGGTTATCGACTAACGTTTGCACCGTTACATTAAGAAGAGAATATAATGTGAGTGCCCATGCTTATGTGTGTGCGTGTGTTTACCGCTAATGTAGATAAACTTTGCGCATTTCATTAACCTGTGTCACATAACAGTTTGTCAGTCCAATGCTTGTGGAAATATCATTTTAGATACATATAGGCCTGTACTTGTGAATCATGAACATATCTTGTTTCATTATTTAGAAATGGCTACTTCCTCATTTGTTTGTTCATGTATTACATGAGGAAGGCATTATAGACGTTATTGAGACTCAAAGATAATTGGATAAAATACAAATTTACCTTTATACCTTGTTAGCTTTTTAAGCCTTCACTTTACTGGTAAAGAGTGTTGATCAATCGGTGGGGGGGGGGGGGGGGGGGGGCTATGCCTCATAGAAAACACAGATGGTTATGAAATTATTAGGGGTAGCCCTGCATGCACCCCTTTTTATACGCTCTTGATAAGACTAGAAATAAGTAATCCTTGATGCGTAAAATGTGTTCCATATTTTGCCATTTATTGATAAACGGAAATATACAGAGAGAGGGGGAGCGGTGGGAAATAAGAAAACCCTCTGATTCAATGTTTCAAAACATGTATATTTCTACCGTAAATTGACTGTCTTGACTGTCTCATTTTTATAAGTGGGATTTACTGTAATAAAATGTTCTTGTTTGAGATCAATAACCAAGTTTTTATAAACTTGATGTAAAGTGGAGAAAATATTGTTCTTTCCCTTCTCATGGTTATTATAATGACGAATAAGGGGATGTGATCCAAAGACTCCTTCTAAATAAAATTATATTAAGAGTGGTGGCATTTAGTTTCTATGAAATTATATCAGTGGTGGCATTCACTTCCTGATTAATTAGTCGTATAATTCAAACTTTCAATACTTTCATTTTCATATGATAATTTCTCTAAAGCAAAAATGACTGTTGCAAAATTTGCTCAACTGATTAAGCCGAGCTATATGTATAAATATTAGCTTTTAAAACCATCTAATGTCGAAGTCAACAACTGTTGGACCAAGATTGTGAATTTTGTTCCGACAATCACCCATTCAAATCATTTCTGGAAAATATTTTTTTTATCTTTTATGTATTTTGAAAACATCGTCCCGAATTACCTTCATTTAATAGAGATAGGCCTATATGTAAACCTTTGTGAAGAGGTCATCATAGTTATTGTAAAAACTTTTCAGTAAAATCTTCAATAAATGTCTTGCTGAAAACGTATTGTGGTTAATTTATCTCTCAAACGCAAATAATGCAATTGTGCGAATAAGCCTCGCATTATCCGTATTTAACATGGTCGTATAGCCTTCTTGTATAATTAACAATAACCTGTAAGGTATACATGTTTATAAGTTTGATATATCACTACATTGAATGTCATTTGTTTTAGATATGGAAAATTAAATATTATATTGCAAGTTCTTCTTTTAACTTGGCTCAATAACATATATGATAAAATACTGTATATTCGATGTTCAAATTGTATTTAATTTTATTATTACTAGTAACTGATAACCTTCAGCTTTCTTAGGCTTAGCAACAAGTTTGCTACGTTTACACTTTCCTGCAAGGTTGTACACTGAGTAGTAGCTAACGCCTTACATCGGGAATGATATCACAATAAACTTGCTGTCCATCTTGGGAAAGCTCTAATTGAAACGGCTTGTTTAGGCTTGGAAGACCCCTTTCCAACACTTGAACTGCATCATAAAACAATACTCTCAGTTCAGCAGAGGCATGGGTACTAATGTAAAGGTCCAATGTCAAATGGCAAAAAAGGGGGAAAGAGAGAGAAAGAAAGAGACAGAGTTGTTTGGAAGAATATCATAGAAGAAAATTCCCCCTAAAAGGATTGCTCTTGAAATGCCCTTATTTTTTTAAATATGACAAGAGATAGGAACGTTAGGACCAATCCTTTGGACCAAACGTTCATGGTGTGGGTGGGTGTGTGTGTGTGTGTGTGTGAGGGTGTGCGTGCGTGTGTGTTTGGGTGTTTCAACCCCCTCCCCTACCTATACCCACTCGCATTTTCAATCTCTCATGGCCATAAACATGATCCCGCACAATTCGCTCTAATGATCTAATGTTTAGCGACAATCTGTGGTGCCAGCCCAGTGCACAGATTGTCGACGGCGACATGCTGTGCTGCGGCAACCGATATCAACGCACACACTCTAAGTGAAGTGCTGAAAAACGAGTGCTAATCGGAAGTTTGCACTTGACATGCTATTTCTAACACCTCACGTGCCATTTGCGTCTGGGAGATGATAAGGTGCAGAAAACTGAGTGCTAAAAGTAAGTGCTGAATGTTAGGACGCTCGTTTTACACTTCAAGTGCTGACCAACGTCCCGTGATTTTAGCACCTGCACAATTCTGTGCTAATAAGCGATTTCGTAATTAGGATTTGCGCATGAGCAGATAAAGGTCATTTGAAATAAACTGGCATGTTCGTTTAAAATGCACTGAGATAAGCATCGACTGTGTAATGATTATTCATATATTCATTTAATTATACTTTTCATTAAATCCACTGAAAAGCAACAAAGTGTTCATTGATGGTTGGTATTTGACAGTCTGCCAAATGATAGCCAACTTGCAAACAATGCGCTTTCCAAAGTGTTCATTGACGTGCTATTCTAGTCACCTGGTCTACGATGTCTTTCTTTCATAGAGTTTGAATTCTGTAGGTTGCTATGTCGGGCAAGCTTACGTATTATCTTTCTTTGAAAAGATGTCTATCCTAATGAAAAAAGGAAAGGTCATTTGCGAAAAGTTGCTCATGGGCCAATTACGAAATCGCTTATTACGCAACTGTAGTGCAAGAGCCATCATCTGCTGCACAGGCATGGCGTGGTAAGTAAAAATTTAAGACATTAAATTTAGAACTTCTGTAATTTTATGCGAATAAAGGTATCAAATAATATGATATTTACATTAATTTCTGTGGTGGTGGATATGAAACATGTCAGATGAAAAGCAATGAAGTGGAAATGCCATGTTTCAGGATGTGTGGTGTGGCCCACCGTCTACGATACGCGTACGTACATTGTCGTTGACATGAAAATTGTTGATCACGCGGGGTCAGCCAGGCATGGGGAACGATCGACCGCGCCGGCCGGGCCTGGGAAGTTCGGAAGGCCGTGTGTGTGCTTTTTGCGTCACGATTGTAGATTGCCGAAAGGGAACAATTAAACCTCCGAAATTGCCACTTCTTGGTCTAAAGTAATTCTCAGATAATTTAATCCACATGCCATGGTTTTTGTCCATCTCATCTATGTATACAATCAGTTCATATCAATCTAAAAATAGAATCTAGACCTTAGTGTAGAGCTGTTTAACAGACTATACTTAGAAGAGTGAGTTTTCAGCACTACATGTGTGATTTTGTGCATACTGGTTGTGTGTGTGTTCTTTAGCACTATATTGGGTGCAAAAGTGTTAGCACTAGTAGTGCCGTTTTGGGGGCTCGAAAAGGGGTTATTTAATGCACTAAAAGTGTGCTTTTTGCGAGCTGCATGCGTCTAATAGCACCAGAAGTGTAAAAAGGCTTACACTTAAAGTGATTAATGTAGCACTTGGACTGGTGTTGAATTATAGCACTCGTACATGTGCTACTTTAGCACAATTTGTGCAGTCCCTATGCGTGCCCTTACAGGTGCTGCCTCCAAATCTTAGAGTGCAGTACACTACAAGGAAACAATCCTACCAGGTAGGTAAGTACCCACTTACTTCAATTGGGTCGAGAGTGGCATGTGTAGATTAATGTATTGCCATAGAACATTGGTGCCGTGCCGGGCTCGAACCACGACCTTCGCATCGTTGAAGTGTTTCAACCGCTAGAATACGACACCTCATCCTGCCTTTTTTTAATCAAGGGTGTTTGGAAGGGGGTGACTTGTATTTTCCTATTGCTAGAAAAATATATTCTGTTTTTTTTCAGAAGTTTATAACTTTTTACAATATTCAACAATTTGTGATCGTAAAATTTTGAAAATTCAATAATTTCCTTACTCTGTCAGATGACTTCAATCCTCATTTGCAGTACTGTATGCCTTTTATTTCATTTGAATAGTGCTTAGCTTATAATAGTTATGTTCACACGTAGTACATAGCATCGATGCTATGTTAGCATCAATGCTATGTAAGTTTCAAAAATATTTCCAGTACGTTCAGACAGGCCGTGATCGACTTGCTTCTATCACCCACTCGTGACTATTCATCGCTCACCTGCTTCCAAAAAAATAATTACTGCGCCACACAGAGTGACCCGAGTATAATTGGTACGCATGGTCAAACGCGCGGAAGTTTGTGTATCATATGATGCGAAGCTTTTGTTTTGAATAATATTTTATTTGTCTTCATAAATCAACATAATAACACAATAACAATTCATTTGAAATATCGATAATACAATCAAGTAGCAAATAAATGTGTTATATACTTAATTTTAAATAAACCTTGTACATGTCAAAATTGACTGAACTCCAATCTTATGCCAAAATAAAACACATGCATGCACACTATATTCTCTGGTAAGCACATGTAAATCAATATCTAAAGACCACATCATACTTTAGTTAAGGTCTGATTCTGAAAGAGCAGATTCTCAGCTTTAAAATGATATATAACTCATTGGATGTTCATAACTCAATGTACAAATAGAAGAATGCACAGTCCCTCATAATGTTACTTCTTAATTAAAGGGTTTAAAGTTTGCAGTCTATTGAAGCACTCTGACTCGCGAAGTGTTGTGCTAAGGTGACAAATGGAGGATTAGAACTCAATGCAAATTTCTATGAAGGGATTATCAGATTGTCCTAAAACTTGGCATACTATATACATAGACATATCCTGTTTATCATAGTGCACAAGTATCAATGCAAGAACTTACTCCGGGAGATTTATGGGAGATTAAAATGAGACAAGTATTCAGGGTCGTGAAAAAGAAAAGTAATACAACAAAATCCAGAGAAGACACACATAAGTCTGATAAAAAGCTGGCAAAAATACCACTTCTAGATTGTTTGGTGCCTCCACATTTTAGATTACTTTGAAAAAAGTATACTCTTTCAGGAAATACCCAAAACTAAAATTTGACCATGCATGCCAACCAAAACACATTGATTGATCTCTAACTGAAAATCACACAGTGCGACTTTCGGGTGGTTTTGTGGTGCCTGGTCACATATATAAAAAAGAAAAAGATAAAAAGAAGGACCCCCCCAAACCCCCCCCCCCCCTTCCTTACACACAGTATACACATTACCCTACTATACCCCTATATACATCACATGAATACATACATTACATTACACTACCAGATGAAACAGACAGAATGATAATAGAAAAAAAAAGTAGGGAAGAGGGTACATCACATGAATACATACATTGCATTATATTATAGCACCACATGAAACAGATATAATTACAATAGCAGCGAGTGAAGATAGCAGCGATTGCGCTCACACGACAAATAGTCACAAGCGCGGTGGGTGGTCTACCGCAAAGCGTCGATGCTTTGTCGCTGGATCCTGAGATTTACTCCTGCTAAACTCGCTGCAAGAATAGTTTGGAAACTCGCTTCTATCTCGTGACTATCTGCGTTCAGACAGCGTTTGGTCTCGACACTATCTGGTCTTCACCAAAATAGCATCGACTCCTCGATAGCATCGATGCTATCGCTCTACGTGTGAACGTACCTATTCTTATTACTATCACCGCAGCCAGATATTTCCTAACTTGTATTTGATTTTGATTTGTTTTTATTTTGACATTGATAATATAACTGGGCTAACTCGTTTTAATACAACGCAAGGAAATGGTAGATTACATGAAGCTTTTCAGTCTGCCACTAAACACAATCACTATAGTAACACCTCTTTGATCATCCACCGACTTTTGATTTTGGTTTCACTTATTATCATGCTCATAGCTATTTTACTTTGAAAATACTTGAGAGATTTTTGCTAAGATACAGTATCATTAAGTATCATGTTAATATTTCCAAGAAATCTTAAAGTTATAACTAGAAATGTGCATTCCTCGTGCCGCGCAATGCGAAATGTATCCCCCGGCGCTGGCAGCGATTTGAAGGAGGGACAAAGACCCTCCCCCATCCCCTCCCTCAAACAAAAGGATGGTGTAGAAATTGCCGCCAGTGGCCCGGAATATTGTCAACACCAGGAGCAGCATTACCAAAACGATTTGTGTAGATTAGAGTATAATGCATTTTTATAGAAAATTCAGAAGAAATATGACCTCAGAGCGCACATAAGACATCCACTAAAATATGACCCTTGATCCTATGAAAGACGGAACACTAGAGGCAGCATCACCAAAAACTGTAGAGGTGTAATCTATAATGGACCTACATACAAAATTTGAATGAAATCCGTCAAGAAATGCAGAAGTAAGAGTCACAAAAGGGACAAATGAGCTTTGACCCTATAAAGGACGGAACAATGAGGGCAGCATCACCAAACAGTAAAGATGTGTAGATTATACCAAGATACATCTCCATACAAAATTTGAAAGAAATCCATCAAGAAATGTGGCCTGCAGAGTGAACTCACGCCATCCCTTGAAGTATGACCTTTGACCCTATAAAAGACGGGACACTGGTGGCAGCATCACCAAAAACTACAG
This sequence comes from Heliocidaris erythrogramma, assembly GCA_025617745.1. Classification (NCBI taxonomy): domain Eukaryota; kingdom Metazoa; phylum Echinodermata; class Echinoidea; order Camarodonta; family Echinometridae; genus Heliocidaris; species Heliocidaris erythrogramma. The sequence continues at coordinate 74,409,863 of CM046853.1, forward strand.
GTTTTTAGATTACACCAAGGGACACCTTCATGCAAAATTTGAACGCAATCCTTCAAGAAATGCAGAAGTAAGAGTGCAAGAAATGGAAAAATGACCTTTGACCCTATAAAGGACGGAACAATGAGGGCAGCATCACCAAAAAATAAATATGTGTAGATTATACCAAGATACATCTCCATACAAAATTTGAATGAAATCCGTCAAGAAATGCAGAAGTAAGAGTGCACAAAAGGGACAAATGAGCTTTGACCCTATAAAGGACGGAACAATGAGGGCAGCATCACCAAACAGTAAAGATGTGTAGATTATACCAATATACATCTCCATACAAAATTTGAAAGAAATCCATCAAGAAATGTGGCCTGCAGAGTGAACTCACGCCATCCCTTGAAGTATGACCTTTGACCCTATAAAAGACGGGACACTGGTGGCAGCATCACCAAAAACTACAGGTTTTTAGATTACACCAAGGGACACCTTCATGCAAAATTTGAACGAAATCCGTCAAGAAATGCAGAAGTAAGAGTGCAAGAAATGGAAAAATGACCTTTGACCCTATAAAGGACGGAACAATGAGGGCAGCATCACGAAAAATTAAACATGTGTAGATTATACCAAGATACATCTCCATACAAAATTTGAACAAAATCCATTGAGAAATGTGGCCTGCAGAGTGCACTCACGACATGTCCTGAAGTATGACCTTTGACCCTATAAAAGACGGGACACTGGGGGCAGCATCACCAAACACTATAGGTTTTTAAATTACACCAAGAGACACCTTCATGTAAAATTTGAACAAAATCCGTTGAGAAATGTGACCGCCAGAGCGCACACAAGAGTACACACAAGACATCTATCAAAATATGACCTTTGACCCTATAAAAGACGGAACACTGGGGGCAGCATCACCAAAATCTATAGGGTTCCAGATTTTACCAAGAGACACCTTCATACAAAATTTGAACAAAATCCGTTGAGAAATGTGACCGCTAGAGCGCACACAAACTTTCCCCAAAAATATGGCCTTTTACCCTATAAAAGACGGAACACTGGGGGCAGCATCACCAGAAACTATAGGGGTCCAGATTTTACCAAGATACACGTCCATAGGAAGTCTGAAAGAAATTCGTCGAGAAATGTGACCGCTAGAGCGCACACAAGAATGTGACGCGGCGGCGGCGGCGGCGGCGGCGGCGGCGAAACGCTGCTGAATCCAAAGTATCCTCCGGCATACTGCCGGGGGATACAATTACTGAAAATGTAATAAGGATAATATGATATCTGATATTATAAAAGTGGTTTCCGCATTTGCACATTTGTGCCTAAAAGTATCCCTTGTGAGTAAAACAATACGTTGAACATAAAAACTGGGCAAAATGATACACATATGAGTGTGACTTGAATGTTTCCTTTTTTTTTTTTTACTATATATTAGCACTTTACTTAAATACTATCAGAAGCAGCCATTGGAAATCCACGGGCGCTTGCTCTGTTTATGATTAATCACCGTATACGTACCGTATATTTGTCACAATAACCAAGTGAATAAAAAAGTCAGGTATTAAACGTGTTATATTTTTTTTACCGAGAAGTATTTACAACATGTGATTATGTGTTATTTATCCAAATCTTGCATGAGTTCTGAAGAAAATACATGTTCATCTTGATGAAGACTAAATGATATGGATATAATTATGATCGAGTAGTACTATCTATGCATAGAGCTAGAGGGAGCGATTTTTGATCTTGCCATGTTTCTGTGGGGTAATACTCGGATGATGAAAATATAACCTGCATAATTAGCGTCCCTTGTAAAGAATACAGAAATGAGCAAAAATGAATTTATTGTCATCTTCTTTTCAGGGGGATTATGGCTCCCTTATATGGGTCTTTTCACTACTACCCTCCCGTCACGCCAGCGCGAAGGGAGACGGGAGTAATATCCTATATGTATTAATATCAGAGTTGAAATATTTTGAAGGAATTTTTGGTGGGGGGTGGGAGGCGCTCCTTTTTTACACCGTGGCAACCGATATTCCTAAGTGACGTGATCTCCTACACCTCCCCTCCCCCGAATGATGTCTACAGATCTGTTTAGTCTGTCATAAGGGAATGAATAATATATTTGAGGCGATATACAATAACATGTTTTAAACGTTGTGAGGGCCATTTCCCCCATTCATGTCAATTTAGTTGTTGATAATACGAATGATTTATACGACAGCCAACCAAATGGGCGGTTGGGTAAACCCTAAACACTAACCATGACCCTGACCCTAAACTTTAAAGCCTAACCCCAACCCTAACCCTATATATTGTTTCCATTTTGGGTGGCTGTCGCAAAAAGAAGTTTAACCTAGTATATGCTTCCATGATATGAGTAAAAAGTAGAAATAGATTAAATCTAAAGAAGTGGCCGAAATCCCCCTCCCCTTTTTTTTTACATTCTAACAGTTGCATGTTCCTCCCCTCACCTTGTCTCATCGAACATCAACCCCCACAAAACAAAAACAATTCAGGCACCTGAATCGATCCGAATCGATCGCGACGACCGCCCCCGGGGATGTTTAAATCACTTGTTGAATTAAAAAAAGCAGATTGCAGTAAGGGTAGATTTCGATACCCTAAACAGAGAAACCCGTCTATCCCTGATTTACGATTTTATATCTTGCTTGGTTTTTTACAATATTTGAGGATTACATCATCATCATAGACCTCTATTCAGCCAAAGAGGAACCGTAAAAAATTGACCTAATTTGGAACACATTACCGAACTATATCCCCCCCCCCCCCTCTTCCGCCGGTCTTCTTCTTATCATCTCTGAATTTTATACCCTTTTTCTTGATACCTTAAACGCGGGTTATGCGCTTATTGCTGAAAAGGTAACCTTTTTATCCGTTTTCTTGTACGTGGATGATGCCTGATGTACCGGCCTCAATGAGAAATGCCCCCCCCCCCCCCGTAACCATGAAGCTACAAATAATGATGTAACTCTATGCGTGAAACAATAGTACATGCATGTAGAAATACACTTGCGCTGTGTGTTGATGCGCTGTATACATTGAAGCCGTACATGTACTGCATGTTTGCGCAGTAGACATTGTAGACGCTAGGCTACAGCATGCGGAGCTATTTGCCTATGCGGATATGGCCTTGGAGTATACACGTCACGCTGTTCTTTGGCAATACACCAATTGAGGTTTCTTCCCTTTACAGGTAAAGGGTATGGGTTGGGGCATCACAGAAGGTACTTTTTCGTGCGTAAGGCAGTGCGCTGTTCCATCGGAGAATTATTACTCCCTCCGGAAATTCAATATTTCAAAATGAATTTATGAAATATTTACGGCACATCAGCCCTTAAAAAGCGCTTCCCGACGCTCTAAGAACCATTCCCCGCCCGCAGGTACCAAAAGGTGGGGACCGAAAGAGCCAGGGGAGGCGCCTATTCGAACAAGAAAAAAAGGCCCCAAATCCTTAGCATAATATATATATAGAGAGAGAGATCATGATAATAATAATCTTGCATGAAAGCCCCATCAGTCATTGTCAGTGTAAATGCCCCTCTTCCTGAGAGCCCTGCAATTGTCACTACCCCAGTATTGCCAGGTACCCATTTAATACTCTTTGTCAAGAGAGACAAGAATGGGTAAACTGCCTTGTCCAATGATGTAAGAACCCATGACCTCTCATAAGACATTTAGGAGCCTTCACTGATATACCACAGTCTCTCACTTCCTGTTTATCCAAAGATGTCTTCAATCTCACCATTGTGACCTATGACCTACCACGCTAGCAACAAGAGTTTACGTTATAGTTTCGCAACGCCTTCTTCTATTTACAGTACTTGTTTCTAGGCAGATTAATCATTTTGAAGACCAATGAAACTGAGACAGTATTCATTAATGTTCCAAATTTACAAGCAGTTTTGATATACGATGTCGGTGATTGTCACAAGAATTATAGAAGGTGTACTACCAATTATAGTTTCTTCTTCTTTTTTTTTCCTTAACTTTTTGATCATGTTCATCTAGCGTGTCATTTTTAAATATCTCCTGAAGCTTGTCCTCTAACAGCTTGAATAATTGATAATGATCACTGGTTATTGCTAATTCAAGCATCAAGTAAGGTAGAACTTTTTGAATAAATGAGTTCGCCTTTAAAATTTGTAATATTTACGATTTGTAGAGGAGTAATCTTCAAGTGAATCATTTTCACCTGCCACTTCACTCTGTTTTGCAAAGGTTGAAAATTTAATAACCTTTTCGAAAATTTCACAGGGAGGACAGCAAAGGGGAACTTTGGTTAAGCGACGAATCATTATTCTGTTCTTTCGCAATAATGTACATGCATGTGAAAGAAACAACTAATGTGTGTATTTTGGTAAACACAATGCAATTTGATATTGACCAGGAAATACAATACGGTCCAAGGAATATAATCTTGGTTCCAATACGTTTTGAGGGGCTTATAATCGTGGTTAATCGATGAATGTCTGCTTTTCATTTTTTATTGTCTTGGATATTAGAAGTGAAACTTAAAGTAGAGTTGGTTTGATGCAGACACAGTTTAGCATAAAAAGTGTTCTAATACTTTACCGGTGACTTTCTTATTTTGCCGCATTCGCTTAGTCATCTTGGGCATTGGATTATCACATCTCTTGAAAGACTCTATATTTTGATACACCTTTGTTATCAGCCGGAGGAAAAAACTTTGCGAACCACAACAAGAGCAAATCTTGATTTAATTTACTTGATTTGACTATACGGTATTTTTAATTGAACAAATTAGTGTATCCCTGGAGTTTTCCGAGGACATAGTGAATAGCAAGGTATCACAGGAAAAGAGAGAATGTGACATCTTGATACATTTTGAATGAAAACTAAGGACAACGACCACATCTATGTCATTACTAATGAATTATTGTTGTTGGTAATAGTTTTAAATGCAATCAACCTGTAGAGAGGTTATTGTTAATTCATTATTGAATGAATATGCTCGTTTATTTGATATAACAAGAACAGTTCAAATTCATTCACATTGGCAGTCTCTGGATACTTTCTACGAGGAAAGGAATGATAATAAGATTGTGAATTAGTTGGGGTTTTTTGAAAGTCAACCTGTAGACATGGAAATCTTGAATGTCTGCAAAGCTTTTCTGTTGTGTGTGACCTTCTGTACACTCTTGTCAGATGGTTCGACTACATGCGTGACGAGAACTCTTTGTCAAGAGAGACAAGAATGGGTAAACTGCCTTGTCCAATGATGTAAGAACCCATGACCTTTAATAAGACATTTAGGAGCCTTCACTGATATACCACAGTCTCTCACTAAAATAATTTTTTTACATTATTTGCAATTTAGTGCTATTTTACTTTCTTTTTTAACTTATAGATATATATTATATGTTATATTTTCATGTTTTGTTTTATATTATAGTGTGTAATATCCCCTCTATTTTAATGAATTTTTATAAACCATGAAAAAAAAATCAGTTTACAAATATTCCGAACCATTTTAGAATATTTCAGTTTTACTCACTCCTCAACATATTCATGCAATAGTTTGTATATGTTATATACATATATTTAATTTATATTCTAACTGTGCATCATATTTTCGTCATCGGCAATTTAATTTTGTTAATTTCTATATGTTATATTTTCATGTTTGTTTTATGTTATGATGTTGTTTTGCACGGCCCCATTGTAAAACAGTCTTGCAGCTGAATTGGGCTTGTACCGTGAATAAATAAATGAATCAAATCAATCAAATCAAATCACTTCCTGTTTATCCAAAGATGTCTTCAATCTCACCATTGTGACCTATGACCTACCACGCTAGCAACAAGAGTTTACGTTATAGTTTCGCAACGCCTTCTTCTATTTACAGTACTTGTTTCTAGGCAGATTAATCATTTTGAAGACCAATGAAACTGAGACAGTATTCATTAATGTTCCAAATTTACAAGCAGTTTTGATATACGATGTCGGTGATTGTCACAAGAATTATAGAAGGTGTACTACCAATTATAGTTTCTTCTTCTTTTTTTTTCCTTAACTTTTTGATCATGTTCATCTAGCGTGTCATTTTTAAATATCTCCTGAAGCTTGTCCTCTAACAGCTTGAATAATTGATAATGATCACTGGTTATTGCTAATTCAAGCATCAAGTAAGGTAGAACTTTTTGAATAAATGAGTTCGCCTTTAAAATTTGTAATATTTACGATTTGTAGAGGATTAATCTTCAAGTGAATCATTTTCACCTGCCACGTCACTCTGTTTTGCAAAGGTTGAAAATTTAATAACCTTTTCGAAAGTTTCACAGGGAGGACAGCAATGGGGAACTTTGGTTAAGCGACGAATCATTATTCTGTTCTTTCGCAATAATGTACATGCATGTGAAAGAAACAACTAATGTGTGTATTTTGGTAAACACAATGCAATTTGATATTGACCAGGAAATACAATACGGTCCAAGGAATATAATCTTGGTTTCAATACGTTTTGAGGGGCTTATAATCGTGTTTAATCGATGAATGTCTGCTTTTCATTTTTTATTGTCTTGGATATTAGAAGTGAAACTTAAAGTAGAGTTGGTTTGATGCAGACACAGCATATGCTCGTTTATTTGATATAACAAGAACAGTTCAAATTCATTCACATTGGCAGTCTCTGGATACTTTCTACGAGGAAAGGAATGATAATAAGATTGTGAATTAGTTGGGGTTTTTTGAAAGTCAACCTGTAGACATGGAAATCTTGAATGTCTGCAAAGCTTTTCTGTTGTGTGTGACCTTCTGTACACTCTTGTCAGATGGTTCGACTACATACGTGACGAGAACACTGAACGTAGGAGATAACATGACCCTATATTGTATGACGGATTGGGATCTAGATATTAATATGCATTGGCATCGGAAGACTGGATCATCCCAAAGGAGGTATATAGCAATGGCTGGTGAAAAGTTACCCACAGGTGGAATTTATGAGGGGTTTCGTACTGATTCGCGTATTTCCATTAGCTTTGTAAATTTTTCGTCTAATGACAAAAAACTTAATCTTGAACTTCACATTACAAACATTACTGAGCACGATTCAGCTGAGTACACCTGTACTAAATTAACTTCCAATAACACCACAGAAGCTTTGCATTTTTACAACATCAGTGTTATCCGTTGCAACTGTTCAGTTGATACAAATGTGATGTGTGACCTCCTCGGTTTCAATAGCTCTCACCGGCCACCTGTTTTGATCAGTGTTGACGGGGTAACAGTTAAAATTAATGTAACTGGAAACCGTCTGACCTTTTCTAGGAGTCTTATAAATGATTCGACAAGCCACCATTCTGTCAGAGTATCTTCAAATAATGGTGTCTTGTCAAATATAGCATGCACTCTGCCCGTCCAGTCTACCCCGTCATCTACAAAGGGAACGGGCACCACATTCCCTTCCCACCCTAACCCTTCATCCACACAGGGGATGACGAAAGTGATTAACGGGGCCAATGAATCATCTTCATTGCATAAATTCGTAAGCACTTTGGTAACATCGTCACAATACACGGAATTAACAACCATAGGATCACAATCATCATCACATCGGTCATTACGTTCTTCTCCGTCGCCATCTTTCTTTGAGCAATCCATTTCTTCTTATTCGGACACGAGTTCGCTGGAAACGTCTTCCAGTTTGATCCCTTTGCCATCGCATACAACAGAGACAATGAAAACCCAGGCAAGTCAAACATCACTTTTCAATAGGCAAGTACCAACGGATTCCACGAGTATAAAAACATTTTTAAATGCTACTTCTCAATCCCCCAAGGTTTTAAATAAGTCAACGGCTTATGGTTCAACATTTCAACCAACGCCAACAACAACGAAGTCTTTTCTATCGACAAAAGCACAACTGCAACCTATATCTGGACCAAAAAAAGAATCGCCCTCTATTTCAACCGTAATGAAAGACATCTACACATCTAGAGTATTGTCAACAGAAGGAGATGAGGCTTTAATGACAAATATGTCGACAAAACAAAATGCCCCGAGGCCGTCGGAATTAAACAACTCAACGAGGAAAGTTCATAATGACGATAGAGCCTCTAGCAATATTATAATCATTGCGCCATCTCTTTGTATTCCAACAGTCGTCCTCATTATAGCAGTCACCATTCTAATAAAGATTCGGAGACGAAATTATAAATCAAAAAATGGTCAAGGCAGCGCTAATTTACGAAAAGGTCGGCTCAAATCCACGGGAGTAAGACTTCAAACCCTCTCCACTACGATCCCAGACTTCACGTTCCAAACCAGTGGGATCAAAACACTACAACTGAATGGCGGGGAATCGACCAACGATCACAAATACTCGAAACAACAAAATGTTTTATCGACTGATACTACGACGAATGGTATGCATCTTAATTCGCGTGATGTTGAAGGAGGCGAGTCTAGGAAGGATTTATCATACATAGGGTCTGCTGAGAACCTAATGCATACGAGTGGGGTGATTCCAATGGCAGAGTTGAAAGACTCTGATACTCATCTTTATTTTGTCCTAGAAAATGACAACAAAACACACTGCTCCCCCAATCAAAATTCTTATACCCCCTCTCGTTCTGAAACTCAGCAAAGGGAAGATTCTAGTTACAAGCCTTCGAGTATCGTAAATGAAGCCTCGGGTGAAGTGTTTGTGGATAACATCCTATACGAATCCAGTGACGCCATTCCCATAGAAAATACTACAGGATCTTCCGAACAGGAGGTAAATGAAAACCACCTCTATTTCGTTCTTGAAGACGACACAGAGAAACCACGTCCCATCTGTTCCAACGACCATCTTTGCTTTGCTCTGCCTGAGTTTAGTTCTCAATCGAATGAATATTCTGATTGTGGCCTTTCAGGGCACCTGTACGAAGATATCGATTCTAAGTTCGGAATAGGATATACCAAGTAATACCTAATACGTTACATCCAATGAATGCCATAAAGAAAAACAAACACGTTCAATTATATTGAAGGATGCCTCTGTGTCTAATAAGTCGACTGGAGACACAGGCCCGTTTTATGATAGATAATATAGGATACAAAGCAAGTAAAGGGTCTAAGGTTTTATTTCTAAAAGACTTTTTTTTTGTATCGTGTTGCTTTCAAAAAGCTGTATAAGGAAGTGCAGCAATCCAGGTCGAGCTCAGTCCATATGTTAACGTTGTGTCGAATACTGTATGCATCGAACTGCCTAGTTCACATCACCATATCCCTATACTCATTATAATACTACTTCACCGACACTAACGACTCGGAATAGAGCATCACATACAGGTTTAAATAATTGGCTTCACGAACACCAATTTCTATAACAAAATATCATACTCCAGAAAAACAAGATCTCAGGCCAAGACAGCAATATTGGTATTATAATGATGATAATTGTCTCCATTCTTGGTTCTGTTTTCAAAGTGATATTGATTATTACCGTTACTGTCTTGCGATGTAAGGTAATACATAATCGAACATAATGGCAATGTGTCCATTTATAACCAAGAAGGAAAAAAGAGAATCCTGAAGCTTGTTACGAATCGTTTGAAGACGGATCTGGAAAGGTACCAGAGAATACCCTTCGATTAAAATGTAAACAGCAAAGATGTTAATGATGCAAATAATCTACCAATTGGTGTGTTGAAGACCAATATTCGACATGATTACGTGCATTTGATCTCTACGAGTTCGAGACATCCTGAGAGTGATACCACATTCCATACACAACTGGGCGTTGTGACCCAGGTTCGAGACTGAGTCACATATTTCGGATGGTGATATAACACATCCACACGAATATGATTCGCCTAATTTTATATGTTTAATGTAACAATATAAGTTGTATCTTTTCATTTCAGGTATGGTAATAGCTTTGGTCGATCGCACAGAATGAGAAGTAGATTTGATTGGGAGTTCGCCTAAACTTAATTTATGATAATGGTGATAATCCATAGCCACTTTTTCATTTATATTAATGCAGAGAAAATATGGAATTATGAATGTATTGTTGAAATGCTTTAATATTATATCCCGTTATCCGTATTGGATAACAATTAAATCATATAATCTAAAACAAAAGATATTGTAAAAAGCAGGTTATTATGACATGGAAAATAGCTTGGGTGCTATAACTCGCCTACAAGAGTAAAATAATAAATATTGTGATTACTTTTTTATCCGTAAAAACGCCTCCTTTTATTGATAATTGTGTTCAGCCAATCCACCGATTTATTAAAATATCAAATGTAGTTAAGTGTTAGATATAATCGTTGGCATGATTTGGTCGATTCCAGCTTAACGGACATGAATTATTTTGTTTATTTAAGAAAGTGTTTAGCAAAATCAAGACTCCTAAAACATCAGAGAGTGAATCAGACACGTTTGACTATCAGGGACATAAGCAGCAAATTTCACAGTATTCCACTGAATAGTTGAAGAGAAAAGGGACTCTTTGTTGCCGTCGTGGACATGACACAAAATGGACAATGATTTTTACTCCTGTAAATAGTTTGAAAGATCTATGGGTTTGGGGGTTCAATGAGTCTAAGACGGTAAAGCGCAGAGCGATTCCCCCGCTGGGAACGGTAAAAATCCTGACAAGCTCAACGAAGCGTGGTTGTCAAGGAGGGGGTGTGGTCTACTGCGTTCATAGCCAATCAGCGCCTTGATCGCTTTTGCCGCTGGCTTACTGAATATTCATAGTGTTCGGTGCACGAAACTGCGCGATACCTCATGCATTATTCATTTTCTTGTTTACTTATTGGCTAGTGCCGACGGAAGTAATGAATAATTTATGAGGTTCCGGTGTCAACACGAATGTTTTTGCACCGGTTGTATTTTACCCCCCCCCCCCTCTCTCTCTCTCTCTCTCTTTAGACAGAGGGATACGGGGTTGGTGAATTTATACGACATATCAATTCCACCCCATTTTGTTTCCTCCATCTCCATGAAATTCATCTGTTTCATCCTAATTTTCTGCCTGTATTCTTTTTCCGAGAGTAAATACTTTTACTTCCATTCGTCTTTTTTTATTTATTGATTGTATTTCTTGTCTTCCCCATCCCCCTCCCTTTGACTCCCTATTTTGTTTTTGTTTTTGTTTTGAGTTGTTTTGTTTTGTTTTTTTATCAATTCTGAATTCTCGTAGCTTCCTATTTCTCACTTATTCACATGATTCATGTCTGCTTTTTTTCGTAAATTTTATTTTGTTCTTCTTTTTTCGTCGCTTATCCTTGGGCTATTCTTTTATTTCCCCCCATTTTCTTCATTTATCATAATTATAGTTATTCCTTTATCTTATCCTTCCGTTTTGTCTCCCTTGATTTGTTTCCTTCTTTCTTCGTCTACCACATTCTATCAGGGCCAGCCAAACGTTTTTGAGATTGGTGGGGCCCAAATATGGTAACCATGCAGGGAATGTTACTATTGTGCTATAAAAAGGGGCCCAGTCACCGCCGTCGTCGACATTCCCGACAAAAATTTTGTTGACAACCCCAAAAAAGTCCAATATCGTCGCCGTTGTCGACATTCCCGGCAAGCCCCCCCCCCCCAAAAAAAAAACAAAACAAAACAAAACAAAACAAAACAAAAAACAAACAAACAAACAAAAAAACGGTTCAAAGGACATCGCCGATAGTCCATGTCGTCATCACACACATGGGGGTCCAAAATTTTGGGGAGGCAAATATATTGGGGGCCCCCGGTGCCGCCGGCCATATATATTATCCTCACAATTCTGTTTTTTAATGTATTATTCATTTATTTTCATTAGACATTATTGCGACAATAACTCATAAACGTGTTTGCATATCATATTTTCTATTTATTGCTTTATATGTATTTAAATAATTCGTCTTATGCTGATTCAAGCTGATTTAACCATGAATGAATAAAGTCATTTACTTTCATTCTTATTTTCCAGTCTTATCCTTCATATTTCCTTTCAAACAATATTTCATTACTAGTCATTATTATACCATCATGATGGGTTGCTGTTATAGGAATTTATTATTTTAGCGAGACTATACGCTTCTCCGAATCATTCTGTATTTTCCCATTTTGTCGCCTTTTCAAGTTATTCAATTTTGTTGATGTACTGTATATGTAAAATGATGATTATATTATAAGAAATTAATATTCATAACTTTAGCAGCTTAGTAGTAAGAAAAGGACTACCATTTACACAGTGCTAATGTTGGTTTTTTTTGTTGCCAAAAACAAAAACAAAACAAAAACAAAACAAAACGCTGTTTCTCTAATATTATTATACAGAATCGTTTCGTGTGGATTCTGTGTTATCTATTCTCGCGTTTTGGTTTTTTTTTGCCGCAGATTATAAGCTCTCATGAAGCGGTCGGAAGACTAATGAATTCACAGAGTTTAAACCTTATAAATCAGTTCGACTTTCGCTAACTTCTAAAGTCTAAATAGGGGAAATGTTCAAGAATAATTCCTCTGTTATAAGTGGTACACTGGTACAAGTATTGTGTACAATAGGCCTATTGCTATGCTGTGAGCAGAGAGTTTTTCCACCTCCCTGGTGTGAGTTAGCGGTGGTATAATTATATGCTTGTAGGTCATTCATGAGGGAGGGGAAAATATCATTGTTAATACTTCATTTTCATCTTGGAAAGCCAAGTTTTGCAGCAAAGAAAACTAAAATAGTCCTAAAATCACTGGTAAGTTGGCGATTGTTGATGAATTAGAGTCCTTACATTGATTTTGGTGTACCTTTCACGCTATTGCAACAGTGGATGTTCGGCGGGACTGAAGTAACTAACAACAGCAGCGGCTGGGTGCACGCTACCCCGTTGCACAGGGGTAGCGTACCGGACGTTCACCCCCCCCCCCCCCCCCCCCCCCCCCCCCCCTCAGTGGCTTTCACGAGGTATTTGTTCGGAAAACGGTTGAAATAAAGCCAGATTTTCTTCGACAAATACATTTTGTTGCAAAATTATTTTTAATTCATTGCTAGCGCCAATAATACAACTCAACGATCATCGACATCACTTAGATTTTAAAACTTTATACTAGTAAGGAGTTCGGAGGAAGCAGATAGAGGCTAAAATTGCTCCAAAAAAAGTCCGAAATTTCATCATTTTTAGACGGGAAAAAAGATATCCAAATCAGATCGAATATAGTCATGTTATAATTATACCAAAATAAAGAGCAAAATGTCACGGAGAAAAAAGTTCCACTACCATAGCTGAGCGATTTCTGCATTATTTTCGTTTTTGAGAGATACCTTCTTGACCCCTTGCAAATATCTCGCCAAATCTCACGCTATCTCGTTTGGGGAGACTCGATATCCAGTGAAGGGGAAATCTAGACGGGATTCGGCATTTTGGCTCATTAACGCACGGGCTGCGGACTGACTGCACGTTCTCGACCACTGCATGAATGCTAATTAATATGCAGTATAGATCAGTGCGTCCATACGGCTACGTCATACTCGACAGACCATTTTCATCGGCGGTCCTTCCCCATTGCCTCTTCCCAAAAGTACTATCTTCACTGTGCTTATTTCACCTTACCACTTTTGTGCCAATGCTTGATAATAGAATCATTTTATTCTTGGAGTTTTAAGCTTTCTGATGATAAATGTACTATACGAAGAAAATGTATGAATTTTTACTTTTAAGTGTATGGAAATTATTCTTCTGGTCATGATGATGATGATGCTGATTCACAGCATTTGTGTTGCGCCATATAGTTCTGTTAAAGGCGCAGGCTCTCCCAATAAAGTCATTATTATACAGCCCTGGAAAAATTATTAGACCAAGCATCTGTATTTAGGGTTTTATAATACGCATAGAAAATTAAAAAAATGATTTGTCTTTGTATTTCATTGAATGAATAACAAATTCCAAGCAATAATATTGTACCTTGCTTTTATGATATTTTATTTCCTTCTTACCACAAAAATAACACTATCAGTAACGATTGTGGGCGTGAACACTGCAGTGCGTCGCCGTCTACTAAATCCAACCTTAATAGCACGTTGCTTTGAAAGAAAGAGGAAAAATCAGAGAAGCAGATTGGTGAAAGTTTGAACGAAATCGGACAAGCAATAAGAAAGTTATGAATTTTTAAATGTTGTTATCACTATGCATATGGGCATTTCAAATTGGCCGAATAGGTAATAATGTCACTGTGATGTAGCTGTGGACAACTCCCCCATTTGCTCCAACACACAAAATGACTAAAATGTCACTTTTATCAAATGCATTACTCAGTAGGATCTTTTTCTTTCATGAGGACCTATAACAATATGCTATCTCCAATATATTTTGAGTACTGCCCCGAGGGTAAAAACGACGCGAGGAAAACCGCAAATTAATGATATTTTTGTGCACAACAAATGGGAGAGTTGTCCACAAAAATGTCACAACCGACTCATCAAATTGCCAATTTCAGATTCGCATAGATGTGGTGATCTCATTTTTCAAACATCCATAACTTTCTTAGTCCTTGTCCGATTTCTTTCAAACTTTTACCATCCTGTTTTTCTTATTTTTCTGCTTTCACACAAATCATCTTATTACCAAGGTTGGATTGCCCTCTTGATAGGAAAACAAGACGCTAAGCTCCCTATTATGGAGCGTTAACCGACCGTGACGGTCCTCGCACTCTCCCGTCTTGTTTTTCTAATAAGTTACAAAAATGTACTACGGCGACGCACTGCATTGTTCATGCCCACAATCGCTTCCCGTCCCCAAGGACGCAAAAACTAGCTTACAATTTCAGGACGGGAACCTTTGAAGACGGGGAGTCGAGCGAAAATCCGTGTGCGCATGCGCGACTTCGAGTATCTCTCCGTCCTGTTTGATTTCAGGACGGTTCTCGGGCGAAATAACGTCCGGTCAAAAGTGGGGACGGGAAGCCTCTTGTTGTTCCGTAACCCTAACGCGTCAGAAACCCCTTTTTGAAGACTTTGAAAGAGACTACAAGTATCGGACTTGTATTTTCTTACTCAGTCACCTTATTTTTAAATCAGCAAAAGAAAATTTCGTAATATAAACCTCTAACGAGATTCGAACTCGTGATCCTTTCACCGAGAGAGCAATGGATTATCCAATTGCGCCAAACAGAACAGCTGCTCGAAGCCCTTCCTCGTTTTATTATATCGCTACAATTCGTTTTCATGAATATTCATGCCTACTAGTCTTGACGGAATGAACCGTATTATGAGCAATTTGACGCGTTAGTGTTACGGTAAAAAAACACGCGGACGGGAAGCAGTATTGTTGTTGTATATAACTGACAATTGAGGGCGTGAACACTGCAGTGCGTCGCCGTCCACTTTTACGTAACTGATTGAAAAACAAGACTCTCCCGTCCTGTTACTCTCCCGTCCCGTTTCTTAAGCTCCCTAGTGTCTACGGTCTCCCACACACAATCTAATCAAGTCTAATCCATTATCCACACAGAGACTGACCACGGTATCCCATTCACAATCTAACCCGTCATCCACAACGAAAATGACCACGGTCTCCCATACACAGTCTAACCCATCATCCACACTCTCCTAAGCCACATGAATTTGACAGGTGGAATATAGTTTGTTTGATACACTCAGCTACACTTTACATGTATATCACTATTGAGAACTTTCTCCGAAGAAAGTAATCACTGAAGTCATGATTCGCCAACTGCATAGCAAAAGGTAAAAGCATTCAGATCTTAACCGTAAAAATTCTTATCAAATAGAACGAAGCACTTGACTACGAAATGTAATTGAACCCGTTTATATATATTTTTTTCAGAAGGCGGCTTGATAGGCGAGATTGAAAAGGAGGAGGAAGGGATAACAATAGCTGCGATCGAAACAAAAATTTCATTATATCAATATCTTAATAATACTTTGATTGTTCGATTGTGCGTCTCATCTTTCTTGATTAACGTGATAAAGGCTGATGAGAATATTTTTGAATGAGTTCGTGTGATAAGTCATTCTCACTTTCTGCGAGTTGTATCGAAACTAAAAGAGGGTAATATGAACCACAGTTTCTAGTTTGATAATGAGTATTGATGTGATTTAAACAACTTTTTACTACACTATCACACCTATGAGAAGTTGTTTGTGTTTATCGTCCTCTGGCTAGATATTTTCAATTGCTAGATATTTTCAAAAAATATCGCTATGTAATTGGTATTTTCATGCATGATATATAACCGTCTGCCTCATACTTAATCTGATAATTTTTCAGTACTAGAACACCCTTATCATAAAAGAAACAAAGAGAAATCTGATCTGAATTTTTCAGTCAGTAATACCAATCTGGGGAAACAAATCAATTTCATATTCAGGACCTGTTATATGGAATAATTTGCCAAAAGAATCAAGCAATATAACAAGTCGTAGAAGTTTTGGACGGGCATTACAACAATACTTAATAGAAGAATACCAACTTGAAAATGAATTTTAGAATGTTCATGAAAGTCATTATTATTCATTGTAATTATTTAAGCTCACTTGATATTTGTTATTACTGTTGTTATTATTGTTGCTGTACTGTTATTAATGTTTTTATTGTTTGTAAATAATGTACATGTGTTATTTTAAAAAGATATATGAGATGTATTGATTTATGTAATCAACTTTACGGGGCTAACCTCGATTAGCATATGCTATTTGCTAGGTCCCTTTACTAATATGTATCATTGTTACTGGGTAATAAATAATCTCATTCATATTGGGCAAGCATCTACTACTATTTTTATGTGTCCTTCCGCAAAAATCCTATACATGTATAACCTAGATTGTGTTCACATTTTCTGCATGTTACGTTTCTAAGCTTTTGAGAAGTTTGTTGTAAATTCCATTAGATTATAAAAACTTTAAAAAAAAAAAGAAGAGAAGAACCTACAATTTGTAATAAAATATTAATTTTGATATATATTGAAAGATTATTAAAATAAAAATCAATCTTTTGTGAATAGGGATCATAGTAACTGTAATTTTAAATTTTGAGGGAGACGTTTTAGAGCCGCCAAATCGTACAGAAAATGAAAGTGAAAGAAACGGCTGTTAATTTGTAAACCTGTTTTCTAATGACCACTTATCATCTTCCCATCACTCTAGATTTTGAAGGTTGTCACCACTGTACTTATGAACTACCCTTGATCAATTCACCCAGTGGCGTAGCTTCGAGGGGAAGGGGGCACGAGTGGGCAAATGCCCCCTATTGAATGGTAAAAAAGGATGAGAGAGAAAGATAAAGAAAAAGATAGGAGATTGAGGAATGGGAAAATGAGTATGAAAACAGGATGATGGGATATTATTTTCACTAATACACTGCACCCCTGCCCTGGATCCCGCTTAAAAACAGAGAGAAA
Organism: Heliocidaris erythrogramma; assembly: GCA_025617745.1. Lineage (NCBI taxonomy): Eukaryota > Metazoa > Echinodermata > Echinoidea > Camarodonta > Echinometridae > Heliocidaris > Heliocidaris erythrogramma. The sequence goes on from CM046853.1 coordinate 74,427,242, forward strand.
TGCCAAATACCTAGTAACACCCACGCTACTCACCTGCATTGACACTACTGTATCGAGTTAATAACAATAAACAATGGGCACATATCAATCCCAATGTACGCTCAATGTGATCAGTGTGCATGCGCTCACTGGATTTTTTTTTTCCTAGTAGGACGCGTGCCCAGCAGAAGGGCGCAAACACATAATTATGTAGTAAAATTGCTAAACTTTTTAGTTTGGACTGCTAAAGTAATAGGCAATCTCTATTAACAATGTACGACGATGCCCGACCGTAACTTATTAGTTTGTTCGTTGGTGTAGTCAAACAACGATGTTTGTTTTTTTCTCGAAATTAACATCCGTTGGGCGCTAGTTGATGCGCAGGCACAAAACACAATGTCCTCTTTTATGTCCTCTTTTATATTACCTGGGTCGAGAGGGGCAAATGCCTTCCTTATTGAAGAACTTTTGCGTCCGTAGGCGTAAAGGGGGTCCATCCGAGCCAATGGTAATCCAGGAAAAGGTCTTTTCTTGCCCTTATTCGTGTAGGAACGGAGGGGGGGGGGGGGGGTAGTTGTGATATTCGTTTAATCTCTTCGTAATTTTAAAATGATGATTTTGATTTAAATTTTGAATACATTGTAGTCATAGCTATTTGTTTCAGTTATGAATCGAAGCATTTGATCCACAGTCCGATAATTTGTCCTCGACAGAGATTTTAAGACTTTAAAATCTTCATTTGCCCTGATACTTTTCTACACCTAATAAAATTGGAACAGGAATGATACATCGCACGGTGGCGGTAAATCAGCGGAGCTTCATCAGTCATAATTATCAGTATCATCTGATTATTATATATCGTATACACAGGCCCGTAGCCAGAGGGGGTCGGAGGGGTCGGACGACCCCCCCCCCCCCTGCAGTGTTGCCAACATTTGGAAAAAGTAATAAGTAGATTTTAAAAAGAGGTGGCCATAACTCCGGAGCGGCAGAGCGGCAGCGCGGGGAGAGCACGGGGGGGGGGGGGGGCGGGTTGTCCTCCCCCCGGAAAATGTTGAAATTTTGATGCTATTTGGTGCGTTTTAATAGGGCCATTTTTGAAGAAAAAATTGCCAACACAATAACACCTCTTGGAAAGACGTAGAAGTAACACATTATTTTTTTTCGCCAGACCTCCAAAATTCGCTCAGTGGGGGGGGGGGGGGGGGGGGGGGGAGTGTTATGGAGGTCCAGTTTTCCTCCATATTTCTCTGACAAGCAAAAAAAAAATGGTTTCATTCTAAAAGGGGGGGGGGCACAATTGACAAAATGTCGGATCCTTTATGGTCAAAATGCATACTTTTCGTCAAAGGGGGGGGGGGGGGGGGAACGGGCCGGAAGTCCCCCCCCCCATGTATCCGCCAATGCTTCAGTGGGTCCAAGGGCTACCTTCGACAGTAAAGTTACATGACGTCTCTCTATCAATATTTGGATAAGCCAATGAGGCCTACTCCGTGAAATTAAAAATCTCTTAGATGATTCTACTGTAAATAGGATTCTTTTAATAGATATTTTTCACCATTCGCCTGGATACACATGACAGTAATAAATCCCTAGAATTCAGTGTGATGGTAAGTTTCATCCATCATACTTTAAGACTAAAAGCGAGATACTTTCGATCCCTACTTTGTGTATGGCAAGTGGTTACTGCCATGAATAGAGCACTAACCATTTTATCTTAATTCTTTTGTCCCTTGCTTCTCCATTGTTTAAGTCCACTTCTTGTCGGTTTCAAAACTCCTCTCTTTCAAATGTAGTAGTAGTAGTAGTAATGGTATTTATTGATTAAAAGAGGAATTTACATATAAATAACTTTAGAAATACAAAAAGAAATACATATCTACAGACATCATATTTAAAGTGTGGTGTACGGCGGGCCACATCTGCACAGTGCCATGAATAATACTGCGCTATGGTCCACCACCGCCAGCGAGGGAAAGCAACAGGGAGACGCCACGCCAATTCAACATGTTCAAGGGACGGTCCGCTGCGACCTATGGCTGCGACAGGATGGGTGAACTACACATACATTCGTTCATGCTTGCACCACTGGGACTCCCATCCGCTCACGGTCCGTGCACAATAGACACCGCACACACCACCCGGCTATAAAACCAATGATATGCGCAGCGCACTCCGCGCACAGATCATGAACGGATGGGGATGGGCACACCCATCAGTGCTCACACTAGTCTAGTTCTGGACTCTCTTCACTGAATTGTTTTTTCGACGACTGTACGTATTATGCCGAGTGATTGGCGCGATCCGGAAACCTGATGGCCCGAGCAAAAGAGAGTCCAGTGAAATTGCTCCACGCTGACGTCAGGGGTCCAAAGTTCACTAGCGCTTTAGCATGGGGAGGTGCGGCCAATTTTAATTGCTCTCCCCTTACAAAAATATCCTGTGGTATTCCTGTGGTATTTCTATGGTACTTTATAATACCACAGAAAATACCACAGGGATGAAGAGGTACCACACATAAGCATGTGGTACTGCAGAGGTGTAGCTTGTGGTACCCATGTGGTATGACAAATACCATAAGAAATACCACAAAGAAAAACTATGCCACAAAAATACCATACAGCAGTGCTGTGGTATTTATATAGTACAGTGTAATACCACAGAAAATACCACAGGGATGAAAAGGCCCACACAGATTCCTGTGGTACTGCAGAGGAGTATAGCCTGTGGTACATACTTGGAACTAAAAATACCACAGGGATGAAAAGGCCCACACAGATTCCTGTGGTGCTGCAGAGGAGTAGCCTGTGGTACATACTTGGACCTAAAAATACCACAGGGATGAAAAGGCCCACACAGATTCCTGTGGTATACTGCAGATGTGATCGCCTGTGGTAGCCATGTGGTAAAAGGAAATACTACAAAGAAAAATGTACCACAGAAATATCATACGACAGTGCTGTGTTATTTATGATTTATGTGGTATCTTTTACAGCCGTGTACACTGTACCACATAAATAACACAGCACGTACTGTTGTATGATATTTCTGTGGTACATTTTTCTTTGTAGTATTTCCTGTGGTATTTCTTTTACCACATGACTACCACAGGCGATCACATCTGCAGTACCACAGGAATCTGTGTGGGCCTTTTCATCCCTGTGGTATTACACTGTACTATATATATACCACAGCACTGCTGTATGGTATTTTTGTGCTATAGTTTTTCTTTGTGGTATTTCCTATGGTATTTTTCATACCACTGTACTATATAAATAACACAGCACCGCTGTATGGTAATTTGTGGTATAGTTTTTCTTTGTGGTATTTCCTATGGAATTTTTCATACCCTCAGAAGATGCCTCAGAATGAATAGCTCGAAACACATTGAATTATTTCAATCAGTTAGTGAATTCTGAACACTTTAGTATGTTTAATATCAGGGGCCTGTAACATTTATAAAGATACAATAAATCTTACAATCAATTGTAACTCTTTAGTACATGGTTTGCCATAGACTTACGATTGATCAATCGTAAGATTGAGTTATCTCTTTATGTTACGGGCCCCAAATTAAAGTGCTATTAAGCATCAATACCATCGCGACGCGTAGGCCTATTGATTACCAACATATTACATTTCATTGCAAAATGGTCTGAATCTAATAGACTATGCACAAGCAACTGCACACACACACACACACACACACACAGACACACACATGTATTGGTACACCGGTACACACCATAGAGTTGAGTTCTGTGTATAACTCTATGGCAGACACAGAGTTTGGCACATGCGCACAATATGCCAGCCGTTACATTAACGCGGTCTTTGCATGCAGTTCGGGCAGCTAGCTAGAGATTCAAATGATCTACAACAGCCAGTGATTGCAAGTGAAAGGCAGAACATAATTATGTGCCTACAAGATTTCTGGATTATAAACTTCATTTCAAAGGTGAGCAATGGCAATGTATTTTATGAAGTAATAGCAATTCATTTAATATTATTCACTTTCTTGATGGGTATTTTTGTACTGAGCATCACTCGACAGTTGATGAGTGAGAATAATGAATGACGGTTTAAGTACTTATTTAAGCTTGTAGTTCCACCTATTCATATACATGTATTCGTTGTTTTTGTGCTATGGTGGGTATCAACTTTCTGCATGCATGTTTCATAAATCAAATGAGTAGATAGGCCTATAGTGTCCCTGAAAAGAGCCAAAATTATTCAAACATTATGAAGAGGCTGCATGGCCGGCAGGGGGGAGGGGGGGGGGGGTGGGGGGAGTTGCATCTGATCATTCGGTGCATACATTTTGTTAGACTTAGATGTATCAAATTTAATGACGAATCCGGAGGATCTAATAAAATTTACTTTGCAATAGTTGCTCAGGAAGACATTTTCTGAAAATATTTTTATGTTTTCTTGCAAGAATTTTGTGAAATTAAATAAAAAGAATGATTTAAATATGTAGATATGAACAAAAACATTTTATTACAACTTTGATAATGATATTTGGAAATGGGAGGATGATGCATTCATTTTTCTTCTGCCATTGTGTAAATTAAATTGACACTTTCTTTTTTAATTGTTCATTTTCTTTTATCTGCATGGCAGGAAAGATGGCATTTTGTTCAGTCTGAGGCTCGGCAGGATCAAGCTTATGTCTAAGGGATTGGACCTGAGCGAAGCGTTCTGCCTACATGTACATATAGGTACGTGAGGAATTCGGCGAGCATGTCTTAGCTGCGTTAGTAAGAGTGGATCTGTGGGCACGTGGTACCGTGCTTGGGCTCAGAGGAGTACTTATATGTAGCAGCATGTGTGACTCGTACGTACATGTTTAGAATCATTCATATAAGATTAACTTATCATTTGTCTTATCTATTTGACAAGCCTTTTTTAATTTACTTTTTACTTGTCTCCTCAAAAAAGTGGACTTGGAAGTCAGATTACAAAAATGATTTTAAAAATGTATTCTTCTGTTGGGGCAATGTATGAAATTTGCATAGTTATGAAAATACATGTATCATAAGAATAGGGGAATATCTTTGGGAAATCCTCACTTTTGAACATGAAACTGAAACAATAATGTAGGTGACATTTAAAAAACAGAAATACTATTGAAGACTTTACTCTTACTCAGAGCCCTGCAGTATCCTTGATCATGAGAAGAGGAGACTGATAATGTACATGTTATACTTGTACTTGTTATACTTAACAATTAGCCACTTGTGCATTCTTTCAAAATTGTAATCAAGAGGAAAACTGTGTTCTTCTAAACAAGAGACAATATTTCAGATATGTGTTAGTTGTGTATTTTTTAGATTATAGTCATGTCCATTCATAGGAATGTAACTGCTGTCCTCATGAAAGTAGCATTTTTAACTGAGAAATGACCAGTAACAAAATTTTGCAATGTCCCTCAACTCTCTAGTGAGCGTGTGTGAAGAACATTTTATTTGACCAAGTTTATGAGTGAGCACACATCAAAGTAAACTGTCGCTCTTCAAAATTCACAATGGTCTCTTCATAAGCTCATTGTACCAAGAATTCTTGGTACAATGAGCTTTTGAAGAATGTTCTTCACACATGCTAGCTAGAGAGTTTTGTACTCATGACTTATTTCATTCAAGTCTTGTGCATCTTTTCGGACAGAAAAAAAAAGAATGTTTCAAAAGTATTATGGCGGTATTCATGAACTGTACTATTCGACTCCCAATATAATCATTAAATCAAACTGTAACATGGGTGCCTGGAACTGGCCTCCAAATTGGAAAATTTGCAGAGGACTTTGGTAGTTCTCAACTACTCATCGAGCATAATTTCATGTAGGTGTAAGATGCCAAAAGGGGAGCTCCTCAACAAATGTTGAACTTCAATGTCTTCTGAATTCAGGTTTTAGTGCTACATTCATTCTTGGAGCTTTTTTTTCTCATTCCTGAATTAACTCAATACTACCTCCCTTTTTTCCATGTAGTATCTGTTCAGGGATTTGATTCACATGTTACTAGTGTTTCAAAGTTAATTTCTTTACAGTTATGGGTCAATTTTACTTCAATACTTTACCTGCCTTTTACCTTGAGAGTGTGTACCACACAAATATTTATTCAGGTACACTCTGTATTTATTGCATGGCGACATGTTTTTATTATATCTATCTTAAATGAAACTTATAAGTTCCTCAAGAATTTGTAAGTGTATATCAGATTACAAGCAAAGTTTATATACTTTTCCTATTTCTTTTTGTAAGGAGAGAGAATATCTGCAAATGCTTGAGGGACTTACAAGTTGTGCAGAGTTTAAATATCAGTATACACGTAGCAGTTTATATATGTATATTTCCTTTTATTAAAAGTGAAGGAATTTGTTCCCTTAACTTGCAATTTCCACTTTCATTATATGTAGTAAAACGTGTTGGTCTGTAGTATTCTGATGGGATCATGCTTGATGGTGAATTATTTTGTGAATGTGGTAATACAGTGCAAGTCACAATTCTTCTACCTGTTAACCTGCAAGCGCTGAATTCAATAGATATGGTCCGGTGATCCCACTGTGATCCTATTGTGATAAGCTTTTGCAGGTTAACAGGTAGAAGAAGAATTGTGACAGGCACTGTACTTGGCAAAACCGCACACCAGTAGCATGCATCAGTACCAAACAGAAAACCCACACAGTAGTATGACAGAGCGATACCACAGAGTATCACATATTGACACCGGCACAAGACTTCCACACAGCAATACCACATAGGAGTACCACAGAGCTTTACCACAGAGGAGTACCACACAGCTATACCACAGTGGAGTACCATACAGCTATACCACAGGGGAATACCAAATAGCAGTACCACAGGAGTACCTCACAGCAATACCACAGACGAGTACCACACAGCAATACCACAGATGAGTACCACACAGTAATACCACAGATGAGTACCACACAGAATACCACAGGGGAAACTACAGAGCAATACCACAGGGTAATACTACAGAAATACCACAGAGAAGTACCACACAGCAATACTACAGAAGAGTACCGCAAAGCAATACCACAAGGGAGTACCACATAGTAATACCACAGATGAGTACCACACAGTAATACCACAGATGAGTACCACACAGTAATACCACAGGGGAAACTACAGAGCAATACCACAGGGTAATACTACAGAAATACCACAGAGAAGTACCACACAGCAATACTACAGAAGAGTACCGCAAAGCAATACCACAAGGGAGTACCACATCGTAATACCATATGAGAGTAGCTGTGTGGTACTCTCATATTCAGTATGGTATTTTTGTGTGGTACTTCTCTGTGGTATTGGCCTATGTCCAACGATGAACTCAGGTATTGCTGTGTGGTACTGGTTTGCGGTACTGCTATGCGATATGTGGTAAACATCTGTGGTATTGCCCTATGGTATACCACAGGAATTGCTATGTGGTACAGCTATGTGGTACTGCTGTGTGGTACAGTCATGTGGTACTGCTGTGTGGTACAGCCATGTGGTACTGCTGTGTGGTACAGCCATGTGGTACTGCTGTGTGGTACTGCTGTGTGGTACAGCCATGTGGTACTGCTGTGTGGTACAGCCATGTGGTACAGCCATGTGGTACTGCTATGTGGTATTGCTGTGTGGTACTGCTATGTGGTACAGCCATGTGGTACTGCTATGTGGTACAGCCATGTGGTATTGACGTGATTTGTGTGGTATATGTCCCAAAATACCACATGTATTGCTGTGTGGTACAGCTATGTGGTACTGCTGTGTGGTACAGCCATGTGGTACTGCTGTGTGGTACAGCCATGTGGTACTGCTGTGTGGTACAGCCATGTGGTACTGCTGTGTGGTACTGCTGTGTGGTACAGCCATGTGGTACTGCTGTGTGGTACAGCCATGTGGTACAGCCATGTGGTACTGCTATGTGGTATTGCTGTGTGGTACAGCTATGTGGTACTGCTATGTGGTACAGCCATGTGGTACTGCTATGTGGTACAGCCATGTGGTATTGACGTGATTTGTGTGGTATATGTCCCAAAATACCACATGTATTGCTGTGTGGTACTGGCATGCGGTATTGCTTTGTGGTATTGTTTTGTGGTATTAACATGTGGTAATGGGCCCGGGGTTCTGTGGTATACGTCCCAAAATACCACAAGATCCACAGGTGAATTCCATGGGTATTTTTCTTGTGGTATTTTCTATGTGGTAATCCCGTGTGGTATTTATGTGTGGTACTTCTATGTGGTAAATGTCCCCAAAAACCACAGGAATTTTCTGTGGTATACCACAGGAATTTTCCTATGGTATATCCTATGGTATATCCTGTGGTAACGTTGTGTGGTATACCACAGAAAATTTTTGTAAGGGTCCCTCAAAAATCTCAGGGAAAGTCGTCAGCGTGGAGCAATTGCACTGGACTCTTTTTTTCGGGGCCAACAGGTTCTTGCGATCGTGCCATCACTCGGCTTATCGCGTATAGTCGGCGAATAAAAAAATCAATAAAAAGAGTCCAGAACTAGACTATGCTTACACCAGCAAACGGAGGCGTACATACACTCACGCGCATTCACACACGGACACATAGATACTACACACCCATGCATACACACAGTTTTACATGGCTTTACTTCCGAGGACAAGTATTGTTCCTCTATTGTTCCTCCGTCCTCGGACAGTCGACGGAATAAGGCACAAATTCATTGTTCGACGTTCGAGGACCATTGTTCTTATGATTTTTTTTTTTGTTCTCTGTCCGAAAATGTCCTCGAACATACGGCTAAACACGCCCACACACACACACCCCCGCACACACACTCACTCTCACATAAACAAGTGCAGCTCAACCACTCCATCAAAGGCAGAGCCCCTACCCCAGGGCCGCCCCCAGCGGAAGCCGTAGACCACAGCGCAGCAACAAATCATCTGGGACCATGAAGAGAAGCCCACCATACACCACTTATGATTAAAATATATTATATATATTTTAATATAATATATATTATGATTAATTAGAGAAAGCATTCGTCCAATCACCATGAAAAGTGGCAAGATAGAGGAAATTGAGGTATTATTAGTAGTTCACAGTTTCAACACAATGACTGAATGTATTACAGATCCGGACCAAGTATGTCTTGCATGCGTTTAGTTTTACATTTCAATTCAGTAAATCTATTTTTTCGTCTCAGATTCTTATTATGGCTAACTTGAGGTATGAATTTTTGGAATCTGTCCGTTTTGCTCAGAGTTGTTATTGCAAATTTTTCACAAAGGTTTAATCTCCTGTTTTCAAGTGTATCTAGTTTGTAATTGTTCAAATGCTCGAATACACGTAAATATATTAATCAGTCAAAGACAGAAAATGAAAGATATATCAACATCTACCACTCGGAAAAACGCATTGTCAAGCAGATCTAGTAACGATATCACCGTAACCAATGGATTTCATTCACGCAATTCCTCGCTAGCAGCTGGTCTAGAATTCAACTCTTGTGATTTCAATTCACAGCTTTTACGATATAGGTGATATTTAAAAAAAAATTCGAGGTTACTACCGCAGATATAGCAATCTTAAATAACCACATAACTATTCTGTTGTGTGTGACATCACGTACAACAAAGACAATGAAAACCAAGCCAAATCTAACAATATTTATCACTAGGCAAGCGCAAACGGATTCAACGATAATAAAAACATTTTTACCGCCGCGCGAAGCAAGGGCGGTACTAATTTCAGTCGATTCTGTCCCGATGTTTGTTTGCTTGTTTGCTTGTTTGTTTGTTAGTACTCTAACGTTTGAATGGTTCCATTTCAGTTCACCAAACTTTCAGCGAATCTTCATCTAAGTAATATGCGATTTCCTATTGAATTCCACGGTCACAGGTGCATCTGATTTTTTAAAATTAATATTTAAAATTAATTTTTATAACGCCAAAGGTACAGCCCTTTATATACACGTACCCTCATTGGCCTGTGCATGAAGTGTACGAAAAAGCACCGCAACATAGTATCGATTGAGTTATCGTATCCTATTTCCTATTGAATTCCACAGGTACATCTGTTTTTTCTTTATTTAATTTTTATTTTTTTTCTTTATTGTTTTGAAGGTGTGTATAGGCAATATTTAAGTCATACTTACTACTCTAGTTAGACCTAGATCTATAGTACAATGGCATTTATAATATTTTATTATCATCATCAATCAAATGACACATAATAATAATAATAATAATTAGTTTTGTTTACCCGGGGAAGCCACTTCAGTTCTAAGAACTGTTCTCCCAGCGGGCCCTGCATAACAATTACCCCATAGTCATCAGGTACAATTCAAACCTGCCCAATTATCTTGAGCACAATCTCAACTCCCCGTGGAGCATGCAAGCCAGGCTATCAGATGACGCTCACGGCTTAGTTAACACCCGACCAAGGTTCCCATCACTCATGGGTAAAAAAAAAGCGAGCGGATAAAATGCCTTGCCCAAGGACATAAACACCAAACATAGTAGGGTTCGAACCCGTGACCCTCAGATCCAAAGACTAGAACCCCAATCCACTACACCACAGCGCATCCGCAATCAATTCTTATTGAATGGTAATGAGGTGGGACACTACATCGCGCAGGCGCGGCGGTTCACTGTTGCTAAACAGTATCAATCTAGTTAAATGCTACTTCTCAATTCCCCAAGGCTGTAAATAATACAACGACATAATGGTTCTTCAACATTTCAACCAACACCAACAAATTGGAAGTCTTTTCTATCGACAAAAACACAACTTCAACCTATATCTGGACCACAAAAAGAATCACCCTCTTTTTCAACGGTAATTAAAAATGTAAACACCTCAAAAGTACGATCACCAGAAGGAGATGAGTCTGTACTGACAAACATGACGACAAAACTAAATGCCACGAGGCCGCCGGAATTATTGGCTACACAGACAGAACAGACATCTACAACATCTCAGTCAGCAACATCACTAGTTATGTTTACACGTAGTACATAGCATCGATGCTTTGTAAGTCTCGAAACCATTGCGTTCAGACAGGCCATGATCGACTTGCTTCTATCACCCACTCGTGACTATTCATCGCTCACTCGCTGCCAAAACAATAATTACTGCACCACACACGGTGACCCGAATATAATTGGTATGGTCAAAACGCGCGGAAGTTTGTGCACCGGGGTCATATCATGCAAAGTTTCGAGTGAAGATAGCAGCGAGTGAAGCAGCGATTGCGTTCACATTACAAATAGTCACACGCGGTGGGTGGTCTACCGCAAAGCGTCGATGCTTTGTCGCTGGATCCTGAGATTTACTCCTGCCAAACTCGCTGCCAGAATAGTTTCGAAACCTAGCTCCAACTCGCTTCTATCTCGTGACTATCTGCGTTCAGACAGCGTTGGTCTTAAAACTGTCTGGTCATGACCAAAATAGTCTCGAAACCTAGATAGCATCGATGCTATTTCTCTACGTGTGAACCCGCCTACTGTTGATATCTACAATTGAAAAACCAATTCAAAAGACGATCAAGGAATTTGATGATGATAATGAATCCAGAAAAATTATATTCGTTGCACTCGCTGTGAGTCTTTCAGTAGTGGTTGTTATTGCGACAGTGATATCAATACGGAGACAAAAGTGGATATCAAAAGACGGTCGAACAAATGTGAACACCTCTGGAGACCGTTCTGGTACCATTGATGGGGTAGGTATCAAATTTAAATGCATTAATTACCTTATTAAGGACCGATCCTTGAGGTTTACGTGGTAAGGGTTTTGGATATCGGCATATTGCTCGCCAATTTATGCGAATAAGCTTTCTGCACCGTTTTTCTTGGATCCGAAACCCTTTCAAGGAGACAGATTTCATAGCTATATTTATTGTTGTTGGTGATAAGGGACAGACTCCTTAAATTGCAAATGTAACACACTGAGATTGCTATTACATGGAACATTTGGAAATACATATTTTTCGATAAAGCCAAGGTGACATTGATTTACATTAGGAATTAATATATCTATTGTTGTGTAAATGATTCACGGATTATTATACAAGAAAGACATGATTTACGTCTTAAACGACGATTCTAGACAAGTAATTATATTATTTGAATTGTTTTGCACCTCTCTATCTTGTTGAAATCCATTAGAATTCTTCCGCATTTAACATTCATCTAGACCACCAATACTAGAGCACAATTATAACCACGGCACGAAACTCTGTGTATGCTGAGTTTGAAGATAACACGTATCCGAGTGGTTTCCTGCCTCTCAATGAATCCACACCAAGTTCTCATGATTATGAGGAAGTAGGAAACCTTCTACAGGAGAACAGGGATGCAGACTGTTCCACCTTTCCTACCATTAGTGGTGAGGGTACTGAGGGTTACATTGTCATGGCTTCTAAAGTCATAGATGAGGATGAGTATGGTTACACGGTTCCCAACGTCACGATGCACAACGCCATTCGAATCACACCTATTTCTACCACAGATGAAAACGATTACCTCAATCCAGATGAAAGGTATTGTAAGACTAGGGAGATGAGCTGTAATTTAATCAAAGGTCGGCATTCTGAGAATGTTGCTGATGAGGGGAACTACATCATTCCAATCTGAACCTGCATCCAAACCAACTGGTAACATACAAATAACTACCTTATTTCTAACGTAAGGTTGAACAACAAGGATTTGATGATGAGGTCGACTCCAGCCGAGAGTGGGCTGTTGATGACGAAAAGGAGGGTAACATCATCGCAATATCTCTTTGAGCCCTTACCACTGACAGCCTCGATGAATCGACTACGTCAGTCCCAATGGAAGATTCTGGAAGAGTAAAACAATAAGCTCTTCTCAGATTTACTACAAAAACTGGAATGCAATGGATAGGAAAAAGCGCTAGAACGAACTTTTTTTCAAAATATATTTTATGATATATAAAAAATATATTCATTGAAACGCCGCTATTGACCTCTTCATAAGTTTGGAAAGTTTTCTTTTTTTTTTTTTTTTTTTTGGGGGGGGGGGGGGGTTGCTTATTGCTCTTTTCCTCTTCTCACTGTCTACTTACAGAACCAGGATTCTAAGATCTAAGACCGGGGTGCACGGGTCTCAAAACTACTGATAAGAAAAAAAGAATACCAGAGAGAGAGAGAGAGAGAGAAAGAGACAGAAAAGGGGTTCTCACATGTGTAAAATATTTGATCTGGCAAATCAGATGGGGGGGGGGGGGGGGGAATCGTCAATTGTCCACTTGCTTCCCCCCTCCCCCTCTTTGTAATGCCGCAGTGACTATGAGTATACGTTCGTGCTAAAAAAAGTTCTGAAGCGTTCAAAACATATATATAATGATTTTATCTTAAAACTAAGTAGATTCTTCTTATAAAACCTGTGTACATTTAAAATCTAATGTGACGGGTCAAAGTTTAAAGGTGGTTAAAGGATGTACGGATTAAACCTTGTTATATGTAACTAAAGCGTAGATAGAGTACAAAAGAGTGACTCTTTATGAACCGTCAAAAGACTATAATGTATACCACTTTGTACATACATGTAGGCTATATGAAACCACAAATACTACTAATTCTGATATTTTTAAGAGAAATTTACAACACTTATATTTAGTCACATGAAGAACGTAATCATAAGAAAATTAATGTTGGACATGTTGGATATGCTTTTCAAGTACTGAGAACGACCCTTGTCTTGGAACTTGAAAAAGGTATCTATTCTTTGTTCTTTAGACTGCATTCTGCTTAAGACTAATGTGTAATCACCTAAAAAAAAACAATCACATAGAAAGCGACAGAGATGGAGAGAAAGAGAATTAGATATGAGAAGCAAGTGGTTGTCATTATTAAAGGACAATTAACCCCACGTGATATTCTAGATGCACCTATTGTCTGCTACGTCTTTCCATGGAGGCTGCCATTTTGTGCATGACACGGATCATTAGGTACCATATGCATTGATAATAGCCTACCTTTACAACAGATACGTCGCTTTGTTCTGATTGTATTACGATTGTTATTGGCCATGGGCCTAGATAATTGACGACCCATGAGTTCTAATAGCCATCCTGTAAAGCAGATTCCTCGCTTTGTTTTGGTATTGTTACGATTGTCTCCGTCCTTGACGTCAATTCTCCGTCCTTGACGTATATTTTTTATGAAGTATATTTTTTATGAACAAATTAAGACCTTTTAAAAAATATATAAAACTAAACTTACATTTCAGAATATGTGACTTTATCTAATATATATTTGTCCTCTAAAAATCAATTACAAGTTAACGATGAAGGAAATTTTACTTGGGATGAAAAATATGTTCGTGTACACATAAAGTAATGGCAGCCCCCTTATTATTGCTAGCAGACGATAACTTGGCTGGAAAATAGTGATTTATATCTATATCCTGTGTTTTTACATGAAATTGCATGTATCAAATAAGAGGCATATACTACACCATTCAAAATAAGCTAATTCATACGCTGAGGTTAATTTCCCTTTAAGTTAAATTCTTTTAATATCGGGCCTTGGATCGACTCATAATTGTTGTAAACAGTCATGAAAAAAAAATAACAGAGTGATAAGCAGAGGAAGATAACATGAACAATAGGTGAAAAAAGATATGTGCGGGATGGCAGCATCAACTTTAACCACAGATTCTTCATTTAGCTACTCATCTTCATGTAGGCCTAATGATAAAATTTTATTCCTTACCTTTCAGTTTTCATTATGCTTTTTGTACGTGTTACATTATTGCGTGATTACAGTTCTTCCTTGAAATATATGAGGTAAGGGGATGATTTACCTGATGCAAATGAAATTATTTAGAGGATATATTCCTCTAAATAATTTCATTTGCATTAGGTAAATCATCCCCTTACCTCATATATCTTCTCTGGAATTTATTCATTGTATATATATATATATATATATATATGTATATTATTGTATAGTATACTATTAATACATGGTTGGGAGTGCGTTGGTGCGATCTGGCAACACAAAGGTTTTTATCGTGGTGTACTATATACGCACGAGGCGCAAGCCGTGTGCGTTGGACACCACGATAAAAAACTGCGTGTTGCAGGATCGCACTAACGCACGAACTCACAAACATGTATTAATAGTTTTATAAAACCGGTCGGCAATATGATTATGAAGTCTATAAAAATGGTTACGAACCCCATAGAAACGCCAAGAGTCGCACAGTCATGGAGGCTGCCATTTGCTTTCCTGGATGACATCACATAAACGCTAAAATGACAATTAACTACGCGATTTCGTCGTTTTAAGTTTCCACGCACCAGAGGTACGCGTACGCGCAGCTCACCTGTGCATAAGTACCTTTTTGCCGTGCGTTAGTGCTTTTTTTATAAATAGATTTATGCAAGTTTAATCGTTCACATCCCCCAGTATTTTACATCGTTTCTTACTCGTTTATTTTCTCATGCATCCTCGTCAAGCATTAGTGTTATGTAGTTACCTTGTAATTAAAAGAGTTTTAATTCCATTCAACTAGTTTACATTTAATTATCCCAAGTCTTAATCCGGAAGGCCAGTCTTTGGTGCCTTTGTCCCTTCTTCCAAGAACAACTCAGACTTATTGTCAACATACTGTTCACCCTCCCAAATTCCTTTATACTTTCCACCACGAAACTATAAACAATCTGCCTGTAGTTAAACTCCATAGACCAAACAATCTCTCTGTAGTTTAATTCCATAGACCAAACATCACCCCAAAGCCCCTTACATCACCCTAACACTATTTCTTTGTTTGTAACCCATCCAGATGCTTCACGCCCACTTATTTCCATATCAAGAATAATTGACATGTAGTTTAACCAATCGTAAAGTGTTTATCTCATCCCCTTGTAAGGAGAGTTCCCCCCCCCCCCCAGTTTTAGATGAAGAGAGGCTAGGCCTCATGAGAAAAACTTGAAGATTGAGATTCATCGCGATAGCACAATAATCGCTACTGCTCTGTGCTATTGAGTTTACACCATAATTATATACTGTACTTCATTTTATCTATGACACGTTTGGAGACTGAGTGTGAGACTCAGAAATAAATGCATCTAATTTTGAACTGTATATATACGACTTGAACTCCTTTGTTATTGTTTCAACATAATTATACCAATTGGTACCTCTCATCTACAACACATACAACGATCCCACGTAGCGACCCCGCTACACAACATGGTGGAGAACCCGGGTCTACAATAAATCTGAATTACGTCTTGCGGGCTATATCTTCTCCATACATATATCAATCCTTACATTGGAGGACATATCATCCTAACATTGGAGGACTGGAGAAAGAACAATCAACAAAAACAACTGCAGCCGCACCTATGTTTCAGCTACGTACAATAATTAAGGATCACCCGTGAAGTGTGATTACTAATTCGACGACGGCAATGACAAGGACGGACATGTATAGCCACCACACGAGCACCCATGCCTAACCTAGACAGACAACGGGACCAACATCGCGGACGAGGACGACCACCACATCCGAGGACGCCACTGCAAAACTCAGCGACAACGGGACCAACATCATCGTGGACGAGGACAACCACCACCACATCTAACTAAGGAGGACTCCACTGCCAACCAAGTGACGGAGATCTCAACTTCGACCATATACTTCTAGACATCGGGACGATAATAAGACAGCTTCAACACAATATCCACGACTGACGACGACAAATTATTAACAATTGGATTAATTTATTATTTGATAAAATTTGCTGATTTAATTGGACCACAATTTCTGTTCTGGATTATTTCAATTTCAACCAAATTAAGATACGTATTCCCAGCAAAATATTGGTAAGTGAAACCACTTTCTATTGTTCCACTGGTGAGAGTGAGTGTGAGAGAGGTAATCCTTATACGTTCAATTAACGATAATTTGATTATTTAAAGCAGTACATTTTAATTTTAAACCCTATCCTTAATATACATAATTTAAATAACTTTTTGGTAACTTTGAGAATTCCTAAGGCTAAGCCCTTAGATAAAATTTAGCACAGCCATTTTCTTTTTGTAATACACATATAATTAAGATGACTACTCAATCAAACATCCGACAGACCGACTTCCTACCCACCCGATTTTCAGGGGACCGACTTGACCGTGACGAATCGACAGCTCACTTTTTAACATTTACCGACTACCTCGACGCTCAAAATATAACAACGACTGACACAGATGCACTCCCGACCATTCTTAAAACATTTAAACGGACTTTACAAGGACAGGCCCGACTTTGGATAGACAAACTGACATTTAAGGACTATGACGACCTGAAAAACTCATTCATAAGACGATTTAGTCCAGCTAAATCACAGTACACACATGTACGGGACTTTAACACTATGACAATGACTAACGGAGAAAGTGCCGAAGCTTTCTTACAACGACTGCGACTGACAGCAAATTACATAGACTACGGGGAAGCCCAAATCAAACATAGGCTCATTGACTCCCTACCAACCGACTGCCGTGCCGCCATTTTAATGTCGGCTTCGACCACGGACTCAAAAATGACCACCGACGAAATTGCTGCGAAAGCGCAACTATACTTGGACTTAAAACCGAACCATGTAACAAGAACTACCGACGTGACTTTCTCTGCACAGTCGGAGATCGATGACCTGAGAGAGCAAGTAAATGCTCTCAAGCTTACAGCTTCGCCTAACGAAACACGAGGACGAGACCCAAATCGACGACCACTGACACCACGACAGAGAAGCTTCACGCGGAGCACAAGCCGCGACCGCCGACACGACCACAGCCGCGACCGAAAACAAGACTACCACACTAACACCAAGACGCGCGGTAGAAGCCCCTATCGCAATAATAATCGCGACCGCCGACCACGATCACGACCACCACCAATTTGCTATTATTGCAATATTCCCGGACATGTCTGGCGCGAATGCCGCAAGCGACTTCGCGACACTAGTATGCCACATTACAATGGACCAACAAACAACCATCAACAACAATACAATTATGGCCAACAACAATACGGCCCACAACAACAACAACAACAATACGCCCAACAGGATTTTTAGAAAGGGAGGAAGTCAGTAGCGCTCATTGCACTGCCTCCCAGTCTAAATACCAAAATAGGCCTCAAAATGATGACATGACCTCAACCCACTTAGGAACAAACGATGTCGACCTACAACTGACAGAACGAAACTTCACCAAAGGAAGACTACCAAATGGAAAGAACATGCTAATCTTGTTTGATAGTGGAGCATCTAAATCAATTATTTCGCACCAATATGTCAATTCTTCTCCATATCTGTCCAACAAAAAGACTACCAATGTCAAACCTGTCAGATTCAGATTAGGCAATGGCCAACATTTGATTTCAGACAGAGCCATCAAATTTCAAATGTTCATACAGGGTAACAAGTTCGAGATAGCTGCATTAGTTGTAGACAATTTAATTGGCATAGATCTAATTCTAGGAACCAACTCACTTTCTGACCTAGACGGAACCCTGAACTTCAAGAACAATCGATTCAAGATTAAATCTAAATCCATCTCCTTTGCCCCACCAACAAAAGTGACGATTGAACCACGTGATTCTAAACTCTTAACCATACAAGGTAGGACCCCACCCCACTTACGCAATTCGGATGTAGTACTAACAGCTAACAAGTACTTAGCTCAACATTGCCCCACTACTATGGTTGTTACCCTACACAAAGGGCGAACTCAAATACTAGTCACTAACTCATCTGACAAGCCTTTGACGTTTTCAAAAGGCAGACCCATAGCTTTCTTGGACACAACTAAACTTGTTAATGTGACGCAAGAACTCCCATTGGACTGCATGAACATGACTTTGAAAATAAATGACAATTTGTACACCACTCAAACTGGACGAGGCAACAATCAAACCAACTCTGTGAGACAGGAGAACCTCACAAAATACCCTCATCTTGACCCTTCTGACCCTATTGTTGACATGACTGAGGACGAAATCATTAATAAACATATCGACATGAATGAAAGTATCCTTTCCCCATCCGAACAACACGAAATTCTCAAAACATTGAAAGACAATAGAAATGCTTTTTCTTTGTACGGCGAACTCTCTAGCTGCCCCGACTTTGAAGTTGATATCGAACTGACCAATGACGAACCTTTCTTCATACGGCCGTATTTTGCAACTGAATCAGACAAACTGAAAATTGAAAAAGAACTGACCAAACTTGTAAAACTAGGCATACTTGAAGTAGGCCATCAATCCTACACTTCCCCTGTTCTCCTCCTTTCCAAAAAGAACACCCATGAGAAAAGAGTTGTAACTGATTTTCGTTTCTTGAACTCACGCATTCAGAGAATAAATCACCCCTTCCCCCTGTTTTCGGAAACAATCAAACGAATTGGACATGCACAATCAAGAGTTCTTAGTGTAATCGACCTCAAATCAGCATTTCACTGTATCCCCCTATCTAAATCAGCTCAAAAATATACAGGCATAGCTTCGTACCATGGCGGAAAACATTACTATTACAAACGTCTGGCTCAAGGTTTAAATGTTTCTCCTGCTATTTTTCAGGCAAAGATCGATGAAATTTTAGGCACTATCCCCAATTCAAGACAATTTTGCATTGCCCATCATGACGACATCATACTGTTTAGCCCTGACAAGACCATCCACAAGACTCATTTGACTTACGTGTTACAAGCCCTCTCTGACAACGGACTGAAAGTGAGCCCTAAGAAATGTAAATTGTTCCGAAATAACGTAGACTACATGGGACATAAAATCATCATCACGTCACAGGGCGAAGCCTGTGTACAACCAATGAATGATAGGTGTGCAGCCATCTGCAAACTAAACAGACCGAAAACTCCTAAACAAGTTCGACGCTTTGTAGGCGCAGTAAATTATGTAGCCGGATTCTTCCCTAATATCCAAACCATCCTAAAGCCCCTGCACCAACTAACAAGAAAGAAAAACAAATTTAAATGGACCGATGACCACGAATCTGCCTTCAACAAAATCAAAGATCTAATGACTAAACCACCTGTTCTACACATGCCCCATTCCACCGGACGATTTTCACTTTACAGCGACACTTCACGGACAGCTACTGGCTCTTATCTCACTCAAAACATAAATGGGAAAGAACGAATCATAGGTTATTATTCAAAAGTACTTCCAGAAGCGTGCCAACGCTATAGTGTGACTGAATTAGAATTATTTGGATTGTTGATCAATGTTACTGCCTTCAAACATCTTCTGAAGGGGTGTGAATTTGATGCCTTTGTTGACCATAGCTCAATAGTACAAATATTGAAATCAAAACAAGCTCCATGTACAAATAGATTGCAAAAACTGATCCTAAAATTGTCAGAATACTCCTTCAAAATCGGATACAAAAAGGGAACCGAATTAGTTTTGGCTGATTTTCTTTCTAGAGCACCATGTGAAGGTGAATCTGAAATAGACAAAGTAGTTCCAATTTCATGCTGTTTGTTTAATGAAAGCGATTTGATTGACATCAATACCCTCAATCCTGTTCAACCAATCGAACGCAGGGTAACGCGAGCCTACGCAAAGAAAATGGGAATTTCAGTACCTGAAATATACCCCAACAAATCTCAACAATCTAGCCAGGCCGCTCCAAACACACAAACTACCCATGCACCAAGCACTACTGCAAAAGTTCATACACACCCCCAGCAAGCAACCAATCACAGGCCGACACAAGACACACCCCCTATACGGACTCATTCTACTCATTCACACAATACTCGGACTTCAACTTCTACACATGACGTCACACCAACCCCTACTATCCACATGCCACGTGCCCCACATGACCTCACTGAACCTCGACTTGTCGACATACATAACGACCATCGACACAACCCTAGCGACCAATACCGAGACGTACCACCTGACCTGTACACCCCACCTAAACCTCTGACCACGAAAGTAAACAACATTGTAGCTGGACACATTCCTAAGCAAGCTGAACTAGACAAAATAACTGACTTGATCAAACGTAAGATAATCAGAGACTACAATTTGCCAATTGACATGAGAGAATTAAAGACAGAACAAGAAACCTCGCCATTCTTCAAACCTGTGTATGATTTTCTAGCCCATGACATTTTGCCTAGCGACAAGAAGGCTGCAAAAACAGTCAAACTAAAGGCAGAAGAATACATCTTATGCGATGGTATACTTTTCCGTCTTTTCTTCACTAAAGACGACTACAAACTGCAACTTGCGATACCAGAAACACTAGCCGACACAATCATAGCACAACACCACGATACCCTGCTTAGTAATCACCAAGGGACACAACGTACATACTTGACAATCAGACGACATTACCACATGCCCAACATGTTTGAACGAATCAATAATTATGTGAAAGCCTGTTTGCGCTGTCAACAATTCAAAGGCAAACCCGACCGACACAGACCCTTTCACACTCGCGTGCCTGACTCTTACAAACCATTCGACCGGATTAGTCTTGACTTTAAGACCATGCCAACCTCGACGACCGGATACAGACACTTAATGGTAATATGCGATGAAATTTCTCGCTTTGTCATTTGCGCGCCACTGAAAACGCTCGATGCTGAAACTATCTGCGAAGCATTGATTCAGAAAGTTATCTGCATCTTTGGACCCCCATCATGTCTAATTACTGACGCTGCATCCTCACTGACTGGAAAACTCTTGACTGTACTATGCAACACACTTGACATTGACAGAAAAGTGATAAGCGTAGAAAATCACGGAAGCTTGCATGTTGAAAGGCATATTCGTACTCTATCAAATTTCCTAAAAGTCAACTTAAATCAGTTTGGCACAGACTGGGTACGCTATATTTCTACTACGTGTTATGCTTATAACTCATTCTCATCCCCTCATCTGGGCAACTACAGCCCATATGAGCTAGTCTTCGGACGAGAACCGCCCATTCTCACGAACCTGTCATTCACCCCGATTTCTGGTCTTTCACATTCATACGAAGAGTACATCGAGCATCTCAAAAAGAAATTCAGTCAAATCTCACGCACAATGCTGTCACTCCAAAGGAAACAGCAAGACAAACAGAACACACAAATAACAAACAAACTGAAAAGTAACCCGATTTACTCTGCAGGACAATTAGTGTATCTCTACAAGCCATCCTCATCATCACTCACGGCTAATTCTAGGAAAATAGCTGCCGAATGGTGTGGACCACTTGTAATTCACCAAGTTCTCGATAGGACACACTACATTCTAGCTACGATGAAAGGAGAATTACTTCGAGATGTGTACAGCTTCAACAGACTAAAACCATGCTTTATGCGAGCTGCAAATACAAAGAAAAACATCACACACATGCAAAAACTAAAAGAGGCTCTAGGAAAAAGCAAAGAACAATCTCAGGCAAGCAAAGAAACTTCTGACAAGCAGTCAGTACAATTCATCGACGAAAATGATGATAATATGCAAGCCTTTGAATCTGAGCAGATTATGTGTTCACAAATGACAGAACCAATTGATGTAACTAATCACATGTGTTCAGTGACAGATAATCATGGAATTGCTGCACCGCGACCTCTGACAAGTGACGAATTACATAAACAGTTTGACCTTATAACAACTGCCCCTGTTGACAATGTAATGACCCTCCAGAAAGGTCGATTCAAATCGGGTCACTTAGAGATCCTTGTCTCCTTCAAGAAACCAACCAAAGACAACATTGACAAAGAAATACAATTTTGGTGGAACATTGAAGTATATAAGGATTCCGACGATTTGATTAGAAGAATACTGACTGACCGACTAATACCAGTAACAGGTACACCACAGAAATTTGTGAGGAAACTTTATATGATGTAAATATATCTGTAACTTTTGGATAACGACATTGAGTTGATTATCAGTGCTTTGAATAAGTTCAAGGTGAACTACTTAGATTCTAGTTTGATACAAGTATGTATGTATTGCTATTGTACAATGTAATTTTTTTCCTTATGGTTCACACAAGGATTTTCATTAGCCAATGCACCGAATCTATAAATTTCTTGTATGCCATAGACATTCTGTTATACACAGCAATACTATCAGATTTTATATGAGTTTGATGATCTTGGCAATGTTTTTTGAACGAATACATGTCTTTGAACATGGTAATAACGAGATTGAATATGCTTGTTGATAATGTTCATTACTCTAAAACATGATCAGAGAAGATTTCTTTAACAGGATAGGATTGGCAGTACAAAAAAAAATTCTATGTTGATGCTTCATTATGAAGTACACAGGCCTATGAACATAGTTAAACTGTCAATACCTAGAGCGCCCCTGTTTACTTTCTCGATTAAATCTTATACAAAGATGTTACAACAGTGCATTTTACATCCACAAATCCTATGAGAGGGTTTCTTTTTTTAAAGACTGTTTGCTTATTTGCTTTGATAAGTCACAGTTGTTCGATAAACAGTCTATTGAAGGATACATAAACTAGTATATCAGTTGATTTCAGTCACTTTGTATATGATTACCAGAAACATGATGTTATATAATGCTTTCAAGTGACGGCTTCATTTATGAATTAGTGCATAAGTCTGCACAAAAGCTTAATGATGTGTTATGTGTTTTTGAAATCTCAGTATCTAATAAATTTCTATGTTGAATTGTGAATAATAAGCGCATAAGTCTGCGCAACAGAAAAACATAAATATATCTTCAGATAAATTGCTTATGTTTATTTACAGTCATGCTTGTGATATTGGAAAATTATCCAATACTATCGAAACATGTTGAAGTTAAAATATAAGAATAGCACATTTAGTATACTTGTAAATATTATAATTACATTGGCAAAAAGAAAGAGAGAGAGAGTGAAAGATTGTGGAACAATATGATAGTTCATCGGTTTCACCATTCATTATTTGTTTGGAAAAAAAACAAAACAAAAAAACAAAAAAAAACAAAACAAGAGGGGAGTCTTATTTTTCAAAGAAAAGGGATGTTATGTAGTTACCTTGTAATTAAAAGAGTTTTAATTCCATTCAACTAGTTTACATTTAATTATCCCAAGTCTTAATCCGGAAGGCCAGTCTTTGGTGCCTTTGTCCCTTCTTCCAAGAACAACTCTCCCAAATTCCTTTATACTTTCCACCACGAAACTATAAACAATCTGCCTGTAGTTAAACTCCATAGACCAAACAATCTCTCTGTAGTTTAATTCCATAGACCAAACATCACCCCAAAGCCCCTTACATCACCCTAACACTATTTCTTTGTTTGTAACCCATCCAGATGCTTCACGCCCACTTATTTCCATATCAAGAATAATTGACATGTAGTTTAACCAATCGTAAAGTGTTTATCTCATCCCCTTGTAAGGAGAGTTCCCCCCCCCCCCCCCAGTTTTAGATGAAGAGAGGCTAGGCCTCATGAGAAAAACTTGAAGATTGAGATTCATCGCGATAGCACAATAATCGCTACTGCTCTGTGCTATTGAGTTTACACCATAATTATATACTGTACTTCATTTTATCTATGACACGTTTGGAGACTGAGTGTGAGACTCAGAAATAAATGCATCTAATTTTGAACTGTATATATACGACTTGAACTCCTTTGTTATTGTTTCAACATAATTATACCAATTGGTACCTCTCATCTACAACACATACAACGATCCCACGTAGCGACCTCGGTAGTCAAGCATTAGGAAGGGTACTTAACATCCGGTTACTCATTTTTACCCTACTGTACCTCGAATGTTAGGCCATGTTGTAATTTTAGGGCGGGGCGTACAAACTATAGTTTGTGTGGCGACGTAAGTTGAGCATAGGCTTCTGTATTTGTGTAATTTGTGTATTTGGCAGATTCGCATCTTGAATTGCCATCTTAGGGCAGTATGACTTTTGATACATTGGTATCTCTTAAGACAGGGCGATTGTATATGTTTTCTGGTTTTGTGTTCGATAGAGTTTTACTTACCCTAATGGTTGCACGACCTGGCGGTTTAATGAAGGTCTTGAATCGGCTTGGTTACGTCTCTGCATTTTACCAGTTAAATGAATGGAAATAATTTTGTAGCGGTGATAATGACGAATGGTTTATAGGCCATGGTTGCATGTTGGCAAGGGCCAACGAGGGTAAGGATAATGTAACGCTGTGTCCAGTGGCGGCGGGCCTTGCCCGTATGGCGGTAAATTGTACAATTTTTGGCCCCTGCGCATATCTATTATATCAATTATAACTGTGAGCGGCTGCTTCACCATAGCTCATCAGGAAGGTTTATCTTTTTCAGATGATTTGGAATCGGATTTATTGGCCATTGCATCTTAATTATGCACCTGTTTATTATTCGGTGCCCTACAAGATGTCGTCCATTGTAGTGTTTCCTCTTCCGTGGCTGGCACCCTGTATGCGGAGAGGCATTGCTTGTCGCATCTTAATTATGCACCAGTTTTATTCCCAGTGTCTCCTCGCCCGTGGTATGCGGGGAGGAAGGTGCGGATGCCTAGTTATTGGTGCGAATGCCTGATCGAGGTTATGATACAATTTTCGGATAAAAGAAAACCCGGGTCCTTCCAAGAGGTTATGCCGAAGCAGTCTACTTCAATTAAGTGTATTTACTCGCTACTTTGGAGTAATGGCGTGGCCATATGATGGTGATTTGGAGGTCTAAAGTTTGATGTATGCATAAAGATTATGTTGTAATGTCATTAAACCACAACCAACGGCACTTTCGAATTTCATGTTCCTTTTGTGATTTGTTAGTGTAACTCACTTTATAATGAAAAGGAAAATGTAAGTGCTATGAAGGAAAATGCAATAGTTGCTAGCTGAATGATTGTTTAACTAAATGGTTTACACATTAATTTCTTGTATGCATACGCAGGTGCAGCGCAGTGAGTGATATCAATTGAGCCTTTTAAAATGAATTACAGCAACGAATAAACAGCTAATTCAAGGCTAATGAGTACTCATCCTCCCCTACATTAATGGCGCGTGTTTGTCTTCTTTTAGTTGTATTTGTTATACATCTGTACATGGGAGCACCTACGCTTTCAAAAAATAAAAATAAACGATGTGAGAATCTCGAACAACTTTTTCCCATGTAAAGTGTTTCCTTCACCGTTTTTATATTTAAAATGTTCAATTTATGACCTCTTTTCAACATAATATTCAAACACCTTGATATTCACAAAGTATCACATTACATTTCATAACACAGGTGTATACATGTGTACCCATACTCCAATTCCGATATTTCAAGTGTCATAGAATTTCATAATACAGGGTAGTTATTATTTATACGTAAGCACTTAGAAGGGTGTCTCAATGTATATAATTTTGTATAGGATTTCCTGTCCATTTTAACACTTAATTTCATTCAATATCATTTCCATTTAATTTCGTCCGGAAACTTCGTGATATTGCATATCTCATGGTCACTTTTGTCTTCGGTCATTCATTTTCGAACTTTATCCACTCAATTTCATCATTTTCATCCAGTTTCGTTTAAAGTCATATCAATTTCGTCATCCCTGGCTGCCAACGTATGATTGCATGAATCAATTTCGTTAATTTGCACTCAACTTCGTCAAAGCGTCATTGAAATTCGTCACTCGTTCGTTTGCTGTGTGGATATGTTTTATTCGATTTCTTGGCTTGAAATTTGAGAAGAACTGCAAATTAAAGACCTGTCTTTAATTTTCATATATCTTATTTAGAGGAGGCATACATGAATTTTGCTTTTAATTGCTTGAAATTGATTCCACAAAGACGAATTCGATCATTATAGTCTGCAGCGGATCGGTAGGTGAGACGAATTCGAATGAAATCTGCCGAAAATGATTGGACAAGTGTTGAACTGATTGTATATTGACCAGCTTATATGACTACATTTACTTTGACATTATTTGCACATTCTTGGTTTGAAGAACGAAACTTAAAATAACAATAATGAATGTGCATTTTAAAAAGTGTTAACATGGACGGGAAAACCTATGTTACACATAAACAAATTCAGAAACATATAAACCTGATTATTACATAAAGTACTTGCTATGACACGCAGCGTGCACTTAAAATAACCTCTGGTTCAAAACAGGCGCTTCTTTGTTGCGCTGTCGCCTGTCTGGAAAGAGCAGTCGTTGGCGCAGGAAGAAGAATGGGCTTCATCAAGGTAGTGTCTTGTCACCCATCCTATTTATCGTCAATGTGAATGACCAGCCTATCCACCATAACAAAAGGAGCTTCATATAATAATAATAATAATAATAACAATAATAAGTAGAGTTGAACAAGTACAACTATACAGGTGGGCTGTAGAACAGACTTGAAATGCAATAAAGTGATAATAATGAGGTATGAAGTAGGCATGTTCCTACATAAATGCTTTGACGCGTGCACAGTGCAGTGTCTTAATATTTCAAAATGATGTGAAATCAACTTTAGACACAATTATAGACCAATAAAAGCATTTTTAGATGTCTGCGCACCAATTGCAAATGTTCTAGCACAGTCTGTTCCAGTCAGTGGCGTAATGAGCTAAAGCACATATTACACATCCCCGCCCTCCCACAAATAAGAAGACGTTGCATTTTTTAAATGTTGCACTTTCAGAGCCAAACGCCCTTGTTGAATTAACCTGTAACGTTTTGTAGTTTGAAACATTGCATTTTAAACCACTTTCAAGTAACGTAATCGATATTGATCAAAGTCTGAGCTTAATATCCTCCCTAACCCTTGTCTTTTTTTCTCTTACGGGATGGACACTTATATCGTCATTAATTTTTTTGCGACTTTCAATTTCGGGGGACGACTCCTTTCTGCCTATGTACCTGTTTATAATTTTTTTTCTTCAAATTTGAAGTTTAAGTGTAAACCAGGGAGCGGAGAGACAGAGCAAGTTCATTTTCTGTTTTGAATAGTGAAAGTTTGGATTCTAAGCACTTCGAATCCTGAGTAGTGTGCTGTACCATTAACTCATTATTTACTTCCCTACTTTCGAAAGAAATTTCACGGTAGTGTGTGAGCCTATTGCAAAGGGGCTAGTTTGGGTATAAGAGGAAAGTTCCCCTCCTATAATAAGAAAATTGGGATAACCAAATATATCTTGTATGCAAAATTCAGCGATGTATACGTTCTAAAAGACGTAGAGATCTACTAGGTCTACTGTAATCAGAATTTTTTTTCTAGCCAGGTATATAAAGTGGACGTCTTTCTTTTTACCTTTCTTTTGTATCTTTTTTTCATGCGGGTCTGTCATCATAAAAGTATGGTGACAATAGAGATTTTCACCACATTGACATTAGTCAAGCGTAAGCACAACAAATCAACCTTTTAAAACAGTTAAAGTAGCAGTCCTTTGCTTCGAGAATTCATGAAAAGTCAAACTTCTATAAGGTCAGGGGGCCAGTAATTTTATGGGGGAATTTTCCGGGGGTGGGGTTATTGCCCTCGGGGGTGGTTGTCCTTGGGGGTAATTGTCCTCGGGGGTGGTTGTCCTTTGGGGGTCATTTTCCGGGGGTAATTGCCCTCGGGGGTGGTTGTCCTTGGGGGGGGGGGGTAATTCTCCTGGAGTTGGTTGTCCTTGGGGGTAATTACCCGGGGGTAATTGTCCTCAGGGGGTGGTTGTCCTTGGGGGGGGGGGGTAATTTTCCGGGGGGTAATTGTCCTCGGGGGGGGGGGGGGGTGGTTGTCCTTGGGGGTAATTACCCGGGGGGTAATTATCCTCGGGGGTGATTGTCCTTGGGGGTAATTTTCCGGGGGTAATTACACGGGGGGTAATTGTCCTCGGGGGTGGTTGTCCTTGGGGGTAATTTTCCAGGGGGTAATATACCGGGGGGTAATTGTCCTTGGCGGGTAGTTTTCCGGGGGGTAATTTTCCGGGGGTGATTTTCCAGGGGTAATTGTCCGGACACGGCTTTGGACGAATGGTGGCGTTCCAGTCAACGCGATGCTAGTGTCCCTGTATTAAAGAGTTGCGACATGGACGTCCCACTTTTCTGGAAACTAAATGGCATTCGAATTCTTTCTATTGAGAACACCCAGGTGCTCATCGGAATTGAATAGAAATGTTACGTAATAGTGGAACAAAATGGCGTTCAAATCCCCAGTTGTCGCAACTCTTTAATACAGGGACACTACGCGATGCGACCCAACGCGACCCGACGCTCCCTTTCGGCCAAACCGTGGGGGGGGGGGGCGCTTTGGACGAATAGTGGCGTTCCCGTCAACGCGACGCGACGCTACCCACCCTTTCGGACTAAGCCCCAGCCCCTGCATTTTGTCTGAGCACTGAAATATTAATAGTCGTAAATACAAGGGCTAATACAGTGGAAACTCAATACAAAGAGGTCTGACACAGCAAAATACCAGACACCACAATCCACCCTCTCCAGTCCCTATTAAATTGTTTTCTTTGTTTTGTATCATCCATAAACTACCAATACAACAAAATACTTAATACAACAGACAAAACTTCCCGGTACCATGCATGCCATGGACCTTGTTTTGAAGAGTTTCCACTGTATGAGTTTTAACCCATTGCCTACGGGAACCGGGTAGTCCCTGTACTAAGCATAATGGGAAGAAGATAATCTAAGTTTGTATTGAAATACTGTATTCTATAGACTGTGAGTTGGAATACACATCATCATGCCAATCTTGCGTCTTAACATCCAACAACCTCTCAGCCACAATTGCCTTAAAATTAGACAGTGTTATGTCCTGCGCTTGATTATCTCAATTATCAGTGAAACCCAAACTATCAAGAAGTTCTTAATCTTTTTAATCCAAGGCATGGCATGAATACCAGTAACAAATAATAAATAATTAAAAGAATGCAATAAGCGGGCTAATTTTCCCTCTTTCCCATGGACGAGCCTGTACCAAAATATCAACATACGACTTGCAATAATACATTATAATGTATAAACCCCTAGTTCTCCATAAACCATACAATTTGGGGGTACTCTCATGAACGCCCAATATTCTTTTTACAAAACTTCAAATAAAACGACTCAATTTGAGATAGCTTTTCAAATCCCCAAACCTCATAACCATACAATAAAAGCTGTAAGATTAACTGATTCAACAACTTAAGCTGTATATCAACCTATGATATCAACAGGACGACATAAATGGTCAAGCTTCATTTTCATTGAATAAAAGGCGCGTGTGGCATGACAAACCTGTTTATCAGTGGCCTTTTAAAATACATTATTATGATTAAGATAAGTTATTTTCATGCTGTACACGGAACTTAAGGTCATTAGCAGGCGTGGAAAATTTTTTAAATGTTTAAAATGGCCTGAAACATATTTATTGTGCCCAAAATTTATTCTAGACCATTTTTGAGGATTTTCATATTTGCGCACGCTCAACATCACAGACGGTCTTGTGATAAACAATACTTTAAATCGAAATGATCATTGTACTGACTTACATGTGAAATGCAAAAGACTTGATGGTATTATACGGAGAAACTTTGTTAACTGTCCAAAATCTGTTTTAAAAATTCTTTATGAATCTGTAGTACGCTCACGTTTGGATTATTGTTGTATAGCCAGGGATCCATATAAAAAAATATGGTCGAACGAATTAAAAAACGATATTGTGGACACAAAAACATGAAAAAAGTGGGGTAGAAATAAAAATAAATAATAATAGTAATAATAATAAAGAAAGAAAATTTCGTACAAAAAAAGGTGGTCTGTACCTGAAGGACAGCACACCTAATGATAATAATAATGATAATGATAATAATAATGATAATAATAATAATAATAATAATAATTATATAATATTGACTGGCCTTGAGGGGGATATCGAATATGTTGACTGCAACAGAATCATGAATTATTGCCCCGAGTCGAAGACGAGGGCAATATGGTTCTTTTAAGGGCAACATTTTCGATATTCCCCGAAAGTAGAGCCAGTCAATATTATTATTATTACCTATATTAGACATATGCCTATTTTGTAGCAATGAAAGACAGGTCTGTTTGCCCGTCAGACCCT
The DNA here is from genome assembly GCA_025617745.1 of Heliocidaris erythrogramma. NCBI lineage: Eukaryota > Metazoa > Echinodermata > Echinoidea > Camarodonta > Echinometridae > Heliocidaris > Heliocidaris erythrogramma. Next base: position 74,458,287 of record CM046853.1, read on the forward strand.
CGGATGTCAGGTTATTCATACAGGTATGTAATCTTGGCCAAGCAGTTGTGACGTAAATTGTTACAGCGCGTATCATTTGTTTAAGCCTTTTTGTAGACATTATTACGCGTACTCAATACTGCGCGTATGCACTCTGATAAGCGCACTGACACGAAAGGGTGGACTATAAAATTTTGCCCTCTTTTTTAGTACAGTGGTCTATGGGGAAAACCCGGAAGAGGGCAATATGGCAAATACTTTTTTTCTGTTTTTATTGTGATTTCTTGAGAAATTAACAGAGTAAAAGCAACAGTATATAAATTTAATAGCTTCTTAAAACTACAAAACAGGCACAATATGACAAATACTGCCCGCTTGGGTGACGGATTCGGAGTAGCGCGCAAAATACGGCTAGTTATTTTGCAGCTAACATGCCCTGTATAGGTAATAAGTATTATTATTACCTATACAGGGCATTTTTAGCTGCAAAATAAAAAGCCGTATTTTTGCGCGCTACTCCGAATCCGTCACCGGAGCGGGCAATATTTGCCATATTGCCCTCTTCCGGGTTTTCCCCATAGACCAATGTACTAAAAAAGAGGGCCACTTTTTTACCATATTCCACCCTTTCTTGTCAGCGTGCTTTTAATCAAAGTGCATACGCGCAGTATTGTGTACGCGTTAACGTGTACAAAGGTTTAAACAATGGATACGCGCGAAAAAATTTACGTCACAATTGCTTGGTCCAGATTACATATCTGTATGAATAACGTGAAATCAGAAGGACTGACAGGCAAACAGACGTATTTGTAATTGCTACAAAACAGGCATATAGATGATTATAGAGTCTAGGTAATAATATTAATATTGACTGACTCTACTTTCGATGGATATCGAAAATATTGCCCTTAAAAGAACCATATTGCCCTCGTCTTAGACTCGGGGCAATATGATTCTGTTGCGGGCAATATATTCTGATATCCCCCTCAAGCCAGTCAATATTATATAATTATATATTATACATTTTATCGGCGCATTAAAAACGCATATTTTTGTCCGTGCAATATTATGCCGTATTTTGTCTGGTCTGTTTGCGTGCGCGCAAATAGTACAACGCATACACACATACGCACATGACGTCATAAAGAGGTTAAGTGAAACTTGTGTGATCACAATGAAGTATGATGAGGGGTTGGTTAAATGATTTTTATTAAGTTCTAAATCATTTTCTGTAGGGTATAGATAATAATACACGTAATTATATTGGATGGCTTTATTTCATGGAATACCAGAAAATATTCCACTCGTTAGGGCCAATATTGCACTCATCTTCATTTCGTGCAATATTGGCCCTAACTCGTAGAATATTCTCTTGTATCCCATTCAGAGCCATCCAATATAATATAATTATTATTTTTATAATAATGATGATGATTCATTCATTCATTCGTTCGTTCTTTCGGTTTATTGAAATAAAAAAGAACATGTAGCTCGAGAGCCGAAATTGTTCATTTTACAAAAGACATATAGAATACATAAATAATCAACAGAATAAATTGTTTGAAAATTAATTAAACGATTAAACAAGTTAAATTTATACAGTGCATAAATCTGGCATTGAAAAAATGTCATGCCAAAAAGCGTAGGAGCAAAGGAAGAGAGAAAGGGAGAAGAGAGAGAGAAAGAGAGCAGAGGTTAAGCGGAGAGAGAGAGGTAGAGAGAAAAGAGAGACGATGAAGAGAGGAAAAACAGAGGAGTGTATGCAAGCAGAAAAAGAGATGGAGAAACAGAGAAAGAGAGAGAGAGAAAGGAAGAAGAGAGAGTGAGAGAGAGAGAGAGAGATGGAGAAAGAAGGAGAGAGTAAGAGAAAAAAGCTGAGAGAGGGGAGAAGAAATGGAGACCAAAAATATGATAATGCATATTAATGCTAGTCATGAAATACATTTACATAGAAAATCCTCAAATAGTGGTGTCTTGTCAAATATAACATGCACTCTTCCCCTCCAGTCTAGCCCGTCATCCACACAGAGAACGACCACTCTCTTTTTCACCCAGCCTAACCTGACATCAACACGAAGCAAGACAACCGTCACAGATCAGTCAGAGTCATCTCCTGTATACACAGACTTAACACCTATGAGCTCACAAGCAGTATCGCAACAATCTTTTTTGACACCTTCACAAGCGTCTTTAACGCTGTTGATTTTTTCTTCCTCTTTTCCATCACGATCAGCCAAAACATTGCAAACTCAAACCAAAATATCAACATTTACCAGACTGAAAATACCAACGAATGTCACTATATCTCACTCACTGAATAGGTCGATGCTCAATTCGTCATCTCCTAGTCCATCAGCATCTCAACCAATGATGATAATGAGAACACATATTTCATCGACGAAAGCTAATCTACAATCTACAACTTCATCACAGAAAAAGACATCTACGACATCAAAGGAAGGTGATGATTATAGTGACTCAAGCATGACAATCATTGTATTTACTGTGAGTCTCCTGCTAGTGGTTGTTACTTTGACAATTATTGTTGTGGTGTCAATCTCGAGACACAAGTGGAGATCCAACGGTGGACGAGCGAATGAGAACAGCGTAGGAGACTGTTCTGATTTCACCGATGGGGTAGGTATTAAATTAAAGTGCTAAAGCCCCTGTCCCATACAGCCGTTTAACGATTCCGTCTTCCTCCGCCTAAATATTTACGTCAGACGGTGTCATACGGCGGCAAAATCATTTTTATATTTGGCCATGGACGGTAGACAGAACAGCATTAGTAACGTCTAGATACGTCTGAGAAACGTCTTCTTAAGTATAAGTAACAGCTTCATTGAGCCCAGCTTGCGAAACACCGAACGCCTGAGAAACGTCTGCTTAAGTATGAGTAACAAACGAAACGCTTAAAAAACGTCTGAATAACGTCTATCATTATCCAGTTTGCGTCTTATTAAAGGGCAAGCTCCACACAACGCGTTCCTTTTTGTTGTAACCGACATGATTCGGTAACCTAGCATGATACTATCTTTTTTTTAAATCATAATAGTGACAAAAAAGTAATAACTACCCCACCCCCCCCCCCCCCAAAAAAAAAAAAATATATATATATTATTTTTGTTAATAAAGCTGTTTGTGCAAAAAAGAGAGACAAGAAAAATTTGTCCGTTTCTGCCCGTATGTCCGTTGCCAAGGCGTTTATCGCACTTATCTCTAACTTATACATGCGTTTTGACCTTTATTCAGACGTGATTAGAGGTTTAATAATAGACCTTCCTCTATCCGTATCTACCTGTTTCTACCGTTACGAGGACTCTCTTTGGCCTGAGATCAGGCGCTCATGTATTCGTCAAGTGAATGTTTCTTTGGCGTTATTCAGCTGTTTTCTTGCCGGTTTCACCGTTCCATAGACGTATGGTGCGTTTCGTGGCTGGGGGCGGACGAGCTGTCCGCCTGCCCAACAGTCATAAAAGTCTAAAAGCCGGTAAGATTCTGCCCTAGTGATGGTGCACGACAAAAAACAAAACAAAACAAAACAAAACGCAAGAGTAACATTATGAGAACCGCCAGTCGCTATCCAAAGCTGGCCGTCGGAAACTTTGAACATGCCCGAATTTTGGAACAGCTAGCGCCGTCTATCAACGTCTACATACGTCTGTAAACCAAGCTGAAAAATGAATAAAAAATGTCCAATAAACGTACGCCTTGGGTTTTCAGACGGAATCTTTAAACGGCAATGAGGGACAGGGCCTTAAGGACCGGTCCTTGAAGTTTATGTTGAAAGACACTGGCGTAGACAGGGGGCACCGGGGCTATGCCCCCCCCCCCCCATTCAGCCGCTAAAAGAGAGAGAGAGAGAGCAAAAAAGCGGAGGAAATGAGAGAAAAAGGGCCTAAAAAGACGCTACAAGCCGTTATCTGGCTCTCAAAATTGGCTAAAACGTCAAAGTTTTCGCGCTTCGCGCGCGAAGGGGGGAAATAACTCTCATTTCCCTGCACCCACCCCTGTTACTATGGGTGTCGATAAGATAAGAATTATGATACATTAACTTAAAACTAATAATTATCCAAACTCATGATGTTTGATCTTAAAATACCATCACATTCTTTAATGATTAGAAGTAAGGAAATAAGAAATGCCATTATTTCAATGCGAAAATATCGAAGATAATTCGTTCGCTCGCATTGTTATTCTCAATTAAGGGGTTCCGTCTAATGGCATAGAACCGTGCATTCCTTCTTTTCATTAAAAACCATTTTGGGATGCTCTAAAACGCAAGTTTTATAGACAGATTTTTGAAAAATTATCCCCGCTCGATCTCTTCGCTCATTGGTGTATCTAGGGGGGCAGAGGGGCATGTGCCCAGGGAAGCACTTGCAGGGGGACGAAAAGAGCAAAGGAGAGATAGAAAAATAGGGGGAAATTAAGAAAAATTATATTTACGGATCACGCGCCCAAATCCGCAGGGTAATGCAGTAGAAATCTATTTTTTTGAAGGTTTGAAATGCGAAAATTTTCAAAAGCTCGGCAGCTTTGCTCCCTCGCATAATTATTTTCTTTCAGGATCTCGTAGTTTCGCTACCCCAGTAAATAGAGAAAGAAAAATAGGGGGAAATAAAGAAAAATCATAATCTTTACGCATCACGCGCCCCCAAATCCGCAGGGTAATGCTTGAGAAATCTAGTTTTTGAAGGTTTGAAATGCGAACATTTTCCAAAGCTCGGTCGCTTTGCTCCCTCGCATAAGTATTTTCTTTCAGGATCTCGTAATTTCGCTCCCCCAGTATATAGTTCTTAAATAGCTTAAAGAGTTCCAAAAGTTTGAAGAAAAAAAATAAAGATGTAATTGCTTTGCTCGCTATATCATGTAAGTTTCTTATGACTCCTGCTAAATATTGCGCTCCCAATGTAGGATAAAGTGTATAAAGCAGCATTTGCAAAGGTTCAACTTTTGAAAGAAATCTCAACTTAAGGTCGCCTTGCTGAATTTCTCGACTCTTTCTCCAGCCTATAGAGTTTTTTTTCTGCTCCCGATTGTAGAAGTGAGTGAATAGAAGACCGTTTATCAATGTATAAAAATCGAGGTTCTCTATATACCGCTCAACTGCAGTGGTCAAACATGTCAAATGCAAAATTTCCTGGGTAAAATGCACAAGAAAATGCGTTTTTTTAGGGTTAAAGAGTGAAAAATTTGCCGCTCGATCGCTTTGCTCCCTCGCTTCTACAATAACGTAGATAAGTTTCCGGATTCGGGGGGGATGGGTCGGGGGGGGGCGCCTAACTTCATTGTTTGCCTCGGCGCCATAATCCCTAGATACGCCACTAGCTTCGCTCCCTCGCATGTGAAATGTTGCGTCCAAATAATTGAAAAGCAGTCCTGGTGTCGAAATATAACTTTCCGCCTAAAAAGTTTGCTACAAGCCGTTATCTTTCTCTCAAATTTGCTAAAAAATCAGAGCTTTCGAGCTTCGCGCGGGAAGGGGGAAACTCCCCCTCCCTCCACCCACCCCTGTTACATGCAACGCAGTATTTCGTCAAAAATAACTGATAAGCAGCCTGGCCGTCGAACTAACATTCCGCCGAAAAAAGGGTGCTAAAACCTCCGAGCTTTCGCGCTTCGCGCGTAAAGGGGGAACCTCCCCCTCCCTGCACCTACCCCTGTTACATACTGTGCAGTATTACGTCAAAATAACTGAAAAGCGGCTAAAACATTGTTTGCTACGAGCCGTTTATAAAACGTCAGACCTTTCGCGCTTCGCGCGGAGAGGGGGAAACTCCCTTCCCTGCACACACCCATGTTACATACAGTGCAATATTGTGTTCAAGTAATTAATAAGCAGTCGGGGAGTCGAACTGTAACATTCCGCCTAAAAAATTGGTTGCTACAAGCCGTTATCTTTATCTCAAATTTGCTAAAACGTCAATGCTTTCGCGCTTCGCGCAGGAAGGGGGGAGGGGGGACTCCCCCTCCCTCCCTACACCACCCCATGTCAAATGCAGTGCAGTTTATCTTTCTCTTTTTTTCGCGCTGGAAGGGGGGGGGGGGGGGGGGACTCCCCATCCCTGCACCCACCCCTGTTAGTATTGCTTCCAAATAACTGAAAAGCAGCCAGGGCGTCAGACTAACATTCCGCCTTAAAGAAAAAGTATTACGAACCGTTATCTTTCTCTCAAATTTGCTGTAAAACATAAGAGCTCTCGCGCTTCATGCGGGAGGGGAAACCTCCCCCTCCCTGTACTCACCCCTGGGGAGCACGCTTTGCGTGCTCATCACTAATTTCGCACTCTTCGCGTGCCCACAACCGCCCCCCCCCCAAAAAAAAAAAAAAAAAAAAAAGAAAAAAAAAGAAGGAAATCCTGGCTATGCGGTTGGATCCTTCACGTCTGCGCCCCCCCCCCCTTCCTATTGAAAAACCCTGACTACGCCTGTGTTGAATAGATTTTGGATATCGGCATTGCTCACCTATTTATGCTAATAAACTTCTTACACCGTTCCTCTTTTGTATCCAAAACTCTTTCGACGTAAACTTCCGAAACCGTTTTATAGGTATAGTCATCGAAATCATTACATCACATTTCACATGTAAAACAGTTAATGAAGAAGATCTGAGGGAATTCCCTGGGGAGGTAAAAGGGGCGTAAACCAACTGATAGGAGTTCTATGTCGGGTAAACAGACTTGGGATTTTACCGACCAGTTGTTGCACCATCTTTGATTGACATACAGACAAGTTCCCCCGCCTCTGCTTTTCCCTGATGCTGAAGTCCTATCGTTTCTGATGATAGTAAATCCGGGTAGATCAACTACATTATCTGTGATGTTATCACTTAGCCACGTCTCAGTGAAAGCCATTAGACATGACTCTCTATACTCATGCATAAATTTAGAGAGTGTTTGCAGTTCGTCCATTTTGTTTGCTAGTGAACGAACATTACCCATAATAACTGTTGGAAGAGGGGGTTTGCTACCTCTTTTCCGTATACGTGTCCTGACACCCCCTCGCTTACCCCTCTTACGTGTTTTTATCTCTCGCGGAAATTGTCCATATCCCTCTGGTAGCGTCACCGCCGAACTGTCCCGTAGATCAAGCAGTTCACTCCGTGAGTAAATTAAACTTGTTGGCTCAGTCCAAGAAACAAGGTTTGTACAGTCTCCAGACTCCAGGGAAAGCACCAACCATAGTACAAATATAATCAGTATATTCCGAGTATATATCCAAGCCGTTTTGAGTTTGGTTATTAACAGAAAATTAGCAGACATAAATTCCAGTGCTGGTCGCCAGCAGAGCGGCGCCCTATATGTCACGGCGCTCCAATGTCACTGTGGCGGCATATATCAATCAGCGGGGAGGCACTCGTTCGGCTGCCCTGAATGCCCTAGTAGCTCAGCTGTGGAGGTGGTGTCGTCGCATGGCGATCACACCCGTGGCCTCTTTCATCCCGGTCGGGAAAACCTCATTGCGGATTTTCTGTCTCGGGGCAGGTGTCTTCCATCAGAATGGATGCTCCATCCGGAGGTCTTTTGCCGCATTCGCAGTTGCCTAGGTCCACTGGAAGTGGATCTATTTGCGTCGGTGCTAAACCACCAGCTGCCGAAGTATTGCTCCCGTGTTCGCGATCAGGGAGCATGGGCTCTCGATGCTTTCTCCCTCAGCTGGGAGAACCTTCAAGGATTCGCCTTTCCTCCCTTCCAACTGATTCCGCGAGTCTTGCGGAAAATCAGGGAAGATCGGGCTCGGGTGCTTGTGATAGCTCCCTTTTGGCCCAGGAGGAATTGGTTTCCGGAGCTAATGAGCCTCCTGAGGGCTCAACCGTTCCTTCTCCCGCTAAGAGCGGATCTGGTGTTGCAGCCCCTCTCGGGGATTCTTCACCACAGTCCGGAGTCCCTTCATTTGACTGCTTGGCCCCTGTCAGGGAATCTGCAAGACAGTCGGGTCTCTCTGATAGAGCCGCGGACTTTTTAATGTCCAGTCGTAGGGTTTCTACTAGGGAAATTTATAATTCCCGTCTCTCGGTCTTTTTCCTTTGGTGTAAAGAGCGAAATCAAACCCCTTCTAAGGCTCCCATTGGTTCAATTGCGGATTTCCTAATCTCGTTATTTGACAAAGGGAGATCCATCTCTACTATCCGAGGCTACCGTTCGGCGATTGGGGCCATTCATTCGGGTTTCTCAGATGGTTCGGGGATTTCCAATTCCCCGCTATTGAGTGGTTTGATTCGGTCGTTCTTTCTGAAACGTCCTCCTTGTTCTAGGTTAGTACCGTCTTGGAGTCTGCCTAAGGTCCTGGAGGCCTTGGCGAAACCTCCTTTTGAACAGTTAGGTGAAGCTTCCCTTCATCATCTTACGGTTAAGACGCTCTTTTTGGTAGCTATTGCCTCTGGGCAGAGGCGCAGTACTCTTCATGCTCTCTGTCTTACTCCTGGTCATGTTCGCTGGGAGAGAAAAGGCGTTAGATTGATTCCTAAGGCTTCTTTTATTGCCAAGAATCAAACGGCTGCCTCTGGCCCTGTTGCGATTTTTCTTTGTCCGCTTTCTGGGTTTTTGTCAGTGCGCGAGGACAAAGTTTGGTGTCCTGTTAGGGCTCTCAAATGGTATATTGATAAGACTAAGTCTTATCGTAAGGATGATCAGTTGTTCCTGATCACTAGAGAGCCTTTTTCTCCTGCTTCTCTTGATTCCATTTCTAGATGGATCGTCGAGGCTATTAGGGCTGCTGGCACAGAGGCTCTTTTATCCGACAGTAAGCCTCGTGCTCATGACACTCGTAGTGTCAGCACTTCTTGGGCTCTGTTTCAAGGTGTGGCGCTTGATGATATTTTGAAGGCTGCTTATTGGCGTTCGCCCAATTCCTTCATTTCTTGCTACCTTAGGGATGTTCCCGCAGGTGAGGCTATGTTTGCGTCAGCCACCTTGAAGGCCGCTGTGTCTTCTTTGTAATCTTCGGTGTAATCCTATTCCCTTCTGCTTGAAACATGCCTCCCGGTCTTTGAGTTGGCGCTGGTCTGGCATAATAGGTAGGTATATATGACTTATTGCAGTAAATTTGTAAAATCAGCACTGATTTTCTTATTTACTATATAAATCTATATACCTACCTATGACCCTCCCTCCTTCCCCTCTCCTTGCAAGCAACATGTTTCTACTTGGGGTTGCTCGCAAAAGAGGAAGATGGCCGTGGCGTGTTGACGCGCGTGAGTGGCGAAGGGGACAATAGGATTACGGGGAGTGCGCACAATATTGTGACTCATTTGTGTTAAATTCTCGAAGGGGTCCCGTAGTCAAGACTACTGGCATAATAGGTAGGTATATTAATCAAATATACCTTGCACTGAGAGGCTCCAGTTGAAATTATGGATTCTCTGAGGTGACTGGTATAGCACTATTTTCTGAGGGGCGCAGCCCCGAAGAAAATAGTAACTATGCCAGTCACCGAAGAATCCATAATTCAACTGGTGCCTCGAAAAGCGTGCATGGTATATTTGATTTATATCCTACCAGAGTAAGCTTAGATAGATAATAATAAAACTAAAGAATCTAGACCTAGTCCTAGACCTAGTCTAGACTCTATATGGAATGTATACAACTCACCATATTTGCCCAAACTTCCAAAGTCACAAAAGATGCCTGGCCACATTGGCATGGCTTGTAAGTATTGTCTATAGTCTACTGTAGATCTAGATCTACATGGCACAAATCCAACGATGAAACCAAACAATGTAAACTTGAAACCTGAACTTTTCCCCAAGTCAAAAGAGAGGCTAATAGACCCCTTCTCGTAAGGTGTTGTAGATTTACATGGCACTCAAAATCCAACGCTAGCGCTGGTACGTGGTCGACTCGACTAGCGGAGATCAACGTGCATGTAGGGTCATCTGCACTTCACTACGCGCATACACTCATATCATACGTACATTGAAATATGAGCTAGCGGCTCTCTCAGCCATCTCTCAGCATTATCGCGATATATTGTCGCGATATCGATAGCTTCGAAATATCCAGAAAAACAAAAAAGTGACGTCATAATATTTTTATATCGAAAAATATACGGAGGTCTGACGTCACGCGATATCCATTTTTTCTTCATGGTGAAAGTATTTTGTGTCACGTGAGACATTCCTGGCCAATCTTTGCATGAGAATTTTATGATGTAGGATATAAAGATTTATATAGTAAATAAGAAAATCAGTGCTGATTTTACAACTTTCGGTTATTTAAACATGTATAAGTTATTTATATATTTATTTATCTATTTATTTATCCATGCATGTTCATAATTTCATGATACAGGAACAGCAGATAGACAGAGCCAGAGTATACATAATGAACACACAAAGGTGCTGCAACATAAGCTTATAAAGCTTGAGTAGTGGTAACACCTAGGCATAGGCCTACATTAATTATATCTCATGGATTAGTTCTTTGAGTTAAAGAGAGAGAATAAGTTTATTTACACTATATACAAAAGGAATATATGTTTGTTATAATCATGTGAAGAGTACAGAAATGTTATGTTCATTATGTTTGATTAAGTGGAATAAACTTAAAACTTGAAAATGAAACCATTTGACTTTGAGTCCTGTTAATTGCTTGAATGGTATTTTCTTGTAAGTTAGGCAGTATTTACAGTTACTGAACTTACTGTGGCCTTCCAATAAAGATGTCACCAGATATGACAGTTTCATATCAAACATGTGATATCTATACTGAGAAGGAACTTCCTCATCTGCTTGATTATATTTTGAAGATATAAGGAAGATCTCGTCCTCACTAAAGATCTAAATCCCCTTTTTTGCACTGTAAAACCTTTAATTCATCTTCTCTTAGGAGCGTTATTCTGTTGGGGGATCAGATAGAGGAGGGGTGTCAAACTCATACACTGCATAGTACACTTATTTAATTAAGTGATTATTCGGGGCAAATAGAATAAATGATAAACACAAAAATCGATTTCTGTACATAAAAAGCTCCAATACGGTGAAGTATCTTCCTCAGTCAGTAGACCCAAATATGATTTCTTATACGCCGATTGTCTGAAAGATGAAGGAGATGTAAAATAGGTAGTCAAGAACACATTTAATCTACTTGCTTAATAAAGTCAATCTTAAATGATTATCCGCAATATTCAACTCTTCTATTTCAGACCGTTTGTTTGTATATAGACAATCATCTATCGTTTATTTTCTCAGTTGTGAAATTATATAGTATACAAATATTGACTGCTTCGAGGGACACGATTAAAACTATTGCCCAAGGGGATCTAGAAACTGTACTGTGCCCCGAGACGAAGTCGAATCCAGGATTGGGTTGGGGGGGGGGAGCACAAGTCCGTAAAACCTGTGAGAAAAGGAGGAATAAAGAAGGAAACAGCAAAAGAAGGTAATAAAAGATGTCACTTTTTAAGGAGCCTTTTTTTAACCTCAAACTTCTCTGATCTGACACACGAGATGAAGTCGAGGGGCAAAGTGCAGTCTCGAGATCACAGAGGATCTACAGAAAAAAATAAGCAGTCAATATTTATTTTATATACAACGTCCCGCGTGTGGATTCTCAAATAGGGATATTTTGACAAAATTAATGCCTTTAAAAATGTATTAATTTTTGTTCGTAGGTGAAATGACCAATTTAGGAGTAGCGCGCGTGTCTCACTGTGCGTATCCATTGTTAAATTTTTATGTATTATGTATATTGTTTTTCTTATGCCAATGGAGGGCAATTTTAGAAATATGGATAAATACATGAAATCTGAACCTGAATCTTAAGTTTCTCGTTTACAAAGGTTACAAACTACTGCTGCTCGAGTTGTCACCTTATCAAAAAAGTTTAATCATATAACACATATCCTTAAATCGCTTCATTGGCTTCCCGTAAAGTTTCGTAGTATATTTAAGATTCTTTTGCTTGTATTTCATTGTCTTCATGGTACGGCTCCTGAGTATAACTCTGTTTTGTTTAATCGTTACAATCCCCGTAGACAACTAAGGTCCTCTGACTCTTCCCTACTTGTTGTACCTAAAACGAAAACATTATGGGGGATCGATCTTTTTCACATGCGGGATCTACTCTCTGGAACCAACTGCCACAGCCACTTAGAGATATATCCACTGTAAATTCATTTAAGACTTCCCTGAAAACACATCTGTTCCAAAAAGCATTTGATTAATGTATGCTGGTTTCCTAGCCATTTCTTCCCATGCTACCTTTGTATATTTTTATCATTATTATGTATTTGCAACATGTGCTGTAGTGTTTGGTCAATTTGCAATTATGTTTTCTATGTGATCTCTATCCTACCTGTGTAACTGTAATTTCTATTTTCCAGCGCCTTGAGCACTGTATTTTAGTGGATGTGGCGCTTTATAAATATTCATTATTATTATTATTAAGTTCATGCTCATCTATTTGCGTCCTAAATCCATTATACGCGCAAGTAGAGCTATACCATGTCAATATTTTTCGCTATACTGCCATGCGGTCAGTAAGCGAATTTGATTCCTGCAGTTTTGACCAATCAGAGGCCTAGCATCTTGATATGCGGTATATTCCCTCGCATTATTCATCCCGCTGGTAATAAAATGAATACTCATCTCCTGCAAATCACCCCGACCTGATCATGGCTATGCGCCTGATTGAAGAGCGCCATCTGAACAACCCAATGCGAGAATAATGTGAGTGGACCCAAGCTACTCTAGGCCGATTTATGTAGTGATGATCCAGGTTTGTAAGGCTGGGAGGGGGGGGGGGGGGCACAAGTCCGTAAAAACTGTGAGAAAAGGAAGGGATATAAAAGAAGGAAACGGCAAAAAGAAAGTAATAAAAACCGTCAGTATTTAAGGTGCCTTTTTAACCTCAAACTTCTTGATCTGACAAGCAAGCACGCACACACAAAAGAAGACACTTTTTAAATAAGGAACCAAGGTTCTTCTCACAACCTGTTTATGTTCTAGAATTAACTAGACAAGCGTATTTGAAGAAGCGAGGGGCAGTTTGACCACATGAAAAATTTCCAGTCAAGGAAAAAAACTTTTTTTTCAGAAATGTATTGCCAGGTAAATGATCATTAAATTCAGAAGTATTAGGTTTTGAAGCCAAACTTTAAAACTGAAGACGCGGTGTTCATGTATGGCCTAATAGGTAAAGCCAAATTGATAACAATTGCACACCGTTCATATGTTACGAATTGAATTCAATCTAAGATTGATCCTCAAACATCCTCAAATCCTCAAACATGCACATCAAGATATTATAATTATAAATGTCCATAAACCAAAAGGAAATGTAACCCCAAAATCCAACTATTAACGTTGAAATATTGTTCAAGTACCATGATATCGAGCTTAAAATCATAAAAATTATACATTAAGAAGATTCATTACATATTCTCACGAAGAATGGGGCTTCAGTTGACGGATATACCGACTCCATATTCTGCATAAAATGCTTTTACATGTAAATACAGTATTTGAATTAAGTTAAAGTTATGCTTGTTGTATTTTAAGAGGGGCCGAGTAGCAAGGACCTGACAGGGGGCGGGATAAACCTTCAAATCGGACGCATGAAGCAGGACGCAGGAAACATGGATTCTCTTGTACATCTTTATTGACTCGCCGCAGTCCTAAAGATGGGAGAAAGCGGGGTCACAGTGTCAATTACAAAATATAACAAAGTTTTGTAAAGAATACTATAAAACTATTAAGAAGTGTCAAATCATTATTCTAAACAAATATTATTCAACAAATCGCCTCTAGGCTTTATCATTTCCCAAGTCTAACGTCAAAAGATCACACGAAAACCGAATAGGCCTACATCTTTTCATTTAGTGATAGAGGACACACAGTTCAATGGTCCGGGCTAGCCTATACATATGTAAATTCACCCTACGTAGACGTACACGCATTCCACAGAACTCCTAAAGACGTACCGTATACGTGAAATCTACGCCGTTTAATAGCCACACCCACTTGACATTACATAACGTACAAATATCCTTAAAATCACACTTTCTTAAAGTAAATATTAAATTCTCTCTACACATTTATGTTTGTTATACTTAAGATGACATTACAACAGTATAGCATAACTGATTCTTCCTCAAATGATAAATTTAGAACACAATACTAAAAATGAATTGCTTACCTAAAGATTGGAGAAAGCGGGGTGAAGGTCACATGATATAGGGCTAGCGCCTGTCACCAACGTTAAACATTGAATGAATGAATGAATGAATGAATGACTTTATTACCAACAACAAACAAGGTTACCATAGAGTAACAAGTTACAACATACAATAATATGACATAACTAGGTTGGCAAAAGGACCCTACAGAAATAGCAAGAAAGCTAGTAGGGCGTATGACCCTTTATACAAAATAAGTACTATAGATTGTTTGCGTATACATCAAGCTAAATATGATATATATAGTATGTCAAGACTTAATTGTAATCAAACAAAAATCTTATAATTACATGTCAAGACTCAAGTGCAATCAAACACAAAAAAGTTCTAATCGAAACTATTACCTACTGTACGTGTATTAAAATGAGGCTACTTCACACCTATACTAAATAATCGATGAATTAGGATATTTATAGCAGACTGAGAAATTAAACCGGCATAAAAGAAACAAAAGTAAACAAACAAGTGGCAAATCAATATAAAAATAAGATCTACACATAATTACATAACAAGTATTTGTTATGCATATACTTAAAATGCTTTACATTATTGATACAGCATTGTACAGCATTGTACATTGTACAGCATTTATCAAAACACACCTTCTTACAGTATCTTAAAGAAGTTGAGAAAACTTTCCATAAACATACGTACATTCATCTAACATGTCATACAATATACATTGTTACTGGAGTACTATGGTTAGTAGATGAGTGCTAAAACGCCAATACTTGTCCACACGTTACAATTGTTGTGTTTTCCTCATCAGTATTTGTGACTGGACAGGCCATGGTAGTCTTGACATTATTTCTAATTGAAAGTAAATCGAAACCTGTGAAAAGAGCCTAGTAACATAAGGATATCTCATTACTAGATAGAAATATATTCATAGTAATTATATTTTATATTGTTTCAAAGCCTTAAACGAAAGCAAATTTTATTTCATATAAGTTATTTCATGTGTCCTCAATTTGCGGGTTACTCACGTCATTACAAAAGATGATAATAGAGAGCCCTATGATATTACAAACAAACGTTTGAGCAACGCACTACATTGTAAAACAAAAATAAATTTGGTTCATTTTAAATGAATGGAGGAAATATGTTATGGACATCATGTGTACACCTTAATCGTATTTACCATCAAAGCGGTAGCGTTATATTTCCCTCTTGAAATCAGGCCATCCTGCGCCCACGTTTTTGGTAACAACCTGCTTCAAAAAGTTATTTCCGTTAAGGTATACAGAGTTAAGGAACTATTTTATCCAATGCAGACAATGGTTTGGCCATCATTATAATATTTACCGTCTCTAACAAGTCTAAACGATTACCACATTCTTTACTATGACGCCGTTAGAGTAAAACGTCAAACGTCACTTACACTGCTCTGGAGCAAAACAGTATTAGATTTGGATTGTTTATCGTCATTCTTTGGGTTCCAGGATGGAGTTCATTCGATGGCATGTGGTTCGTGTTTTCGCTATTGTGTTTGTTGTATTTTTATGTGGGGATCTTTCATGCAACGTGGATTATCAGGGTGTAACACAGATAGCTAACCTTGGCGATAATACCTCACTAAGTTGCTACCCACTGAAGTCTCTTCGAAACAAAACTAACTGGTATAAAAACAGAAACTTCTTAGGAAGTAGGCAGTACAATGTTGACAATCCCCGAATCAAACAAAGATATATCGCCCACCATAACAATACCAATAGTTTGTACACTCTACAATTTTCAGATGTCAAATTTAATGATTCGGCAACCTACACATGCTATCGAAATAACAGCATAGTTCAGTCGTTTTTATTAGAAGTTATCAGATGTTCTTGCTATGTTACATGTCAAAGGAATCCTAACAATGAGAATGTGATTTGCTTTTTGGAAAACTTAAGTCGTAGCCCATTTAATGAATCATATGTTAACATAAGAATTAAGGATGCTACAAATAAACGAGCTGCTTTAAGAGGAAGCACTTTATCGCTTTGGATTTCCAGAGACAGATTACGCACAAACTTCGAATTCAAGTTCATTCTACAATCTCATAACAAACCAACTGTTACCTGTATAGTACCATCACAACATCCATCCTGTAATAGTAATATTACAATGATTATCGCCATTCTTGGTTCTGCTTCAGTATTGATTTTGATTGCCATCATTATTGTTCTACGATGTAAGCAAACGAAAAATCGACGAAAAGGCAAACACAATGGAAACGTGCCAACTGATAACCAACTAGAGACCGAAGAACACCCCGAAGCTCGTTACGAATCGATTGAAGATGGATCTGGAAAGGGACCAGAGAGTACTACTTCAGTTGAAATGTTGAGAACAAACAACACAGGCGGCAAAGATCGAAATTATCAACCTATCGATGTGTTGAAGATCAACGTCCATCATGACTACATGGATTTGATCTCTACGAGTTCGAGACACCCGGAGAGTAGGACCACATTCGAACATACACATGCCAAGGCAGAATACGTTAACAGTAAGGTCAGAAATCAACCAAAATGGAAGGGAGTGTCCACTCAAAAAAAGGACCGGTATGATGATGTCTCGGTACCAGAAACGGGAAATGATGGTGCTGATAACATGTTCTATTCTAATATGAAATAAGACCTCCTTGAAGTTAAGGCCTTATAAATATTATCTTATAGTTGTTTAGACAGATCGATTATAAAAACGAGCGTCAACATGAATATCTTTAAATTTGCACGAGAAGTTTTGGTAATGTACAAGTGGCTAAAAACAATACAGATTTTTTTTGGTAGCTACTGCTACGTACCTGTACTGTCTTTGTTATATAATATGTAATATAATATGTATGAAGCATAATAGGCCTATAACAATAATAATAATAATTCTAATTTACCTATCTGCGACTTAAGGCGAAACCTAACAATAGGTTTATTCCGTCACAATAGAAATTCGACGTTAGGGCGAAACGAACGTGGGTAAGGGTGAATCCTAACAATAGGATGAGATTAAAGGTTTCGCCCTAAGTCGCAGTTAGAGTTATAGTAATAATAATAATAATATTAATAATAATAGTGTAAAAGTTCATTAAATATGTATTTTTTCGGCTGATTGTGTCAAAATGAACTTTTACACAATTGAAAATCCAATCAGAGGGTCCTGAGGGTGTTGCAATCATACTATTACACCGGCTTGAGCCGAGCGCTACCGTGGTGCTCAAGCATTCTAGGAATTCCTTCCTACCGGGTAACCATTTACCTCACCTGGGTGGAGAGTGGCAAAATGTAGATTAATGGCTTGCCAAAGGACGTTAGTATCATGGCCAAGACTCGAACCCAGTAACTTGTGCTTAACAGTCCGGCGACTTATCCACTAGACTACGACACGCCCACTATAATACCGTATGTATAAGTATATGTATGAAGCACAAAATGAATGTAGCCATGCAGCTTCATGAAGAAGGCCTCTTTCCTCATTTTGTTTGATCAGTTATCAAGAAAGTAAGACATATAACAGTTAAGGTGACAAAATAGGCCGCTTCTGTATAATGTATACAAATGTATATGCACATATATTCGCTGAGCACCTAGTGACGAGAATTCAGTTTGCATACATTATTTGTTGCTATGTCCGGCAAGCTTTCAGGTTGTCAAGAACAACGTTCTTTTGAAAGGTATGTATAAAATTTGCACCATTACCGAAGCGGTCTATTGGGACTATATATTGGATTTTACTGAAAAGGGTATATGGTGTGTGTGTGTTGGGTTGGGTGTGTGTGTGTGTGTGTGTGCGGGTGTATATGTGTATGAGGGAGTTTCAATTTAAATTGTTGCATGGTGCTATTTATACTAAAGAACATTTGTTTAAGTTTGGATTCGTTCCAGATAACTTATGTTCTTTTTGTCAAATGCATGTAGAAACATACTCACATGTTTTTTGGTATTGCAGAAAGGTTCAACAGGTATGGCAAGAAGTTTTACAACATTTTGATTTGAATGAAATTGGGAATATGGATTGGGAGGATATATTTGTTGGGTTGGCAGGAAATTCCTTTAGAATTAAATGTTGTAATTCAGTTATTCTTATTGTAAAATTTATTATTTTCAAGTCTAGAACAGAGGGTGTGGTACCATCAATCGAACGAATAAGGCAAATGATTTTGGACTATAAGGAACAGGAAAAAGGTATTGGCAATGAAAATAGGGAAAATGGGTTTACATTTGCAAAAATGGGATCAGGTTAAGTTTTAATTTTTTTTTTTTTGATTTTTTTTTTCTTTATTATCAATTGTCAGTTGAAGATCATGCCGCTTCTGTATGATCAAATTTTGTTTTTTCCTTTTTCTAATCTTTTTCACGGGCAGCCATTTCTTATTAGTAGTACTTTTTTTTGTTCTCTTGTGAGCAGATTACCATTTGTGAGAGGAGTGTGTCTGAGTGTGTGTTGTGTGTATATGGGTGGGGTGGAGAAGGGGGAGTAAGTTTAAGTGGAGAAAGTTTGAATTCTTTTTAATTTATTTCCCCCTTTTAGTTTTAGGATTTCAAGTTCCTCCAGCTTCTTTCTTAGTTTCGCTTTGTTTTGTTATTAAAACATTTTGAATATAATTATTGTTAGGGATATTGCTTATATTTGTTACATGTACATTATGTTATGTTTACTTGGAGTTATGACGTGCTTTATAACTTGTGCATGTATTTGGTTTTATATTTACTATTATGTTATGTTGTACATGTACATGTATATATGAGAACTTCAATTTGGAGGAATAAACAAAAACACTTATAAAAAAAAAAAGTATGCATTCAAACCGATGACATCGCACAAAGAGAACAATGGGTCATCGGTAGTAATTCAATAGGTCATCGGTTGTCAACAATTGGTGACGTTTATTCCGTCAATGAATTTTGTGACGCAATTCAATAGTGGAGTCATCGGTTGAAATTCGAACAATAGAAAACAGAGGTGCGTGTGCGTGTGTGTATTTACCATTAATGCTCATTTTATTAACCTATGTCACATAACAGTTTGTTAATTTATTGCTTGTTAAACTCTCATTTTAGATACATGTAGGCCTGTGTTTATGAATCATGGACGTATCTTGCGTCTGTGAAGCGCTTACTTCTTCATTATTTTGTTTAATTACGTATTAAGTAAGGAAGACATAACATAGAAGTTATTGTACTTCAAAGATAATTGGGACTACCATGTTAATGCAGTGTCGATAACTATTAACTTGTGTTAACTAAAAATCTAACTTTACCTATATACTTGGGTAGCTTTTTAAACCTGTTCATTTACTGCTCAAAAGCATTGATCAGTATGCGTGTGGATGTGTGTGTGTGTGTGGGAGGGGGGGGGGGTTAAACTGGGAAGAAAACTTACACATAAGCGGGATTTACTGAAATAAAATTTGCTTAATTGAGATCAATACCCATGTTTTTTATAGACTTGTCTTGAGGTGAAAGTGGAGAAAATATTGTTCTTTCCTTCCTCTTTGTTATCATATATCACGAGTAAATGGGTATTTTCCAAAGACTTCTTTTAAACTAAATTACTATTACAAAAATGGTGGCCTTTATATGCAGTTTCTAGGATCAATTAGTTGTTTATATATATATATATATATATATATATATATATATAGAATGAATAATCAAACGTTCATACTTTCATTTTCATAAATTCACAAATTCACAATGGTCCAACAGTTATAGAATTCAAAACTAATATTTATAGATTGCATAAATTGCATGGTATTTTTGCTTTACTGAACAAGCCTACCTAGAAATATTAGTTTTGAATACAACAACCGTTGGACCATTGTGAATTTGTGAAAGAAACAATTTCATGAAAATGAAAGTATGAAAGTTTGATTATTGACAATCACCCGTTGAAATTTTTTTATTTTGTAAACATTGTCCCGAATTACCTTCGTTTTGTAGGGTATATGCAAACCTTGTAAAGTGGTCATCATAAATATTGTAAAGAACTTCTCAATTAAATTCTTCAATGAATAACATTTTAGCAGAGATAATAGAAGTGGATTGCTGAAAACGTATTGTAGTTAATATATCCCTCACAAATTTATGCAAATAATTTAATGTGCGAATAAACCTCGTATTTTTCGTACTTAATCTTGTTATAGCCTTCTTGTACAGTAAATACTAGTTGTGATGTACACTTACTAATACATGTAATGTATGTTTATAGGTTTTATATTTCACTTAATTGAATGTCATTTAAGATAATGATAAATGAAAAAGGTATGTCCTTTACTGTTTACTTTTTCTTCAACTACAATAAAATAATGCTAAATATACCGTATATTCATTGTTCAATTGATTTTCATATTACGGTTTTAAGTATTTGACAACAATTTAATTACTTAGCCTTTGCAGTAAGTTTGCTGTGTTAACACTTTCCAGAAAGATTGTTTATAAAGTGCAGGGTGTTAATCCCGGCTCACATTGTTGTTCATTTGCTGACGTTAGGACCGCGTCATTGACTTGTACGGTATTTTGCGTGTCTTGATTGTGTGATATCGTTTTAAAAATGATTGCAAAATGGACAGTGCAAATAGTCGTTCTAATAACTGGAGTGCAGAATAATTGCCTTCGCGGGCTCGATTTGCGCAGGGACTGACGCAATCGAAATGACGTCTCTTTAAATACACGAAGCTGAGACAGCTTTGATTGAAACAACCATTTTAAGCTTGGAAGACCCCTTGCCAACGAGGGAACTGCATCATAAAAATTACACTCTATTCATACAAAGCAATACTTAACAGCAGAGGAGTGGGCACTGATGCACTTGCCCATTATTAAATGGCAAAAACGGGGAGGGAGAGAGAAAGAAAGGAAGAGAGGAGTCTGGAAGAATATGATAGAAAAAAAGGTCCCGAAAAAGGATTGCTTTTCAAATGCCCCCATTTTTGACATATTTTATGACAAGAAATAGCTGAAGAGTTTGGACCAAACATTCATGCCACATGTGTGTGTGTGTGTGGTCCTATAAACATCTATGTATGCAGTGCGTGTGGCTTTCAGCAAGATTGGGTCAATTTCTTATCATTTTATGGTTCCAAAACCTCAAGGTGGACACAAACTTTTTTTTACTCCTATACATAATACATTTTTTCCAATTGCTTTCAGATATTTTCTTTCACGAAGTATTCCATTGACCAGAACTCAACTTTATCTTTAAACCTTGTGCTAACTAAAATCTAATCAGAGGAGGTGCGTTGGCTCAGTCGGTAAAGTGTCTGACTGCCAAACCAAAGATATGCTTGTACCAATCAGTAATACCGGGAGGAGAGAGTTAGCACGCGCGCATGTAATGTAGGAAATTTCTGGTAATGCGCTTTTAAGATTTTGATTCCTCTATACATGTTATACGGTACCATTTTAAAGAAATGACAGGGATTTCTATCTTCGTCATTTCTTTCATTTATTTCCCTTCGAATTGTACTACGGGCCTCTTGGCTGTGTGAATTTTTATAAGTGGATTCACCCAAAAGATTTTATTTTCAGATCAACGCCTATGTTTTTATAAACTTGAGGTAAAAAAAAGCATGATTTCATTATTTCCTTCCTTATTGTTATCATAGTCATGACTAAGTGAATATGATTCACAGACTTCCTCTAAATAAGAAATATAAAAAGAAAAACAGGTGCGGCGTTGTATATATATAATATATATATATATTCCACATACTAAGAATCTTGCTGTTAGATTGGTCAAAAAGTAATCACGTGATAAAGCGTAGTTTTCCCCATCAATCGACCGGAGGAGAAAAGTTTGTGACCTTGACGGAATAGTACTTATGTGTTTCGCTGATCTCTTCAGTTCATTATAGAGTCACAATGCGTTATTAATATTTTGGGTACGCGCGAAATGAAAGTGCAAGACCTTTACGGAGGTATATATATATATACAAAGGTATAATTATGTCCTTGTTTGTTTCCAAGTTGCATCAATTCTTTATTACCTTTTCAAGATCTGCATAACGATGGACTTAGAGCAATATTTCATGACAAAGATATTAATAATTTGACTTTATATGTTTAACAGAAAATGAAGATGAGTTTTATTTTAGTAGATTTCTAAACAGCAATGTAAATATCATCTTGATAAAGATTTTACTACTATACGCTCTACAGGATTGGCCTTCATTTTAGTATTGTACATTTTAATTCTCGTAGATTGAATAAAAATTGTAATTCTATATCGGACTTTATATCTACTTTTTCTTTAGATTTCTCTATCTTTGGCTTCTCTGAAACTTGGATTTATGGAGATACACCATTGTTATTCAACACACTTGGTTATTTGTTGATACATTCTGATCGCCAAGAAGGAAAAGGTGGTGGTGTTGGTCTATTAGTTTCTGACAATCACAACGTATTATATTATGCCTATCATGTAATTATGAATCACTTTTTATTGAAATTAACATGCGTTTATAAAGAATATTATTGTAGGTGTCATATGAAACCTCAGTCTAATATAACTGAATTCATTGTCTGCACATAGTTCTATAGTTCTATATAATGAGGGACTTTAACATTGATAAGTATTTTTTAAAATTGCAATACATGTACATTCAAATTTCTTTATTCCTTTGATTGATAAACCTTCTAGAATAACTGCTGGATCCATGTCCCTCATTGATAACATATTTGTAGATAATTTTGATTTTTTTTTTTCTCATCTATTTTTTTTAATGATATAACTGATCATTTTCCAGTATTTAAAATAACACAGCAAACATTTCATATTCATAACATTCCTGCTCATAATACACGCATCATCAATGATGTATCTATTAATGCTTTTAAAAAAGAGCTGATACGCAGTGATTTGAATACTATTTTTAATTATACTGATATAGTGGTAGCTTTTGAAGGTTTTCAACAACTTTATCAGAACTTTGTAGCAAAATATTTTAAATGAAAACATATAAACCTGTTAGTAAAACAATACGAAACCTCGGATTACATTTGACCTGTATAAATAGATAAGGGAAAAATTAAAATGTGTATATTATAATTATTGTCATACCCGTACCGAAGCAATAGAATAAAATGTGTTCAAATTCGAAATTATACTAATGACTTATTGAAAATAGTAAGTAACGACTACTACATAATAACATTTTAAGGAGTTAAGGGTAACATGAACAAAATATGGCAGATAATTAATGGTATTTTTGGTAAATCTCTTAATGCCTTACTTCATTTCATGAATGCAGATGGTAAACATATCTCTAACTCTAAAGGTACAGGTAATTATTTTTATTTATTTTTTTGAAATCTGGGTTCATGTTTAAGATCTTCTTTATTCGTTAGCATTTCCGACTGTTTCACCAAATTCTAGACAAAGCACAGTCCTTACTCTGCATGTATTTTAAAGCTATATGTGAAAATAAAATTATCAATTTGCATTAACAGTTGTGGTATTGATGAGTTCAATCCTCAGGTCATAAAAAATGTTATACGTTTTGAATCTCATTGGGTTTTTTTTTAATTGGAAATGGTTTATTGAAGATAAAAATCATCGCAGCTTAAAGCTGAATTGAGATTCTTTTACATGAAATACATACATGATAAATTATAAATAGTCATCACAGTTTTGTAATAATACAAACTAAGGCATTAATAAAGGATATCGCTAGTAAAATTATATGTAAAAATAAGCGATAATAATTAAGGGTGTTCAAACTGTCAATTTTTACACCATTTGTTGTATTTCTAATTTATCGATTTCCTCAGGAGTTGTTCCATTTAAATGTAAAAATGCTAAATCTGTACCTGTTCACAAAAAGAATGACATTCATAATGTTAATAATTATAGGCCTATTTCATTTCTTCCTTATTTTTCGAAAATCTTAGAAAGGCATATCTACAATCGTATGTATTGATATCTATTCAGTAATTATCTTTTGATGCTATCGATTTTGCTATATTACTGTCTGAACTGTACCGTTATGAGATAAGAGGTATACCACTTCTTTGGTTGAAAGGTTATTTACATAATAAAACTCTGTGTGTATAATTTAATGGTGTTTTATCTGATTCATTAGTCATATCATGTGGTGTACCCCAGGGGTCAATCTTGGGGCAACTTATGTTTTCACTCTATATAAATGACGACCCCCCCCCCCCCCCCCCCCCCCCCCCCCCCCCCCATCCTGATAAAATTGAAATTCATTATCTTTGCTCATGGCACCAATATCCTACACTCATCAAATACCCTGAATGATGAATTGCGTAAAGTATCGATTTGGTTTAAATGTAATAGATTGATTTTGAACACAAAAATTTCAAATTTTATATATTTTCATTCAACATATTAGCATTTTTCTATGAATGTAATTTATTTATTTAACATGAGAATGGAAGATAATATCCTTCAATTTCCTGCAAAAAACATATAACTCACATTAAAAAAAAAATGTCTGGGAATACTTGTATCATCAGCAAACCTCGCTATGCCTCGCCACATTCTGTTCTCCTCATGTTATACAATATACTGATACTAACATTTCTTATTTATTGCAATATTGTTTGGTCTAATACTCACCCGACAAAATTGCATTGTTTAGATATCCTACAGAAAAGGGTAGTAAAAATAATAACATTGTTTCATTATCAAACCCATTCTGCACCATTGTTCAAGAAATTGAATATTTTTAATGTTTACCAGTTAAATGAATACATGTACATGCATATGTTTATAGTTAAACAGTGCGATACATAATCATAATACTAGAAATAAGAACAAAATATTATCAATAGAATGTAAATTCAGAAATGGCATCATATTCCTACTGACATCATCAGATCATGCTCCTGTGATTTGGAACTCGCTTCCATCTGATCTAACTCAAATTTCATTTTACAACTCTTTTAAACATAAGCTCAAACACTTCTTTATCACAAGTGACACTCATTGAATGCATGTGTGAAACTGTCTCTCTCTCTCTCTCTCTCTTCTTCTTCTTCTTCTTCTTCTTCATCTTTTTCTTCTTCTTCTGTCCTTCCCTAAGTCTTCTTCTCATCCTTAATTTCTCCTTTGCTATTCCTATTTTTTATCTTTGCAATTTCTTATCATGATACTACCCAAGACTTTATTTTGGGGTTCTTGTTTCGAATATATATTTATCAAAATGCAGTAGGAAACTGTCTAGACTAAACCTATTCTGGTGTTTAAACGGCTGTACCTTATTCAGTTGTATAGTAATATGTCTATACGTGTATTTTTTCAATTCTGTACTTTTTTCAATGTGGAATGTAAAAATGTTTTTAATGAGATGGTATTAAATAAGCTAACCTGAACTGAACTGAGTCTGGCAAACTCGGTTTCAGTAATGCTCAATATGGCGTGTATTCCTTTGTTACATGCTTGCCTAACAAATCAACATGTGCCATATTGTTACCTACTGGAGCCGAGTTGACCAAAGTCTGTGTATAGATGGCTCTGATTTTAACAATCCAATGACAAAATACACATGCCTGAGATAATTTTTTTAAGGGCATTTTTAAAATTGAGTACTAAAATTGAGTACTGTTTCGTCCACTTTATTGAAAACTAGCTGCTTTGTACAGAACTTAAAAAAGGTCATGCAAAGAACGTTTCTTTTACTGAGAGCAATGTTAATTGTCTACTGTCTTCCCTCTTGACCCGGAGAGTGACTGACTGACTGAATGGTTGAATGACTTACATCTTGACTGATTGATTGGTTTATTGATTGATTGAATAATTGGTTAAATGATTTGAAGATTAATAACTTTGGTACTTCTTGAATGAATGATTGGCATGTGGATTTGATGGTTTGTGTATCGTGAATACTGTGCTTAAAAAGATCTTGAAGTAATTACACATTATTAATTCTCACTCATGCATAAAGCAATGAAATAATTAAAATCATGAAAGAAAATTGCCATGAAATTCCTAGCCTATCATAACATAATCATAAATTGATGCCAAAGCGCAATTTGTTTGAATGGAAGTACTTATTCGGGCTCCAGGTTTAATTTTCCCCCTTCTTTCACAATTTGGCGCAAGCCTTTCTTGAAACTCTGGACAAAAACAGTCAGTGTTCGCACAAGCGTGAGCGAAATTTTGTTTTGTTAGTGGCACTGGATAGATGAGACTATGCGCATCTATCGACATGAAAAAAAATCCTCTAAATATTTAGAAATGTAATTTTTACAGATTTTTTAAAAGTGTTATTGGGTTGTTGTTGTTGTTGTTTTTTGTTTATATACGGGCACTGTAGAGCGTCTGCTGGTATGCAAATAATATTCATCAGTCAGGCTGTTAGTAAGTTTTATCCGCGCAAGGTACCTTTGGAATAGTTCGACACCCGAAGGGATAGCCAGGGTATTTTAAATCTTTCTAAGGTACCGAAGATGGATGAATATAGTAACGCCCGAACATATTATTTGTTTTATAAAATGCTGACGATAATCCTTTTCATTTGATGAATCGCCCTCATCCTCCGCACATAGCGAGCAGACTGATAAAGTGAGATCAAGACGATTAAGCGGCCTGTCATGAAAATATGCTCACCACCAGTCATTTGTACTTTCTCATGACCAGTAATATACGCGGTATGAAAAAATAAGGGCCTGTTCGCAAACAATCGTATCATTAGGATATTCGTCAAAATGAAAAATAATATGATTTGTTTCTGAATAAATGCAAGTAATACCGAAAGGTTAATTGGTAAAGACCTGGAAAGGCTCTAAAATGAGGGAAAAAAGTTTTGTCATCATATAAGCGGAAGCAAGACTGTGTCACAATTGGGATACCTTTCATTTTCCCTCTCAATTCCTGTTTTTGTGCCATTATCATAATCTCCGGAAAAGTGGCATAAATGGTATGGCTATATATGTAGAATGGTAATTTGATAGACGTTGTAACTAGAGATCAAAGTCAACTAAGAATAAAATATATTTTCATTTAGAATCAATACCGGAAATATCTTGAAATCTTTTAAGTCTTATAACTGAGATTTAACCAAAACTTTTTTTTAATAGTGAAAGTCGATGTCATTTCATGATTTGAAGTAATAGGATGCAGGTCCTTCCTTCTTTCCTTGAGGTAGAATTATAGCAGCAACAAATTTTCTAGGCCAAATAGTGATGTCATTTTGTGGTATGAGTTGTAATATAAACTTCACATTAGTTGCTATTTTTGTCTCTAGACAAATTCGGTTCAATTTAAGCGTAGTTACAGTACCAGTGGGAATGCAAAGCTCCCCCAAGTCAAACATCCGGAGAATAAGTCAAAAATACGGAGAATAAGCACTCGAGTAGGGGAGGGGCTTGGATGGGATTGAGTTTTCTTATTTTTATGCGCCCCCCCCCCCCCTTCTTTCCGGCTTGTTGTTTTTGTTGTTGTTGTTTTCATGATTGGATGATTGGCATAGGGCACCTGTAGGTACATAATCTTAAGTAAGTATTTTTGACACATTAAAGCCATATATATATATATATTGGTTTAAATTCAATATCTTCAAAGAAACATGTATTTAAAAAAGGATAAAGACAACAGAAGTTCGGTGACTGCTTAGACAGCGACTAACTATCGAGGTGGGGGGGGGGGGGGGGGGATTCTTACCCTATCTGGATACGTCTTGGATTGTTCTCCAAGTTACATCCTTTGATTGCTGTACATAACGACGAAATCATTTTTCCCCCTGTTATTTCAGGTTAAGAATGGCGATTTACAAAATTTCTCTAATCATGATGGGTGATGCAATGAATAAATGATATACGCAAGAATCGATTTCTGTAAATAAAAAGCTCTATTACGGTGAAGTATCTTACTCAGTCTGTAGACCCCAAAATGATTTCATGTTAGCCGATAGTCTGAGAGATGGAGGGGATGTAAAATCCATATTCAAGCACGCGTTTACTTGCTTAATGAACTCAATCTCAAATGATTATGCGCGCTATGCAATTAACCTCTCTATTTCAGACCGTTTGTTTGTAAACAGTCATCTTTTTTTCATTTTCTCGATTGTGAAATAATGGTATAAAATATTCCCTCCCATTATTCATTTCGCTGCTGATAAAATGAATACCCAGAATCTATTTCCACCTGATCATAGCTATGCACCTTATTGAAGAGCGCCATCTAAAACACAACCCAAATCGATAACAATGTGAGTGGATCCAAGCTAATGCTTACTCTTGGCCAATATATGTCGTGATGATCCAGGATTCACTGGCTTTGGGGCACAAGTCTGTAAAACATGTGAGAAAAAGAAGAATAACAAGAAAGAATGGGGGTCATGAAAACTTTCATTTTTCCCTAGGTGCCTTTTTACTCTAAACTTCTGACATACAAGTAAAAAAAGATGGTTTCCGTATGCTCTGGGGGTCGTCTAAAATTTGCTGTCGGGGGGGGGGGGGCACAATTTTTATGGCGCGCATTTTGTTTACTCAATGTAAATTTAAGGTATCCCAGTTAAGGTTTTGCCTGGGGCTCGTGCCCCAGTGCCCCTTGGATTCGCCACTGGATATCATAACGACACAAAAACAAAGAGAAAGAGGGGGAAAGGATAGATAATGGTAGACACGGGGGCAGCAATTGAAAGCGAGGGGATGGGAAGGGAGAAAGGGAGAGAGAGAGAGAGAGAGAGAGAGAAACAAATTTGCAACCAAGGAAAAATAAAAAAACGACCTTTCAAGTTAATAGTATTGCAAGGTAAATAATCATCAAATCACCAAACAATTAAAACTTCATAAAATATGGACGTTTTTCAAAAAAATTATGTCGGCCCAATGCGACCTCGCTGTCGACTAGTTCCTATAGAAGTATAGATTATGAAGCCAAATTTCCAAAATCTAGAAGAGGACAAACGGGATTCATATATCGCCTAATACGAAAAGGAACAACTGAACACCGTTCTGATGCTACGATTGAATTCAGACATACTCATCAATAGATTATAATTACACAAGTCCATAAACCAATAGGAAGTTTTACCCAATTAACCCAAACGGTTTAACATTATATTGTGCAAATAACATGATGTCGAAATCAAAATAATGAAATTTGCAAATAAACAAAAGACGGGGAAAAGGAACGTCCATCGCCCTACCCCCCCCCCCCCCGGTCCCTTCCCCATCTACGTACAGAAGGGCACTGGATCACTAATGGCCCGGATGTTTTACCCCTCTGACGTCTAGGTCCAGATACCCCACTGAATCACTACATCTTCTCATGAAGTTTGGGGCTCTATAGACGAGAGAATATACCGATTTCATATTCTGCATAAAATGCTTTTAAATACAGCACTTAAAATTAAAAATGTATATAGCATGATTGAGTACGTAAAGATATCCTTGTTGTATATTCATGAAGTTAAGGCAAACTTGCCATAATATGCGTATATTCATCTAACAATATACATTTTATTGGAGTACTATGGTTAGTAGATGAGTGCTAAAACGCCAATACTTGTCCACACGTTACAATAGTTATCTTTTTTCTCTCATTAGTATTTATCTCTGGACAGGCCATGGTACTCTTGATATCATTTCTAAGTGAAAGTGAATCAAAACCTTTAAAGAAAGAGCTAGTGACGTAAGGATGAACTATATTCATGGTAACTCATTGTTTCAAAGCCTTAAACGAAAGCAATTTTATTTCAAAGTTATAAGTTAATTCATGTGTCCTAAATATGTGGGTTATTCTCGTCATTACAAAATATGATACTTAAGAGAGTCCTCACAAACAAACGTTTGAACGCATAATATTGCAAAACAAAAATATCAAAAAATGTCAGTCATTTCAATTTCAAGAACTATGTCATTGAATGCAGACAACGGTCTGGTCATCATTATGATAGCCTCTAACAAGTCTAAATGACGCCGTAAGAGTGAAACGTCGCTGACATTGCTCTGCATAATTATATGCATTTTGAATAGTCCCAGATTTGGCTTGTTTCTCGTCATTCTTTGAGTCCAAGATGGAGTTCATTCGATCTCATTTGTTTCGTGTGTTTGTTACTGTGTGGGGAACTTGCATACAGAGTGGGAGGTGATAGCATAGTACAAGTAGCTAATGTCGGAGATAATATCACTCTAACCTGTGATCGCCGTGATGGGTATGAAGATATGTACAAGCGATGGTATCGAAATGGTAACGCCTTTGCCAACTGGGAGAGCATCTTTATCAATGACCCTCGTATTACAATAAGATGTAAAGAAGATTATCTTGATACAAGCATATTATCTATTTCTAACATCGGAATTGATGATTCGGCTATCTACATGTACACATGTAATGACTTTCATGCTGTTGAAATTCAGTCGTATGATGCACGCGTTATCGGTTGTTCTTGCTCTCTTGCATATCATGATCATGACATGCAGAAGAAAGTGATTTGTAAGCTGGATAACTACTTGACAACGGACATACTCACATTTATCATCATACACTCTTAAAAAAAGTTCAAATTCAAATTCAAATTCGTATTTATTTCATTTCCAACAGAAAGAAAAGACAATGGCATTACAGATATTGTTGCAGAAAATATGAAAAATATATGTACAAATTCAGTTTACCTTGATAAGTGTAGAAGTACACTGTACATATATAAATACATTATTGTAATGAATTATTAAAATTCTTAATTTCTGAAAAAAAATCACTTTGGTTAAATTTTGACAACAGAATGACAATAGACTAGTATTGGGGGAAACAATATAGGGGAAGCAATAAAAAAAACATTGAAATAAAAAAAGTCCCCGATTATTATGCGTGTACTTCCCAGTTTCAGTATCATGGTTTCAAATCACTATTATCGCTTTAATTTGTGTATATAATGTGTATAAATTTGTGTATCAGGATAATTACCCCCCCCCCCCCCCCTTGCACAAGTACCCAAAAAGTACTTCCCATTTGTTAATACCATGCCTACTGGGGTAGTTGTCCGGATGTTGTCCTAGCGATGCAGTTGTCTTAGGGTTAGTTGTCTGGTCTCCAGAAACAACAAGAGGGGTGGGTACAGGGCGAGGCAGGAGATTTTATATTATTTTTCCCCTCTCCCATTTCTTAAAATATGAGGGGCAGCTCGGGGAACGTGATGACCGCACCCATTCTATGAGGATTGACATTTTATAGCTTGGAAAGCTTATATGCAACATGATCGTTTAGTATACCTACACTTTTTAGAAAAGGGTTATGAGAAGGTGCTCAAAACTTGTCACAGCATCGGCTTCTTTAATGCGGTGCTTTAAGCACATTTTCAATAGTAAAGGTTCTCATTAACAATCTGAAAAGATGCTGTAGGTGCAAAAAAAATGCATAATCATGAAACGGAACCTTTTGATGGTTTTGGACAAATCCATTCTTCCTAAGAGTGTATGACTATTTTTTAACAATGATATGAGTTGTTGGTTCTATAAATGAAAAATATATTTCTTAAACTGTTAAAAGTTAGAAATATACAGAAGTAAGAAAAAAGTAAGAAAGTAAGAAAAAGTAAGATTGAATCATCTTCCTAGTTGTGAAGTCGTGTGATTGACGGGTAAATGCATTCAAGTGTAATCCATAATTCATTGCTAACACTATATGCAAATCACTTTAGGTGAAGTATAGAGCTTTAGAATTTAGAAGGAATATGATTATCAGCTAACTTAACTTCACCATCGATTGTTTGGTTACGTTGAAATTTCAAAGTACTTATCGATGAGTGAAATAACATGTTAATTTTGATGATTTCGAAAGTAAAAAATGTCTTATTATTAATATCAATATTAATGTAGCATCTCTCAATAATGACGATCACATCGCAAAAATAACGAGCTATTATGGTTATTATTGTATAGGTGCTCATAATTAGTGTTGTTCTGAAAATTATATTTTTTTTCCCTTTTGATTTATGACACTATAATCTGTATTATATTCAGATCTACGCATTTTAGTGAGTGTTAAGTCGATATTCACAAGAATAAGGAAATGATTGGGTCATATCAGAATCTCAGAATAAAGAAATTTACTATACATTGAATATTATAGACAATTCAACTGGACTTTCTTTGTTTTAGCTTGCGACGTTTCACTCCGGGACGCTTTATTATATCAGACGCTTCATCTATATACATGTATATTAAAGTAGCCGTCACTAAGTATATTCTTTAAATTCTTTACATTCTGTACCGTGCATTCTCATGATGTTATATATATCTTTTTTAAATTTGAACAGGCCTTTTGTCATATATGCACAGTGAAAACAGAAGAAGAATTATCTCTGGATTATTAAAATGTTTCAAGTTGTAAAACTGTAATCGTATAAATCTGTGCAAAACCCCCGTCTTGATTCAGATTTTCTGAAAGGTCTTTACATTCGATTTTCTGATTTTTTTTCTCCCTGTTCTTTCTTGCAAGTTCTTCCCTTTTTCTCCTTTCGTCTTACTTTCTTTCCTCGGGTTCTAAATGAATTAACATTTATCTCTTAGTGGGCTCTTTTTTTCATGAATTCTCTAATCTGATTGGTCAATTTGTCTGAAAGATAATTCCGTATTCTTGACCAATAAATCATAATTATGTACACTTTAAGGGATAAAACCGTTGCACCCTGCTTGTTCTCACGGAATACGGGAAATATATACGTTCTGGGGGGTGTTTCATAAAGCTGTTCGTAAAGTTACTAACGACTTTACGAACGACTGGAACATGTTCTTGGGTGCTATACTAATCAGATTCTCAATCATCATAGCACAAGAACTGATCACCAGTCGTGCGTAAAGTCGTGCGTAACTTACAAACAGCTTTATGAAACACCCCCCTGGTTCCATATTCCATGAGGCCGGAGGCCGAATGGAATATGGAACCAGAACGTAGATATTTCCCGTATTCCGTGAACAAGAAGGGTGTAACTAATATACATGCGAGTACAATTCGACGTCTTACTTAGTTATTTACCATTCCTTATTTAATATTAAAACCTGAAACCATAAAATTCAAATGTACAACATAATAATATTAAATTGAAATTAAGATATGATTTTTTTTATATTGTGTGTAAATTTTGAATAAAAGAAATATATTTGATGTATACATGTATATTTTACGTTTTACAGGCATTATATGTATCTTTCATTTTATATCTTATAATCATAGTCCTATACATTGTTATTAAAAAAAAGGAACATGGACTTACTTTGTATTTCCCTATATGTTTTCAAAATTCATGAATAAAGGTGATATTTTACACGAAAATAATGACGTTTGAAACGATAATGAACTATATGATTAGTCACGTCTTTGCGACCTCGGACACATGAGGCGTGGTGAAAATATTTAAAACAAAACATCCAAGCATCTTCATTTATGATCACTATAAAAAGAAATGTAGCAGTGTTATGGGAATTATGCAAATCATGTTAATCACATTACGGCTGACTTTTTACTCATGAAAGAAAATGTGAATATACTGTATGTAATGTATTTCTATCTAGATAAGTGTATATTATGTTTGTTGTAAATATGTGTACTTTGTACCTGTAGTTTAACTCAGATGAATGATGTTGTTATATCATAAGCGTATATCAAAGTACCGCTGCACAATCTGTAGATTAGAGCCCAAAGTAAATAATTCATGTTGCAACCCAAAGTGATTAAATTAAAGTAACAAACATATAAGGAACAGACATGAATAAGAATCTTATGTTTTATGCAATTACGGTACATATCAATGTGTGATAGCGTCTGAACGTTTGTGGTCTGTAATAAATAGGTGAGAAAGAGATGATTTATCATTTTCGTATGCTTTAAGATATCGAGCGTATACTCTTTAGTAACAAGGCAAAATGACAAAATGATTTGTGTTGCATGATGCATGCGCACCTAAGATTTGACTAGAATTTGAACGAAAATTTTCTTTTGTTTGTTTGTTTGTTTGCTTTTATTTCTGCGTTCTAATAACATACAATATTTTACAATACAATTCAATTTTTACATAAGTATTACATAAGTAAAAAAATCATGTACAATAATAGTATACAATAATAAACATAAGACAAAGCATACAAACAAGATTAAGGAATATAATAGACCTATGTAAATATTTTTCTCCAATAAACTAGAGAGGTAATTTAGAACGCAGGAGACCGCCATCGTGAGCGGTTAGGCTGGAAATGGATGGCGGCCTCGTAAAAAAGATTAGGCGACATAACTCTCTTGGTAAAACTGTGTGATCAAGTGGGTGAAGTGCAATTGCAGGTGCGGGTGCAAATAGTAAATACTAATTTAAAGCGTGGGCACGTATGATTGTAGTATCTTTCGTTTAAGTGTAGCTTTTAAGGAGTAGATGGTTGAACAAGATTTTATGTTATCGGGAAAATTATTCCAAATGTCCGGACCAGAATGTCTTACAGATTTGTGTGTTATTGATAATTTGGGATTTGTAAGATGGAAATTCCCAGAAATGCGAGTAGGGTAGGAATGAACCGAACTATTAAACTTAAACATGTTATCAAAGGATGGTGGAAGTTGATTATTAATGTACTTGTATACCTCTAGTGCTTAATCTCTTATTATTTCTTATAGTCTAATAAGTAAGTGTGCCAATAATCTCATCTAAATTTTAGCAAGAACAATGTCATTTTTACAAGAAAAGGCGGCCGTTTCGTCTTGACATTTAAAAAACAATGATGGACCGTGGCCCTTGTCTGCGCACTCAGCATACTCATTCAATTTACACGCTGTTAGGGATTTTTGCCATGAAAGAACATTTTGAGGCTTGAGAATGGAATCGCTAAAGCAAGAACTTTTCTCATTTTTTTATTACTGGACTTTGCCTTTGCCTGAATATCTGTCGCTATGATAAAGACGAAAAGTTGGTGTTTGTTGCGCGTTCTGGGGAGCGTTTCATCAAGTGTCTTTCGGTTATTTTTACCGACAAATTTGCTCTCAGCCATGCAGTCAGATGCAAGGATTTCAGTAGCTTATAACGGTTGTCGATAAAAATCACTGACAAAACACTTGATGAAACGTCCCCCTGTTCTATCAGACAAGGGTTGCTGCGCAGACATAGGCGCTCTATACTGGTGCGTACTAATGAGATGTTACTGCGACACAGACTCGCCTCAAACATAATGTATGGATGACATCATGCAAGAAAGGGAAAAGGTAAACTTGGCACCGGCAAAGATACCAGGAAATTCCTGACTCCTTGATCCATATCTAGGCAGAAACTGGATTGTTGTCGCCAACAGACCAGATTCAAGGGCACTATTGATCATGATTGGTGGGAGTAGGGAATGTGAAGCTTTCAGAACATCTGAGCTAAGGGTACTTACCAGGGGCCACGGAGCGTTTTTTAAAGTGGGGGCTGATGTCATCAATGACAATTTTCGAACCTTTTTTCCGAGCTTTTATGAAACGTGTCTACTAAAAAAAAATGCTTACCTACCTGCCCCCCCCCCCCCCCCCCCCCACCTCCCCTTTCCATTCCTGTTTGACCGCCAATGTGCATAATATATACAAGACAAACAGCCATATCTCCTCGGGTTGTTGGCTTGGGATATTTCAGGCTTTCACATACTCATGATATATGTGTTTGTTATAAAGAAAACAACAAAAAACATGAAGAGTATATACAGCAGCAAAGGCTACGGATATTTAAAAAAAAGCAGGAACAAGATCAAAATACATGTATTCAAACTAATGCTATGGTCGCAACCTATGGTCGCAACTGATCGTGCGTGTTTTTGCACGTGCGCGTCCGCAGCTGTGATCGGCTGTGGGCCAACTCCTGCGATTCATACGTCCTTCGTTTGTCATGGTCATAACCAATCGTGCACCTCTCTGCGTCTCCCCTTGGGCGTCTTGCACCCTCTTCGTTAACATACCCCCTCTTACCCGTACCTGCAAGAACTCGAGGCGAAGGTGTGTAGCCCCGTACAGGTACCGTGCAATCGACGCGCGACATGTTACGACATGTTATGGATGGAAAGAGAGAGAGACGAATGGATGGAAAGAGCGGGAGAGAGAGTGATGGAAGGAAGGAAAGATAGCTGGAAAGAGAAAGAGAGATGGAGGGATTTAAAGAAGGCAAGAGAGTGAGGGAGGTGGATGGAGAGAGAGAGAGAGAGAGAGAGAAATAGAGGAAGAGAAAGGTGGGTGGATGGATGGATGGATGGATGGAAATCAAGGAAGAGACAGAGTATGTGTACATGACTTGTGTGGGTGAGAAAGGTGGGCAGGCAGTGAAGGGGGGGGGGGGGGATGATACGAAAACAAATTTTGAAACAATCATAATATGTCACTCTGTTATTGTATTGAGGAAAATGTACAGAAATCACATGTTAGCTTTTAAAGGAAGTGCATTATATTATGATTAGTGGCATGTTGAATATTGTTTGTCAAAATTCAGGATTTTGGTAGTGTGTGTTTGTTTGTTTTTAACCCATTTCTAAAAATCATAAGGCCATTTATCAACATGGACAGTGGCGTATCCAGGATTTCCCAATAGAGGGGGCGCCAGGAATTATTGATCGCCGTCATGGGGGAGGGGTCTTTGGAAAAATTTTGCCTCTGAAGAAGGGCTGAGATGCAAAATAGTGCAACATGTGACCAATTTTGAAGCCTATTTAATGAACAATATTTTCAATTGGTATGAGGATTTTTTTTTTTTTTGCTATTTTTTTTTATTTTTACGACGGCCAATAGGGGGGGGGGGCGCGCGCATGTTGCGCCTCCCCCCCCCCCCCCTGGATACGCCACTGATTGATGATCTGATTGTACCCAATACATGTACCACTTTCAGTACCTAGAAAACATCAAGAATGATTCATTGAAAAATGCATTCTAAGTTAAAATGACCAGAAAAAACACTTTAGTAGGTCGGAATAGAAATTTCTAAAGAAGTTAAAATATACATAAAAATTCAAACGACAAAGAAAACATAAGTTTTGAAACGGAACATGTTTCGGAGTCATACTCCATCATCAGCCTGATTATTTTACAACAGAGACAGTATATACTTTCAGATTACATACTAAATAACATGAACAGTTAACAATATAAGGTGTGTCAAAATGTAGTATGTAATCTGAAAGTATATATAGCACTGTCTCTGTTGTAAAATAATCAGGCTGATGATGGAGTATGACTCCGAAACATGTTCCGTTTCAAAACTTATGTTTTCTTTGTCGTTTTCATTTTTAAGTTACTATCGTGTCGTTCTTTTGGAAATAAAATATACATATTTGAATTTAAAATCCTAGATTCGGGGGTAGTTCAGTCATCCAGACATACAATACGGTATACAAGGCTTGAAAACAGAACAGTTATTTTGCTGACAATTCTCAGTTAAAGGTCCCCTCAAAACAGCAAAGAGAATTCAGGAGAAATACACTTTCAGCACACTTTCAGCACACACTAGAGAACAGAAATAGACATTTAGAGCAGCATCTCTTCATGAACACGTTTTAAAAAAAATTATAAGAATATATTCTCCTTTTATTAGTACTACATTTGATAGATACCCAAAGCAACTACAATTCATTTCATTTCATTCCAACATAAGATATAATTTGGCACGGTTTCACTTACACTTTTTTCAATTGTACTTGTAAAACAGTAATAATAAAGTAATAAAAATGGATCTCTTTTAAGATATTTATACAATTAAAGTGTTTATTGCATTCATCAGTGTTGCACAAACATATTACACACATTTGGCACTAAATTCAATGATCAAACTTACCCTTCATACGTAATGATAATGGAACTAAAAATTCAAAAGCATATCTTCAAAATAGGTACTGAATAAGTACTTCATTCTGTAGTACCTTAATTTGTCCAAATGCCCTCATGAACTTGTACATTTCACTAAAATACCTTTAACAACAAAATACATGTAGAGTATTCCCTCATTTGGATTACGCATAGAAATTTTTCACATAGCACACACTATTTTAGTACTATTCAATTATTTCACTCACATTTAACAAACAACGTTCACACGTAGATCGATACCATCGATGCTATCTAGGTTTCGAGACTATTTTGGTGATGACCAGATAGTTTTAAGACCAAACGCTGTCTGAACGCAGATAGTCACGAGATAGAAGCGAGTTGGAGCTAGGTTTCCAAACTATTCTGGCAGCGAATTTAGCAGGAGTAAATCTCAGGATCCAGCGACAAAGCATCGACGCTTGTGACCACCCACCGCGCTTGTGACTATTTGTAATGTGAGCGCAATCGCTGCTATCTTCACTCGCTGCTATTATAATTCTGTTTCATGTGGTGCTACAATATAATGCAATGTATGTATTCATATACCCTCTTCCCTACTTTTTTCTATTATCATTCTGTCTGTTTCATCTGGTACTGTAATGTATGTATTCATGTGATGTAGGGGGAAGTAGGCTACTGTGTATACTTTGTGGTAAGGAAGGGGGGTTCCTTCCTTTTAACTTTTTTCTTTTTTTATGTGACCAGGCACCACAAAACCACCAAAAAGTCGCACTGTGTGATTTTCAGTTAGAGCTCAATCAAAAAAAGTAAAAAGTAAAAGTAACACAGTAATCAGTTTCGGATTACTTATTACGCCATTGTAGTGTTCGCACATTTCTAAAGGTGATAGACAAGGCTATTGAAATTGCCTTCAGTTGATTTTTCGAAAGTAGTTTTTATCGTGTTTTTAGTACTATTCAATTATTTCACTCACATTTAACCGAAATTACAACTGTCAAAATTCAAGTTTTCACATTCATGACTATAAATACTTCTACATCATTTTGAAATTGAATGACACTAATGTCATTAAAAGTTTGGGGTGCTACATGTAAGACAACTCTGAATCCTGTCCTAATGCTTCAGAAACGAATGGCCAGAGTAATTGCTTTCAAAGGTTCGAGATATCACTCTGCTCCTTTATTTTATGATCTTAAAGTGCTAGATATTTTCAAAGAATATCGCTATGTGATTGGTATTTTTATGCATGATATAATGCATAACCGTCTGCCTCATACTTTATCTGATTATTTTTCAGTACTAGATCACCCTTATCATACAATAATGACCTCTATGACCTTTGACATTTGACCTACATATCCCAAAATCTAATAAGATCATCTTCCGATGATGATACATACTAGCAACAAGTTTGAATTTCATACCTCGAATGGTTCCTGAGTTATCGCGAGAACAAGGCTAACAGCTGCAATTTCAGAAATTGACCTCTGTGACCTTTGACCTTTGAGCTACGTACCCCAAAATCTAATCAGATCGTCTTCCTATGTTGATACATACTAGCACCAAGTTGAAGTTCATACCTCAAATGGTTCTTGAGTTATTGCTAGGAGGCTGCTAACCCCTGAAATTTCAGAAGTTGGCCTCTGTGACCTTGACCTTTGAGCTACGTACCCCAAAATCTAATCAGATCGTCTTCCTATGGTGATACATACTAGCACCAAGTTTGAAGTTCATACCTCATGTGGTTCTTGAGTTATCACTAGAACGAGAAAGCGGGACGGACGGACAACCTGAAAGCATAATGCCTCCGGCACCACCTTCGGTGGGCGGAGGAATAAAAATGCAGAACATTCTAAGTTTAAACGACCGGAAAAAGACTTTTAAAGTAGGGCAAGTATAATCATTTGTCGCTCCTATTTCTAAAAGAAGTTAAAATATATTTGAGTTTAAAATCGTAGATTTGAGGGGGGGGGGTCCACTCTCTATTCATTTAACATGCGTTATGAATAGTGGTCCTTATGAATAGTTATGAATAGTGGTCCTGATGAATGGAGGTCCTTATGAATAGTGAGGTAATTTTTCTATGGTTTGCTCGCTATTTAGAGGGTCTGCTATTCATACAAAACCGCTATTCATTTAGTCACGCGTTATGGATAGCGGTCCTTATGAATAAGTGGTCCTTACGAATAGCGGTCCTTATGACTAGCGAGGTTACCCCGGTCATCCAGACATACAATAGAGCATAATACAAGGCTTGAAAACAAAACAATTATTTTGCTGACAATTCTCAGTTAAAGGTCCCCTCAAAGCAGCAAAGATAATTCAGGAGAAATACACTTTCAGCACCCGGAACATACAACCCTTCCACCCACGCACTAGAGAACAGAAATAGACATTTAGGGCAGCATCCC
This sequence comes from Heliocidaris erythrogramma, assembly GCA_025617745.1. Taxonomy (NCBI): domain Eukaryota; kingdom Metazoa; phylum Echinodermata; class Echinoidea; order Camarodonta; family Echinometridae; genus Heliocidaris; species Heliocidaris erythrogramma. The sequence continues at coordinate 74,498,561 of CM046853.1, forward strand.
TTCATGATTTTTTTTTTATTAACAGGAAAACATTCTCCTTTTATTAGTACGACATTTGATAGATGCTCATTGCAACTACAATTCATTACATTTCATTTCAACATAAGATATAATTTGGCACCGTTTCACTTACACTTTTTTCAATTGTACTTGTAAAACAGTAATGATAAAGTAATAAAAATGGATCTCTTTTAAGATATTTATACAATTAAAGTGTTTATTGCATTCATCAGTGTTGCACAAACATATTACACACATTTGGCACTAAATTCAATGATCAAACTTACCCTTCATACGTAATGATAATGGAACTAAAAAATCAAAAGTATATCTTCAAATTAGATACTGAATAAGTACTTCATTCTGTAGTACCTTAATTTGTCCAAATACATTCATGAACTTGTACATTTCACTAAAATACCTTTAACTACAAAATAAAGTATTCCCTCATTTGGATTACACATAGAAATTTTTCACATAGCACACATGCTTTTTACTATTTTAGTACTATTCAATTATTTCACTCACATTTAACATAAATTATAACTGTCAAAATTCGAGTTTTCACATTCATGACTAAAAATACTTCTACATCATTTTGACATTGAATGACACTTAAATGTATGAATTGGTGACCCTGTTGTAAATGCATGTTTATATCATGTCTTGTCACAGCATTCAAAATAACTCTGTGACATTTACTTATACAATGTTTTTATCCAGCTCCCCCCCCCCCCCGAAAAAAACAAAACAAAACAAAACTAACTAAACTAACAACAAAAAATAAACAAAAACAAACAAAAAACTGAATCACATACCTATTTTAGTACTATTCAATTATTTGACTCACATTTAACAGAAATTATAACTGTCAAAATTTGAGTTTTCACATTCAAGACTGTAAATACTTCTACATCATCGTGAAATTGAATGACACTGATGTATGAATTAGTGACCCTGTTGTCTTGCACATCTTCCCACCAAAACCAATGTGTGTACCAAATTTCTTGACTTTTGGTCGAAAACTGAGGAAGTAGTTCGATCCGCAAGATGATTCCCTGATTTACTGCCATAGATATGCCGTTTCCATGGCAACGCAGCTTCCGACACATCCAAAAAAATATGTCTTGCACATCTTCCCACCAAGACCAATGTTTGTACCAAATTTCATGACTTTCGGTCAAAAACTGAGGAAGTAGTTCGATCCGCAAGGTGTTTCCTTGATTTTCTGCCATAAATATGCCGTTACCATGGCAACGCAGATTCCGACTCGTCCGAAAAATATGTCTTGCACATCTTCCCACCAAGACCAATGTGTGTACCAAATTTCATGACTTTTGGTCAAAAAATGAGGAAGTAGTTCGATCCGCAAGGTGTTTCCTTGATTTTCTGCCATAAATATGCCGTTACCATGGCAACGCAGATTCCGACTCGTCCGAAAAATATGTCTTGCACATCTTCCCACCAAGACCAATGTTTGTACCAAATTTCATGACTTTCGGTCAAAAACTGAGGAAGTAGTTCGATCCGCAAGGTGTTTCCTTGATTTTCTGCCATAAATATGCCGTTACCATGGCAACGCAGATTCCGACTCGTCCGAAAAATATGTCTTGCACATCTTCCCACCAAGACCAATGTGTGTACCAAATTTCATGAGCTTTGGTCGAAAACTGAGAAAGTAGTTCGATCCGCAAGATTTGCAACGGACCGACCGACCGCCCGCCCGCCCAACCGTCGACTGATTCCTATATACCCCCTTCAAACTTCGTTTGGCGGGGGTATAAAAATACATAACGTATCTCTTTGGAATTATTGAAGGTTTTCCTAATCTTACTTTCACAACGTTTGCTTTTGTCCATCAGTGCTCTGAAAGTTCTGAACCTGATTTCGATGGGAAATACAATAGAGTATTAAAATTGCCCTTGAGTTGATCATTTCAAAGTCTTTTCAATTGTGTTATTAATCATGCTATCTAATCATTTTCATCAAAGATTGCTGCGCACATTAGAAGGTTGGTCCCAGTTTCTGCACAAGTACATCTTGTAAGAAACTCTAATATATCCCAACATAGTTTCTGTATCTCTCATATTACACTTTTTACAAGTGCACTACACCTACTTTCAATGTAGCTTTAATAAAAAACATAATGTATCTCTTTGGATTTATTGAAAGTTTTTCCTAATCTTACTTTCACAACGTTTGCTTTTGTACATCAGTGCTCTGAAAGCTAAACCTTTTGGAATATTCTTAGACATGACAAAAGGAAGTCTAATCATGCATAAAGTGTGAAAACAGACAAATTAGAGACACAGGTTGGTGAAAGCTGGAAGAAATGGAAAGAAATTTGCAAATAATGAGAAAGTTAAATCTATGTGAATCTTGACTTGTTCATTTGACTGACATATGGGGATAACTCTTCCACTTGAACACTAAAATATCATGAATTTCAATTTCTACATATGCATGTAAGTAAATTGTGATGTACACAAGATGCATTACAGATGGTAAGTTGTTAGACGTTTTCCAATAAAGATAAAGTTCTGCTCAGGAATGACAATTTATATTTCAGCAAAAGGGAGAGTAGTCAGACAAAACAACACAGTAGCAATACTGAATGCCTGATTTGAAGGATCCATAATGATAAGGTGGTCTCAAATTTCAAAAATGTGTAACTTCCTTCTTGTTTATCTCATTTTTTCTTTCGAACTTCAGGAGAAATACACTTTCAGCACATATTCAGCAGGCACTAGAGAACAGAAATAGATATTTAGAGCAGCATCTTTTCATGAACACGTTTAAAAAAATAATAATGGCAAAATATTCTCCTTTTATTAGTACTACATTTCATAGATACTCAAAGCAACTACAATTCATTTCATTTCATTTCAACATAAGTTATAATTTGGCACCGTTTCACTTACACTTTTTTTAATTGTACTTGTAAAACAGTAATAATAAAGTAATAAAAATGGATCTCTTTTAAGATATTTATACAAGTAAAGTGTTTATTGCATTCATCAGTGTTGCACAAACATATCACACACATTTGGCACTAAATTCAATGATCAAACTTACCCTTCATACGTAATGATAATGGAACTAAAAAATCAAAAGTATATCTTCAAATTAGATACTGAATAAGTACTTCATTCTGTAGTACCTTAATTTGTCCTTATACATTCATGAACTTGTAAATTTCACTAAAATACCTTAAACATCAAAATACATGTAGAGTATTCCCTCATTTGGATTACGCTTAGAAACTGTTCACATAGCACACATGCTTTTTACTATTTTAGTACTATTCAATTATTTCACTCACATTTAACTAAAATTATAACTGTCAAAATTCGACTTATATAGCGCCAAATCCACTCTGTGGAGTGCTCAAATTCAATTCAGTGAGTGCATCACCTATTGAAATTAGAATGACATATTATAATAATACAAAGTTCTGACCCTGATTTCTATGGGAAATACAATAGAGTATGAAAATTGGCCTTGAGTTGATCTTTTCAAAGTCTTTTCAATTGTGTTATGCTATCTAATCATTTTCATCAAAGATTGCTGCGCACATTAGAAGGTTGGTCCCAGTTCGGTGCTTTCGGTTAATTCATACTAAATCTCAGCTTTAAATTCCCTATACCATACAAGTTTATCAGAGTTTTGAAGTTTATTAGCAACATTTTGTAAAAGCACATCTTCAAAAAAACATAGTTTCTATATCTCTCATATTACACTTTTTACAAATGCGCTACACCTACTTTCAATGTAGCTGTAATAAAAAAAACATAATGTATCTCTTTGGATTTACTGAAGGTTTTTCTAATCTTACTTTCACAAGGTTTGCTTTTGTCCATTAGTACTGTGTAAGCTAAACTTTTTGAGATAATCTTGGATATGACAAAAGGAATTTGCATAAAGTGGGATAACATACAAATTAGAGACACTAGTTGGTGAAAGCTGCCTAAGCTGGAAAGAAATGGAAAGAAATTTGCAAATAAATTAAGAAAGTCAAATTTATGTGAATCTTGAATTGGTCATTTGACTGACATAATAGGGGATAACTCTTCCACTTGTACAGTGGAAACTCGTTATAAAAAGCTCCGGATCGATATAACAAGATTCCTGATAATTTTATAACAAGGTAATTTTGCTGGTCTCTAGTCTTTATGTTCTTTTCTTGTTTTTTATCCTGATATAAGGAGATTCCCGATTTAACAAGGTAGTATTCATGGTCCCAAGGTCCTCGTTATAGCGAGTTTCCACTGTACACTAAATTATCATGAATTTCAATTTCGACATGTACATGTAAGTAAATTGTGATGTACACAAGATACATTACAGATGTTAGGTTGTTAGAAATTTTACTCTCGGATAGCTGATTTGGAGGACCCATAAGGCGGTCTCAAATTTCAAAAATTTGTAACTTGCTTATTGTTTATCTGATTTTTCTTTCAAACCTTTACCTGCCCATTTCTCTGATTTTTCTGCTTTCCATTAGGGCAACTTCCTATCGAGGTTGGATTTTCCCTTTAATAGATCCGTATTGAATCTATCACAAATTAAGCAGATTTATTCTCCTTTTCAATGTGACACGTGAAAGGAATGCTCATGGTGGTTTGGGCATTTTGTTTAAGGCCCAACTTGACTTGCGCTGGAGACAGATGGAACAGTCGCCAGTAACTTTTGAATGTGCACATCTAACTGATATACGTGACGAACTTCACATTATAATTTACAGGCCACCAACATGGCTTCACGACAAGGGCTTTTCTCGTTGAGATTGATGAACTGTTTGGATGGTGTTCAATGCTCAGTGGTCATATCATCATCCTTGGGGATTTCAATGTTCATGTTGATCGGCCTCAGCTTCCTGTTTGTCAACAGTTCCTGGGTATGGCTTCAGCAGCTGGGTTGCAACAGCTTGTCGAGGTTCCAACCCATATCCATGGACATACGCTTGACCTGGTGATTACGCGCAACAGTGATACTATAATAAGTAGATGTGCCGTTCTTGACAAATCTGTGTCCGATCCAGGGTAAAAAATACTTTTTTTTCATAAGGGCTATTCTTTCTAAAAAGTAGCCCCTGTGGACAACTTTACAGGGGCTATTTCTAGGCCCAAGGGGGCTATCTTGAATTGCTGATATCACAATTTTTCTCCCTGCGAGATCTGCATAACGATTATCAGTAGGCCTATTCATAATTTCATATGCGCTAATGTGTGTTGTTGTTTTATTATCATCCCTTTTTCACTATCAAGTAGCCCCCCCCCCTTTCATCTTAAGATACATCTGATTTTGTGATTGTGAGGTTGCAGAGGTAGCACATAATTTAACTACAATTACACTGGAGTTACATAGGATAAACTCACAATATCACACTATCAGCTGTAATGAGAAGATCTGGGTGAAATGTTAATATTACCAAATGAATTGAATACTACAGTGAATATAGTTTTTATGTATAGTGAAAGTTGAAATATGCATTAAATCAAATCAGATTAATACATTCCTCTGTTTTGACATGTAGAGACTATGTTTTGACAGTCTACTAAAGTCTATGACTGTTATTTTTAGGCTATACAGGTAGACTGGCAGAGGTATGCAAAGTACTGAAAAATGCATGAATTACCATTCTACCACATAGATGTTTCTTCTTTTGTACATGTATTATTTTATCATTTTTATGTATTTCCTACCATGTCATAATAGAGCTGCAGATTCCTTGAAGAATTAAATACAATGTACAACATTTGAATAGGTAAATTCAATTTGTTTTGTGATTTGTTTGTTGTCTCAGATTCATCTATCTTGATTGCAGGATTCGGATTTACTTTTTTATAAGTTGAAACTGAATTAAATTGAAATGGTATCTATTTGAAAGTCCATATGGAACATATAGCACAACTGCCCATGTCTTCAACCTCAAGGACCTGAATTACATGGAGTTTACAAAGTAAAATTACTATATTCTTACACAAATAACAAACAATAATCATATAATAATACTAGGAGAAGTTGTGGAAAAGAGAAAGAGAGGAATCACTGAAACTTGTGAGAGGGATGGGACAGAAAGGATAGAGAGAATAGACGAGTAGATAGAGTTTGAGGTTTTTGGTCTAGCAGTTGGGATGAAAATTTTCAAGTCTGTAAATGGAATAGCACTAAATAGTACATTATAAGTTGCAAAATACAGATGAAATATACTAGGTGTAAAAAAATACACTTTTGCTTGTTCCTTTTCATATTTCTTGATGTTTTGAGTTCCTTCCATGAAGGGATCCACAGTACCAACAGAGTCACTAGACGAACTTTTGCCATGTCGTAGAACTGCAGGCGGAGGAAATTCACGACAAGCTTTACAATAGATTGTCAGTAGTGGCGTTTGGTCTTCCACGGCCAACTAGTCAATTTTCCATGATAAAATCGTCGCCTTTTTCTGTACTGATTGCTGTTTTTTCTTCCTGGATGGACCAGGGCTGCACATCGATCGTACCGCCGCGCTGTGATGCGTGGAAAACTGGAAACCATTCATATTTGTTTACAAACCGTATTGCGTAAAGACTAGTTTAAACTGAAGCAAGCGATTATCATTATTGGATTACTACAGCGCTGATACGTAACATCCGAGTGAAAGTCGCTACCTTTATTCCATTTCCCACTATGCATTGCGCATTTATTTACGCTAAGACTGTTAACTCGGTTCGATCTCGTTCATGATTTCCGTTAGACTTCTGAAAAGGAAAGCTTGCCGTAAGTGTCCTGCTCGGAATCCTGCTCTTAGATCACGAATTTCACAATTCATAAATTTATATACAATTTCGGAGCCGAGGCAAGGGGGCGACTCTAAATAAAATGGTCGCCCCAAAGAACTGGGTTTTAAGGATTTTAGGGGGCGATTAGCGCTCCACCGAGGGCGAAATCGCCCGTCGCCCCCGTGTATTTTTTACCCTGGTCCGATCATTTTATGGTGTGCTGTGACCTTGACATCGAAAAGTCAAGTTATAGAATGGTCACCATCAAATCGAGAAACTACCGTAACATAAATGATGAAACCTTCAGAGGTGATCTGGTAACTGCTCTAGATAACATGCCCCATGACGACGATGCGAATAGTCAGATTAAATACTTTCATGAGGCTGTACAAAGTGTTCTGAATAGCCATTGTCCGATGACCATTCGTACCCTCAAGAATAGGCCGTCTGTCCCATGGTATGACGATGATATTCGGATAAACTCAAATTTAAGAAAAGGGCAGAGCGAAAGTGGAGGAAGTTTGGTTGTCCTTGTGATCGTGATTTTTACAAAGACAGAGAAATGCGTATAACATCGCCATTCTAAATGCTAAGCGCAAACATTACCATTCTACAGACTTGCTCCTGGATGCTTCTTCTAAAGACATGTACGCCACTATCAAGTCCTTGCTAGGATCTTCGAAAGAGCTCTTCCGTGCTGTGACAACAATGCTCAGTTGGCAAATGACTTTGCCATTTTCTTTGAGGAAAAGATTACCCGGATTCGACAGATTCTTGAACACAACTTAGATAGGGCAGCAGCTTCAGTTGATGATGATGGGTCGGTTCATAGCTGGAACTCATCACAGTCCAGTAGTCAACATGGTGATATGCTGTCACACTTACCTGAAGTAAGTCAGACAGAAGTAAAGAGGATAATTCAGAGGTGTGCAAATAAATCATGTGTGTTAGATCCTTTGCCAACATGGTTAGCGAAAGCAAATCTTCCTCCTCTGATTCCTAAAACACTCACAAACACTCACCATTATAAAACTGAAGAAGAAAAATGGCTGTCAATGCACAAAATCGAAGGGGTAATTACACCAAAACTTCAAACCAAGATCGGAACAGAATTATCGATGCTTTCTTGAGCGACGATACCGATTACCTGGAGGTGGCCCAGACCCTGGGGGTCAAACGTCAAACGGCTAGGTCAATAGTGGCTGTTTATCTCCGTGAACATAGGAGGGATGCGAGACCGAAGGTGGGCCACGCAGAGTAAAAGTTGATCAGCAGATGCGGGATGAGCTTGGGAGAATGCTTGATGATAACCCACTTTTGACCCTCACTCAGATGAACGAGAAACTCAGACAACGTCTTCCCGAGAAGCCGGCCATTTCGCTCAGCACCTTGACGCGAACACTCGACGGGATGCTGATGACGATGAAACTAGCGGAAGACGTTCCAGGGGGTAGAAACGCACAGAGGGTCCTGGATCAACGAGCGGAATACGCCAACTGGTTCCTGCAGGACGGGGTCCTCGGCCACTGTATCTACATAGACGAGTGTGGGTACAATATCTGGACACGTAGAAGCTATGGGAGAGCACCCAGAGGGCAGCCCGCCAGGAGGGTCGTGAACAATCAGCGGGGTAACAACTGCAACATCACATTTGCCATTTCTAACGAAGTCGGCCTCGTGCATCATTCCGTACGAATGGCAACTACAACCCTCGAGAGTTTCCAGGAGTTCCTACGTGAAACCTGCGAGGAGGCTCGACAGGTGCTCCCAGAAGGGGAACGACTCTTCCTCATATACGACAACGCCCGCCCACACGTAAACGCGCAAATTCCAGAGGGATTTGACAACGTGGTAATTAGGCGCACCCCTCCCTACTCGCCATTCCTGAATCCTGTGGAAATGGCCCATTCGGCGTTCAAAGCAGCGGTGAAACGTGCCTTGAGCCTTCCACAGTGGCAAGTCAGGGTTGGTGACCGTGATGCTGCAAGGGAAGCAGGAGTCAACCTTCAGGCATGGAGGGCACACTGTCTCCAGAAAGTCGCTGAGGCAAATGTTGATGTCATCACAGCGGACAAGTGCGCCAGATGGTACAACCATGCTCAGACATACCTGGCCCGATGCATCGCACGTCTGGAGATTGAGGGATGATCGAAAAACAATCTGAAAACGCCATTTTAACCATCCGTCTGCTATATTTCCAGGAACATTGTCGTGAACGTGTTGGATATTGATATTGTGATGGAAAATTATATACATTTCATGTTATGATTATGTGATACATCTTACTTTGTATCATTCAATCTGCATCATTAAACATGAATTGAAAAGTCCAAACAGAAAATTTGGTCGTCTTTGTTCTCTTTTAATCTTGTCAACTGGATGTATATCATTTGTGTGTTTGTGTGTGTTTGAGAAAGACAGTGTGTGTTATTTTCACACTAAAATGGGAGACGAAACTAAATGAAAAGGTGACGATACTGATTGCAAAAAGACGAAATTATTTTTGCGCTTAAGTGCTCAGTGACTGTGACCGACGAAGTGGAACTGTAATTGACGATACTGTGGGGAAAATAGTGTTAAACAGATCGGAAATGTTGTTAAACTGCATGACAAAAGACGAAGTTGAAATTAGCATTCGCATCGCCCTGGCATCACGAGACGAATCTGAATTGACAATCTCTATTGTTGGATGAAAACAGTTTGAAAATGGACGGGAAAACCTATATTTAAAAGTTTATTTATATCCCAAAAAAAATTGTTTCAACTGCATCTTTTCTTTATCTTTAATTTTTTGTATTGTGTTGTTCATGTGAGAGTATTTCATCTGTGTGAAGTTAGATGATGTGATTTATTGATTGTTTAATCTACGATGAAAGTGGCATAATTCTGATCATGCAGGTGGTGAGTAAACGATATGATGAGCAAATGTAGATGCATCTTGCTGCAGTGTAGTATAGAGGACGATTTTGCGTTTGACGAAAACGAATGCCAAAAGACGAATTTGATCTTGTTGTTTTGCGCCCAACTACCGTGACCGACGAAATTGAATCGAAAGTGACGAAATTGAATGGTAATGTTTTTAAATTGAATGATCAAAGACGAAATTGAAACAAGCATTCGCAAATTCCTGCGGGCCGGCGACGAAATTGAAAGATCATTGTTTGAAATTGATTGAAAAGGTGACGAAAATGGGCGGGAAAACCTATACTATATCACAGCGTTTACAAACTTGATAATTAACTTATTAAGCATAAAGTTTGGCAGAAATTGAAGGGGTTTAACTATTCCGGGACGAGATATGTTTTCAGAAATTTCTTAAATTGGTCTATGGAATTAGCTGATTTTAAGAGAGAGGGGATGTTGTTCCATTCTTTGGATGCAGTTACAGTAAATGTACGATCGCCAGCTTTGCTACGGGTTTGGGGGATGGTGAGAAGAAATGGGTTCCTAGAAGAGCGAAGATTAGACGGGATGGGTTGTGAAATGTTATGCAATCCTTAACCCTTTGGCAACTGAATTCTCTAATTCTCATACAGTTAACACAGGGACCACCCGGTTCCAGTAGGCAACGGGTTGATATATATAGGCATTTGGTCATTATGCCTCATTTGGCTTTAAAAACAAACAATTGAATCTTTTTCCCGAATATTAACTCTTCAATTTCTAAATTTTTGCGAGCGAGCGGAGCAAGCGTTCTAATTTCTTTGAGAAAATGTACAGAAGTTACATAATTAAGATGATCTTTGAATGTTTTCATGGTGGAAGGATAATAGAACGGTTTACGGTTTATCACCATGTGATAGTCCTGAAAAGGACTGTTTATGATCGTTCGTGAGTTATGGTAGTTCTTAAAAGAACTGTTATCGACGTTTCGACCAGTGTACTCTGGTCGTCATCAACCTCATCAACCTTATCCGTCATCAACCTTATCATCCTGATGACGTCCAGAGTAGGCGACACTGGTCCAAACGTCGATAACAGTTCTTTTAAAGGGATACGCCACCAGACGGACGTGGGGAAAGTCAGGATTGCGTAAGCCCCATTCACTCGTACACAAAGTTTGTACGTCGAGCGCGTCTGTTGGACTCCTAGGATTAATTTTCTGACCACACGAAGCCGACCGAATCTCACACGAGATCTCGAGTTCAAGCGGAGCGTGCATGTTGCGCGGCGAACAGCCTGTTCGGAGTTTGCTCCCGCGGGGCAACGGCATGATCAGGTAACAACCAAGCGTGCCCTCTCGCGGCATAAACACCTCCACAATCTGGGGTTGGACTACCATAACTCACGAAAGATCACAAACAGTCCTTTTCAGGACTATCACATGGTGATAAACCGTAAACCTTCTCTATTATTAGTTAGGCCTACATAATTATCTGGGAAACTCGCTGCCCAAAATAAAGTATGTGGATATTCTGGCACCTCTCTTTGCTGCCCGAATAATGTGGTGGTTCCCCGAATATCGGAACTTTGCCGAAGAGGGACGCCTTTTGCCCGAATATGAACTTTTCCATTTATAGAAAATGTACAGAAGTTACATACAGAATTTACATAATTATCTCGGAACCTCGCTGCCCAAATATGAAGTGGTTGTTGCCCGAGTTCATATCGGAACTTTGAAAATCCTGGAGGTGGGGGCTGAAGCCTACTGCCGAAGGGTGCCCGAATATTAACTTTCCAGTAAGTTTTTCCTTCTTTTTTCCCTTCCCTTTTCCTTTCTTTGTTTTCTATCTGTTTTGGTTTGCCTTTCCTTTTCCCTTTCTTTTAGACTTTTAGACTCGCAAAATTGCCGTAAGGCACGGTTGTCCCATGAATTTAGCAGAGAAGGGAGGGAAGAATGGTGTCCAAATAATCGTGTCCTAGAGGCCTTTTGTTGGAATTGAAAGCAAATGTTTACAAATAGAATGAAGAGGTGACGAAAATGGGCGGGAAAATTTATATAGGCCTAACCTATAAATGGGAGGTTTCACGGTCGGTGGCGAGCTTAGTTTATCACTTTCTTGGGGATATTATTTTTAGGATTTGCAGTTGGATGAAATAGTTTTGTGGCATACTATGCTGTTCTTCGGTTTATGTGATAACGCATTTCATAATAATGGAAAAAGGGCAAAGTCACTTTCATGTTCGTGTTCTTCCATTAAGCTGGTGATAAGCCTACGATCAGCCTATGATCATGACATTTATTACCCTCTCACCTTCTCTTTTCTTTTCTCTTCTTTTCTTTCCCCCCCCCCCCCTCTCTCTCTCTCTCTCTCTGTATCTCTCTGTTCTCTTTTCTTCTCCCTCTCCATCGCTCTTTCCCCCTTTTTTAGGCTGAAAAGTGGTACGGTCGATACCGTACCTATCGTAGCCGGTGTAGCGGCACATACGGTTCTTCCGGCGGATACCGTATCCGCCGGCGGGTATCGTTCCTAACGGCAGATATCGTTCTACCTCGGAACCATATCTGCCGGGTTTGACGTTTGCAGATTTGGTTCCACGGCGCTGCAGATAAGGTGTATTGTATATTGGCAGATTTGTACGAGACACTCTCGTGTCTAATTGGTGGCACTGGCGAAAATGAATGAATGAATAGTTAGGTTTTAAGACGTGTATCAATCAGATATGATTATTTACGTCTGTGTGGACCGACCTTTAACGTCACCATCCGAAAGACGTGACCGGGGCTCGAACCCGCACCCCAAGTTAATTAAGTATTATGTAAGTATTATGTAAGTAGCATGTAGAGGAAGTTCCTCAAAGTGCCCATGGGGCAATATTTTTCTTCTCCGTGAAATGCAACTGGGCTGTGAGCAAACTTGGTGGGAATCGTCCCAATAACATCAATATTAGAGTTATAAAAAGGTTGATAAAGCTAACCTGATTTTGCCTTATATAAGGATATAAAAATAAATCAATAAAAAGGGTACCTAATACCTAATTTGGAATTGCGTCCCTAAGCCACCCCCCCCCTCATTCATGAGGTATGTACATCTGTCAAATATCAGCAATTTTAATGAAAATATTAAATTATTAGGAATTATTTAAAATTCAGATTAAATCAAAATGTGCATTATTGAAAATCCACAAAAATACCCAGAATTAACTGAACCCTGTAATTTTTATTATTTTTAGGAGGGGTAAAGGCAAAGTTCCTTTGAAAATACAATATCTTTTAAATTAATTCCGTTATTTTTGCCACTGGTACACCCTTACTTTGGCGCCCCTCCCTAAGTTACATCTCGATATGTCGCCCCTAAATTTAAGATCAGTGGGCGCCCCCTTAGTTTCAGGTCAGTTTGGTGCCCCTAAAGATCGATTTGGCGCCCCTAATTTTAATATCAATTTTGGCGCCCCTCCCTAAGTGTAAGATGCATTTGGTGCCCCCATAAATTTAAGATCTAAATCGGGGCCGATCCATTTGGCGCCCCCTAATTTTAAGATAAATATGACACCTCTCAGTCACCTAATTTTAAGATCAATATGGCGCCCATAGGTTTAAGGTAAATTTGGCGCCCCTCTCACTAATTTTTCTTTGCTTTCTTTTGTCTTTTCTTATTATATCCGAGCGCGAACTGGCGTCTCCACCAGCTCCGCATGCCCCAACCATGCCAACATAGTGAAGACATGGGGCATCATCATCATCATATTTAAGAATAAACTTCTTTGCCTTTCTACGAATAGCCTTCGTCATGTTCGTTGAGGTTGTCGTTGAATTTTTGAGGTAGCTCTCAATTAAAGCTACCTCGTTTTTCTAACTTAGTAACAGAGTCCTTGTTCATAGTTAGGAGCACCACACTTCATAATTCACGGCATGTGTGCACGTACGAACTATGTACGTACAGAGAAACGATAGCAAGAACGATATCTGCCGAAGAGAAATATGTACGGAATCTGCCGGGGTTGGAACACGCTCCGCCGGCATGTAGTGTTCTTGGCCGTTATTAGAACGGTATCTGTCGATCCCCGTATCCGCTGCTACACCGGCTCCTACGGGCCTGTCCTCAGATTTCTAGAAATGTTTCAAGAATATTGTTTTCACAAGAAAAAAAAAATCCTTTAACAACGCTCCCGTGGTCCTTTGTTTGGTCTAGTGATCTTTGGCGGCAAATAGCGCTGCTGGAATACTTGACACAAAGCCATCGATGGCTCTGACTTGAAAAAACCCCAGTTTATAAACTGTGTATTGAAGATGGCAAAGTAGCCATATTTGGAACTCAGTGGAGGACTTCAGTCTGATATGGAAGAAGTCAGGCAGGGGTTGGGTCTGAGTGGCTGCTGCCTGAAACTACCTGTATTCGGAAACTGCTTCGTAACTTTGTAACTACTCATAATTCGGGCAATGATGTGATACGTGGTATATATTTAAAACGCTTATAATGACAACATTGTAATAAAAAACTATAAATGAACCAACTATGCACCACCAGTGAATGCCATTATAATAGTACAGGGTGTAAATGCTTGCTTGCTCCCTTCGATCCCTTGAAAAATTATGAATTACTTGTTAATGCCCCGGTAACTGAAATCCAAAGACTTCAGCGAATTCAAAACCGCGCTGCTCGTGTTATTCTTCGAGCTAGGAAATATGACCATGCATCACCCCTGCTTAGACAACTTCACCGGTTACCTGTCGCAAAAAAAATACTATACAAGCTCGCACTATTTGCTTATAAATGCAACCAAAATACTGCCCCCAATACTTGTCATCATTGTTGCAGGGTCGTAGGCGGTCCATATACAAACTTCGCTCAACTACAGACACTACGGCCCTTCAAGTGCCCAGAACAATTACAAAGTTAGGTGAGCGAAGTTTTGTATAAATTATAGTGGCTCCATAGTATGGAACGAACTTCCATGTAAGATGCGCTCCAGTGCATCCGTGGAGTTGTTTAAGAAATGTCTTAAAACATACCTATTTAATAATTGATTTGTATTGGGCATCCATTTATGTACATGTGTCTAGGCTGTTAATGTTTTGGCTATAATCATCTATTTATGTTATATTACAGTATAAGTTGTTAGTATTAATTGATTTATATAATAGTAAAGCGCTTTGATCAGTTTGAACTGGATATGGCGCTATAAAAGAAACAATTTTATTATTATTTTTATTTTTTATTAATCTGAAAATTGAAACAAGAAATGGAAAAATGCACGTGGCTAGTCTGCAAGCACAGACCCTAATTTTGACACTTTATCAGAAAATCATTGTGTCTTGAGTCGGAACCCTAATCCAGCTACCTACCGGTCGTGTCTGTTTGGAGCAGCTATAGTGCATGGCCTATTGTAGTATTACAGTGCAGACTCTCATTTACGACAGACTAGGGTTTGTGCCTGCAAACTACCCTGTTACATACAGGGTAGTATTGCGTCCAAATATTTGAAAAGCAGTCCGAACGTCGAGATAATTTTCCGCCTAAAAAAGGTGCTACTAGCCGTTAGCCTTCAAATTGGCTGTGAAACGTCAGAGCTTTCGCGCTTCACGCGGGAGGGGGAAGCCCCCCCCCCCCCCTTCCTGCAACCACCCCTGTTACATACAGTGCAGTATTGCGTCCATATATTTGAAAAAGCGGTCAGGGCGTCGAATTATGACTTTCCGCCTAAAAAAATGTTTGCTACGAGCCGTTATTTTCTCTCAAATTTAAACTCCCAACGCTCCCCCTCCCTACACCCCCCCCCCCCAATTGCAATCCTGGCTACGCGGTTGGTCATTGAATATAATTAGAATCATCCCATTATGCTCACTAGCACGTACTGCCTCGAAAACACCAATTCATACCATTATGTATTCTGACACCGTGAGATGATAGCGTCCCCTGTACTGCTCCTCGGTGATGAAGGCACATCCCGATTAGTGTTTCCGTATACTTGTGATTTTTTTTTCTTTTGTATAAGATGGGTCTTCTTCGTTCGCGGGTGGTTCGTGTTTTCGCTACTGTATGTGTTTTTCTGTTCTGTGAAGAACTTGTAAACAGAGTGGAAGGTGATACAATAATAAAAGTAGCTAACTTTGGGGATGATATCACACTAACCTGCTATCCAGAGAGGTATTATTCCGATTCAAATGTGTGCTGGTATAAAGCTAGAGACAACAACGAAAACAGACATCGTATCACAGACCAGTCCAGGCGCGTAGCCGGGGGGGCGATGGGGGCGGTCGCCCCCTCCCCCCCCCCCCAAAAAAAAAAAAAAAGCGAGAGCGAAAAAGCGGGGGAAGTGAGTGGAAAAAAGCCTAAAAAGTTGCTACGAGCCGTTATCTTTCTATCCAAATTTGCTAAAACGGCAAAGTTTTGGGGAGCACGCTTCGCGTGCTTATCAGCAATTTCGCACCCCCTAAAATGAAATCCTGGCTACGCGGCTATTTCCAATGTCATTTTGGGTGATTCTGATAGTTACACATGCTCCCAAAATAATTGTCAGTCAGATTGTTCGGGTGTATGATGTGCGAATTGTCAGATGTTCTTGCTCTATAAGTGATCACAGATATCCGAACAAGAAGAAAGTGCTTTGTAATTTGCGACTTCTTTAGAAACATTGTATAACAATTTTCATTTTGAGTTGAATCCCTACACTGATGTCACTTCGAGTATCAAATGCATGGTACCAGCACAGTTCACATCACATAATCTCTCCACACATCATTCATCTACTTCTCTGATACCAACGACATTATGGACATCGAGTAGTCGATCTACGGCATCTCAAATAGCTTCACGAGAAATGACTTCAAGTAACCCAATTTCTACAACAAAACATCTCACACTACAAAACAAGAACTCAAGCCCAGGCACCAATATGAGGGATGGTAATCTAACCATGATTACCATCATTCTTGGTTCCGTTTTTATATTGATATTGATTGTTATCATTGTTGTTCTGCGATGTAAGCAAATGAAAAGTAGACAAGGAAAGAAACGTAATAGAAATATGTCAATTGATAACCAAGAAGAAACAAAAGAGGATCCTAAAGCTTGTTACGAATCGATTGAAGATGGATCTGGAAAGGAACCAGAGGATAATACCACTTCGATTGAAATGTTGAGAACAAACAGCCAAGATGGCAAAGATGGAGATTATCAACCTATCGATGTGTTGAAGACCAACGTCCCTCGTGAGTACATGGCTTTGATCTCTACGCGATCAAGACCAGTGGAGAGTGAGACCAGATTCAATGCCCAGACAGAATACGTGAACAGAAAGGTCCGAAATCAACCTAAATGAAAGGGAGTGTCCACACAACCAGGGGACCAGTATGATGATGTCTCTTGGTTCAAGAAATGGGAAATGATGGTGCTGCTAACATGGTCTATTCAGACATACAATAAATTGTAGGATGAGCCTTATACATTATGTCTGAGCTTATCACTGCACAATTAACTAACTTACTATTGATCAGACAGAGCCGTTTTGAAAATGACAAATGTATAGCTACTAAAGAAATTTTAGTAATTTATAAGATAACAGTATATATTATCGTTACTTTTCCCTTTATTAATTGAATATTTCTCAAGCTATAGTATCTTATATGAACTCTTCTAAGACTGTGATATGACACATCCATACTAATATGACTAGCCTGCCTTTATCTGTTTAATGTAGAACAAAATAATTTGTATCGATTCATTATAATGGTTACATACGGTATTTGGTCGATTGCACAGAAAGAAAGATATATTTGATCGGAAGTTCGGCAAACGCACTTATTTAATTTCTTTTCTCCATTTGTATTAATGCAAACAAAATGGGAAATCATGTATATAGTGGTGGAAATGCTTTGATATTTTATCCGTGTTGACTGACAATGAAATCATACAATGTATCAAAAGAGATCAAAATTTTGTTAAAAAGCAGAACGTTTTTATGACAAGATAAATAGCTTGTGTCGTGTAATTCACCAATTGTCAATTTGATTTGATTTGATTTGATTTGATTTATTTATTTCTGCTGATTTCTCAATTCATCAAATAATGGAATGCATACGTTATACAAATTATGCGATATACAATACAATGGAACATCATGACATTAATATATCTTAAACAGTAAGATTATAGAAAGGAAAATCAAACAAGAGAGTTTTCATAATAAAGATAAAATATAATGATAAAATAATGAGAGAGAGAAAGGGAAGATACAGAGAGAAATAGGGATGAAGAAGGAGGATAAAGTGAGGCAAATGTACCTTTCCAAATGTTTTAAATAACAACTGTATTAACAATAGAGAGTAATCATCCCGTTTGAGAGGCAGACATGATATTAACATAATGGTAAGCGGTAAACTTGTTTTAAACGAATATCATATCTGCCTCCCAAAGAGGTGAAAATAAAAAGTTCATATCAGATTATCAGTTGCTATTTATCATGTTTAATCTCTAGATGAATACGGTTTAAGAGCGGTAAAATCACCAACGGGAAAGGCAAAAGCACTCCCCCTCCCGACCCAAGTAGGTACTATATAGAAAAGTCTGCCGAGGGAGAATTTTTTCTCTTTTTTTTTTTTTGGGGGGGGGGGGGGGGTTAGACTTAAAAAAATAATCAATTAAGTTCTGTTCCTTTTTTTCTTCTCAACAGTCATGTGAATAAAAAAAACCATTACCAAATAAGCACACACTTTGAAAAATAGGCAGTCGAGTGGCAAAGGGGATTGTGGACGGCGTCGATTCGTCTTGGTTTTATGTTCCTTTTTCATCCTATTTTTTTTTGGGGGGGGGGGTGCTGATATCGATATTTGGGGAGGGGCACAGGCTCCCTGTATACGTCAGTGAGTGCTCATGAAAAGTACTAGACATCGGTCGTTTAAAAAAAAAACATTTCAACGTCCTACTTAATCTATACGAATTTTCATATTTTATGATGCTACATCATGTACACAAACATGACAAAAGAACATTCTCATTTTTTAAACATAAAAACACCATACATATTTTGGTTTTATTCAACGTGTCAAAAGAGTAAAATATACCGAAAGACAGCAGAAGCGTATCCAACATTTTCTGAAGGAGGAGTGTCACGTTTCCTTGGAGCGCAGGCAGCGTCTATTTTTTTAGCTGTTTGTTTGTTGTTGTTTTTCTTGTTGTCAAGGGGGGAGAGGGCACTTATCCTTATGGGGTTTCGAACAGATCAATGAGGGGATGAGGGCAGCATTGGTACCCTATCTGGATCTGTCTTGGATTGTTCACCAAGTTAAATCATTTAATCGAAATACATAACAAGGAAATAATTGCATTTATGTTAAGTTTGAAAAGGGTGATTAACAAAATTTGCCAAATAATGTTGGGTGATACAGTGAATAAATGATGTACATAAGAATCGATTTCTGTACATAAAGATCTCCGTTACTGTGGAGTATCTTGCTCAGTCAGTAATGATTTCGGGTAGGCCTACGCCGATTGCCTAAAAGATGTAGGGGTGTAAAATCCGTAATCAAGAACACGTTTACTTGCTTAATAAAATCAGTCTGAAATGATTATTCGCGCTATACAACCTCTCTATTTCAGAACGTTTGACTTTTCAATTTAGTATCGCAAGGTAAATAATCATCAAAGTGCGGTTAAAACTTCATAAAATATGGACGTTTTTCTAAAAATTTATGTCGGCCCAATGCGACCTGGAAAAAGTGTGCTGTCGACTAGTTCCTATAGAACTACAGATTAAGAAGCCAAATTTCCAACACGTAGAAGAGGACAAACAGGGTTCATGTTCATTGGGGTGGGGACTTTAATTGTGTCTTAAATATCAATAAAGATAAAAAAGGTGGACGTCCTTCAACGCATTTTCAGTCCGTTAATGTTATGCATAATATGATGGAAGAATTTTCTCTTATAGATATTTGGAGACTGAAATATCCTTCAACTTCTAAGTTTACGTGGCGTTCAAATTTTGTACAATGCCGTCTAGATTTTTTTCTGATATCATTTAATTTATTGTCCCAGGTTCAATTATGTAACATTTTGCCGGGTTATAGGACCGATCATTCTGCTATTATTTGTAAGATAAAACTTAAAAATGTGGGAAGAGGACGTGGATTTTGGAAGTTTAATGTATCGCTTCTACAAGACGAAACATACATTAAATTAATACAAGACACTATAAAAAAGGTTAAGGACAACTGTTCTCAGGAAATGAATCCACATATCTTTTGGGATTATCTTAAATGTCAATTACGATCATCCACCATTGAATATTCTATAAAAAATCAAAACAGAGAAAAAAACAGGAAACGAATTTGTTAAACTGAAACATTTGGAAACTCAACAGGCAAACAATCCTGATTTAGTTACATTGGCACAGATAGCAGAGTGTAAGCAAGAATTAGAATACATATACGAGCAAAAAGCTAAAGGTCACATTATTAGGTCTAGGGCAAACTGGGTTGAGAATGGAGAACGTAATACAAAATATTTTATAGATTTAGAAAAAAGAAATCAAAAAAATAAAACTATTTTAACGTTATGTACTGAAGATGGAACAATGTTGAATTGTACAAAAGACATACTAGATGCTCAAAAAGTTTATTTTGAAACAATGTATAAATCTGGAAATCCTCCTTTGATTGACTTAAATAATAGGTGGCCCTTATTTGTTGAATATATAACCCCCCCCCCCCCCCAATTTCTACATTCTCTAAAGAATTATGTGAGGGTCCAATTACTTTGCAAGAATGCATTGATGCACTTAAGACAATGCCCAATAATAAAACTCCTGGGATAGACGGCTTTCCTGCAGAGTTTTATAAATTTTTCTTTCAAGATTTGGGACAATATTTAGTACAAAATATTCAATATTCCTTTGCGCACGGTATATTATCAGCGGAACAAAGAAGAGGTATAATTCATCTTATTCCTAAAAAAGATAAAGACCCCTTATATTTAAAAAATTGGAGACCCATTTCTGTTTTAAATACAGATTATAAGATAATTGCAAAGTGTTTGGCATTGCGTTTAAAAAAGACCTTGCCAGAAATAATATCAAATATTATATCTAATATAATATCAAACCGGTTTTCTCCCGGGTAGGTTCACCCTTTAGTCAAATATACATACACATATACATATATATATATATATATATATATACATATATATATATACATATATACACACACACATACATATATATATATATATACATATATATAATAAATAACGTGGAGAAGGTTTACGGTTCACCATGTGTGTTGGTAGGAGGAAAGGGAAAAGGAAATTAGAAATGGATAAACGAGAAAGAGATAAAAAAATAAAAAATTAAAAAATTAAAAAATTCTTTCGTGACAATGGGTGAAGTCCTGAAAAGGACTGTAGACCAGATGAGATGAGATGAGAAGACTTGGTTGATGATCGATGGATGAGCAGCGATGGATTGAGTAGCGAAGGTTTGAGTAGATGAGGCTTGAGTAGGACTCGACGTTTCGGACAGGTTGACTGTCCGTCATCAGGAGTGAAGTGTGCTAGACGAGCGGCGGGGTTTTTATGGAGTGTGTGCGGACGTCGGAGGAATCGGCGGCCGGTGGTGTGGGCGGGTTGCTGTCGGTGGTGGCGCTATTATGTCCGAGAGTTGAGTGGACGTGAGTGCGGACGTCGGATGGATTGGTAGCGGGGGGCTGGCGGCGTGAAGTCCTTTGTGTGTTGGCTGGTCGAGGGCGGAGATTGTACCGGGTTTGAGTAGGTGGGACGGCGAGCTGTGGTGTCGGGGGTGCGTCGGCCTGAGGATTGGGTGTGATGGCGTTGGTAGTCGGCGGGTCGGCGTGCTGGATGGTCGGCTGGTCGGCTGGTCGGCGGGTTGAGTGGGCTGTGAGTCGGTGGGTTTGGTGGATTGAGTTGTCAGTAATAAATGTGAAAATGTAAGGAAGGGGAGTAAAAAGATGTATTAATCATTTCCCTCCTGGATGTTGAGGCCATGTGGTTGGATGGTGCGAAGTCGTCTCATCCAGTACTTCTCCCTGCTGGTTTGGACTGTGTGCGGACGGGTACCTAAAGATTCAATGCCCTGTAGAATCATATCGGTGATGGAATGGTTAGGAAGGTTAAAATGGTGGCCCACTGGAGTGTCAAGCTTGGCTGTGTTGACAGTGGATCTGTGCCCATAGAAGCGTCTCTTGAGTGTGGTCTTGGTTTCCCCTACGTACTGGGTCCTGCAGACTCTGCAAGTGATGAGATATACAACATTAGTGGTGGTGCAAGTGATATTACCCTTGGTTTGGTGAGGGAGGTTGGTAGAGTTGCTGGTGAAAGTGTCACCCTCGTGGATGTGTATAGCACATACGGTGCATTATTTTGTTGGCTGTACATTTGAAGGTGCCGTGCTGAATGGGAGAAGAATGGCGAGAGAGAGGGGGACTTCAGCACGAACGATGAGATCCTTGAGGTTGCGGGGGCGTCGGTAAGACAGGATTGGGGTACTGGGAACAGCCTGTAGGAGACGATCAGAAGTGTTGAGAATACGGTGGTTGTCATGAAGGATATTGCGGAGAGGAGGGAGATTAGGGTGGAAGGTGGTCACGAGAGGTATTCTGTCATTGGTATCCTGGCTGTCAGTTTTCTGTTTGAGAACTTCAGATCTGGGGAGGGAAAGAACTTTGTTGATGGCTTGTTGGGCTGTCCTGGCGCTATGGCCCCTGGCTACGAGATGTCTCTTCAGGTTCCTGGCATGGAAGCAAAAGTCGGAATCCTCAGAGCAGATACGGCGAAGTCTGAGGGCTTGACTGTAGGGGATGCCGGTTTTGCAGTGACAGGGGTGGCAGCTGGATGAGTGGAGGTACTGGTGGGTATCAGTGGGTTTGGTGTAGAGAGTGGTGGTGAGACGGTTAGACTCCTTCTTGACTGTGACATCGAGGAAGTTGGTTTTCTGTAGGGAGAAATCAGAAGTGAATTTGATGGTCCTGTGGAAGGAATTGATGTGGGCAATGAATGTTTGGAGGCTGTCTTCCTCCCTGGTCCAGATGAAGAAGATGTCGTCGATGTAGCGCCACCAGATCCATGGGCGACAGGGGGCTGAATCTAGCAGCTGTTGCTCCAGCTTGGTCATGAAGAGACAGGCGTAGGAAGGGGCCATCCGTGTGCCCATCGTTGTGCCGAATGCCTGTAGGTAGTGTTTGTTCATGAAAGTGAAGTTGTTTTTTGTTAGTACATGTGACATGAGAGATTTGATGTCGGATACTGGGGGACTCGAGTGACCGCTGTTAGCCAATGCTTCACATGAGGCTGAAATACCTTCGTCATGGGGGATGTTAGTGTAGAGGGATGAAACGTCAAAAGTGCCGATGATTGCAGTCTCGGGAATCTGGTCCTTGATGTTATTGAGTTTCCTGAGAAAGTCTGGTGTGTCATGGATGTAGGAGGGTGCAGTTGAGACAAGGGGTTTAATGTGGTGATCAACAAAGAGGGAGATGTTCTCTGTAGGGGAACCATTTCCCGAGAGCAGGTTTCGCATTAGTGGGGGAGAGAAATTTGTGGGCCTTCTTGGAGAGGTGTCCACGTTCCTTCATGTTATTAAGTGTCGACTGGATCTGTTGAGAGAAATCATAAGTGGGGTCGGAATCAAGGGGTGTGTAGTGGGATCGGTTGTTGAGATGTTTCATGGCTTCGTCGATGTACTGTTGGCGGTCCATAACTACGACGGCTGATCCTTTGTCTGCGGGCTTGATGATAATATCCGACCTGTTTCGGAGCGAGGAGAGAGCTTGGCGTTCTTCTCGAGGAAGGTTATCATGGGTTCTGCTGGTGGGAGTATCTGTGGAGAGAACTTGGGATGAGACGGCTTGAATGTAAGTTTCAAGGGAAGAAACTCTGTTCTTGGGGGGATCCATGTGCTTTTCATGTTTCAAGGTTACCATAGCAACTGTGGCGAAAGCCCGCTCGTGGACGACCCGCCATTGCTTGACCTGTTTCTGCCCGAAGGCAACAATTTTTAGTCCCTCCCACCCAGCCCAAATTATAAGGTATGCAGTGAAGGCCATGAGCAAGTGATAGGTATGTCCTATAAATCCGCGGTGGGATGTCATGTATATATATATATATATATACAAATAATTTCTTGGTACTGCAAAATTTCAATATGGCACGAAATTATTACTATTATCAAGGGGCAGATCGCGGACGAGTTTAGCAAACGTAAACGAATCTCTAACAGTATGAACAGACAAACAATCTAAGACTGGCTGAAGTTGCTCGCTTAGCCATTTTGCCAGTTCATGCTGCGCTGACCCAACCATCGATAGAATAGGACGAAGCGGAACGTTTGTTTTGTGGGTTTTGGGGAGGCCGTACATGCGGGGTCTTAGCGAGCCATGTGGTCGAATTCTATCATAAACTGGCTTAGTAATAGTAATTGTGTTATGTGTTCATTCGATATCTCTAGCCTATTTACCAACGTGCCACTGAAAGAAGCTATTGACATCTGTGCTTCTTATCTCTATCATGGCGACTTAGACTCACCACCTGTTCCTGAGCCCGTATTCATTGATCTCATGAACTTTGCCACTCTCGCGGTTGAGTTTAGTTTCAATGATACGATGTATTCACAGATAGATGGTGTGGCTATGGGATCCCCATTAGGCCCCGCGCTTGCTAACATTTTTGTTGGCTTTCATGAAATGCGCCTGCTACAGAACGCCACCGATCTTGATATAGTCCCAGATGTGTATTGTCGGTATGTTGATGATACGTTTGCAATTTTTGATAACCGCGCAGCGTGTGAGGTTTTCCTTACACAAGTGAACCGGCTCCTTCCTGCGCTAAAATTCACATGTGAAATTGAACTGTCCAATGCGCTCCCATTTCTCGACGTTCTCGTGGAGAGAAGTGATGGGAAATTCATCACTTCCGTTTACCGCAAGCCCACATTCACCGGGCAATACACGAGATGGGACTCGTACAGTGCAACTTCATACAAGATTGGGCTCATTAGAAACTTAGTGTGCCGCGCCCTTAGGATTTGCTCTGCGTGCAAATTAGCTCCCGAAATCGCGAAAATCAAAACTATTCTCCTTGACAATGGTTACCTGAGCATGTTATATCTCGCACCATAACACGGACGCTGGAGGCACAATCCAAATCTGACACCAGATTTGGACCTGCCAAATGCCCCGTGTATCTCAAACTACCCTGGAGGGGTAAGGTATCTGACAAATACGCCAGTCAGATCAAACACGCAGTGTCACGTTGCTATTACGCGGTTTCGACACGCATTGTGTTTTCTACACACAGGATGCTACCGTCAACTAGCAAGGATTTACTACCCACCCCCCACTTGAGTAATGTTATTTACCAATTTCAGTGCCGGTGCGATGCCAGGTACGTGGGCCGTACTTCTCAGCGGTTGGCTGATCGCATTAAACAACACATTCCCTCGATTATTCGGAACCGTACAACCAATCAGCGCACGCAGCCCGTCCGTGCCTGCAAATCTGAAATGCACGCTAACAGATCAAAGATAGCCAAATGCGATTCAGCGATTGGGCTCCACTTGCTGAACAATCCAGCTTGCGCACAAAGCTATGCCGACGATCAATTCTCAATTATGTCCCGGGCCAGAAGCTCAGCGCATTTACGCTTTCTAGAAGCTGCTTACATTCAATCGCAAGAACCTCTTCTGTGCAGACAAAAGGAGTTCGTCCAAGCTTTGCGATTGTTCTGAAATTACGGCGTCTAGGTTGCGTCCGGGTTCACCGAGTATAATATAGTTGATTTCAAGTAATTTGTTATATACCTGCGTGATAACCTGATGAGTGCAGGTCGAAAAGCTTCGTTATCATGTTGTCCACACATACCATCACCTGGTCTTCAGGGGATTCGATGGATTTAAAGCAGATTTTGTGTTTGCAGGTGGTGTAGTTTTAGACGTCATGAGGATAGGACTATGATATTGATATTTTCGTTAATATTCCTTACATTTTGATGACAATTCTTTATCTAAGTTGAAACAAAGCACTCTTCCTGGAGAGACTTCCCTAGAGACATTCACTGTTGCACTGTCAAGGGAAGGTATTTCCTGATACTTTTGTTCCATTATTATTATTAAGAATGTTTAAGGAGGCCATGGTAGTTGTCTAAAGGTTGGATGGTGCCAATTTTATCAGTTTATTCTGTTACACTGATTGACACATTTTTGATATGGACACCTGCAAGTGGGTACTCTAGTGAAGCTTAAAATACTGATCTTTATGTTCCAGTGCACTGTCAAAGTGGTAGCATTTTGTGCACTGCAGCTGGTAACATGGAGGGCATATGGTATAAATTTGGTTTACATTCATTTTGATATCAAGGATTGTAGCTTTCATGCCAAAGATACAAAGAATATACCATATGAAGATTGATATACAGTAACAGTCAATGTGGGATGTGTATGGTACTCAAAGGTTACATACTGTTATTCATGGTGACCTGACGTTAGAGTCATGCAATGACTTTAATATCACCAACATGGCCTTCCTGAGCACTCTGATTAAGAATGGGGCCAATGAATAAAGGTGAACCCTCCCACAGGCAGTGCAAAAGGGAAGGGCTCTTCAAGAATGGTGCTTTGCTTCATAAGTAGATACAGAATTTTCATTAAAATGCATGGAATAAATGACCGAAAATTTCAATATCATAGTCCTGTCATCATGAAGTCGATAACTGCATCACCTGTAGGACACGAAATCTAATGAACTCCCTGAAGGTCAGGTGAAGGCATGTGTGGACACATCCTCAAGGAGATTGAGCCATTGGAGAACAGGTACTGGCCTGATATCCCAGAAGAGACCCCTCCGGAAGCCTTGTGACGGTGTATTAAAATAAAGTGAATTACAAGCATTAATCACAAGGATCGGATTCATACTGATTGACAATGTCAATAAATCACCAAGGGTATGAATAATTTTGAACATCGCCCAGTTTGGATAACTTTTTTATTGTTATGCAAATGAGGTGAAACCGGAAACGGCATTCATTTGCAGATGACAACTAAATGTATTCAAGTGATGTGCAAGTAACTTCATTTAACCATTCATTTTTAGGAAAAATGCAAAAAACTATAATTTTCCAAGGGGTATGAATAATTTTGTTGTTAACTGTATGTATATATATATATATATATTATATAAAAACGTACAATCACCAGAACTGGTTGTCGCGTACGTGGCAGTAATCATCAGGTGCAAACACATTAGATTTTGAAGTGGGCTCTGATTGTGATGTTTTTCACATCAATTTCATCTAATTTACTCTTAAATACAGTTATAGTTGGGGCATCACGGATGTCTGTGTTGAGAAGATTCCATTCAGGGATCGATCTTGGATACAATGAGTGGCGATAACAGTCCTTATTACATGCAGGAGCTTGAAGTTGGTGATTACTTGGGATGAGAGCATGAGATTCTTTATACAAGACGGTGAGGCGAGATTTCGTTCTGCGGTCTTCCAGAGATTCCCAGCCGAGGTCTGAAATGATCTTTGTGATGCTCGATTCTCTGGAGTAGTCACCTGCTGTGAAGCGGGCTGCTCTATGTTGGACTCTATCCAGTTTCAATTTATCGGACTTATGGTGGGGATCCCAAACGGCTGAGCAGTACTCAAGCTTTGGTCTAATGAGTGATTTATAAGCAATGGATTTTGTACGAGTACTGCAATGATGGATGTTTCTTTTCAGGAGACCGAGAGTCCTGTTGGCTTTTGTGGATATTTGGTCAATGTGACGGGCCCAGGTTAGGTCGTCGGAGATTTCGACACCAAGATAAGGATGGTGCTTGACTGATTCAAGTTGAACGTGTCCCATGTAGTACTGTTTTTTAAGTACTTTTTTCTTATGACTGATAGAAATCGAATAACACTTGGATGCATTAAAGGTCATCTGCCAAGTTTTCCCCCATCTGAGCATAGAATCCAGGTCCTCTTGGAGAAGGGTGGTATCATGTTCATTATTTATTTCTCTATATAGTATACAATCGTCGGCGAATAGTTTCACATTTGATTTGGCCATAGAGGGAAGGTCATTAATATAGACAAGGAATAACAAGGGCCCAAGTACTGTTCCTTGTGGAACGCCGGAGGTAACTTTACATCTGTCTGAGGAAGCTCCTTCCAGGACAACTTGTTGGTGTCGTTTAGTGAGAAATTCACCAATCCAGTTGAGCGTGTTATTTCTAACGCCCATACTATGTAATTTCTGGAGGAGTCTCTGGTGGGGTGCTGAATCGAAGGCTTTTGAAAAATCAAGTAGAATCAGATCAGCTTGACTCCTAGAGTCGAGGGTCTTGGCCAGGTCATCAACCAGTGCCGTCAGTTGGGTTTCGCATGAATGACCTCGGCGAAAGCCATGCTGAGCGTCAACTAGAAGACCATGTTTCTCCAGATGAGACATAATGTTAGTAAGTATGATATGTTCTAAAATCTTGCAAGGAACAGATGTAAGCGATATTGGCCTATAGTTGGCGGGGTCCGACTTGCTGCCTTTCTTGTACAATGGCGAGACATTGGCATCGAGCCATGCTGATGGAAGGTCACCAGTATCTAAGGACTTTTGGAATAACTTGGCAAGTATCGGACTCAATGCGGATGCACATTCTCGTAGAATCATGGATGGGATAGCATCAGGACCAGTCGCTTTGTTTGTCTTCTGCTCTTTTAAAAGTTTTTCTACTCCAGCTTGTGTAATGTTTATTTTAGAAAGGTTGGGTATATCAGATTCTGGCACGGCTGGGAAATTGATCATGTCTTCTGTTGTAAATACTGAGCTAAATTGTTCATTTAGGATATCGGCCTTTTCTTTAGCTGACGACGCAAGACGCCCATCAGTCAACAATGAGGAAATGCCAAAAACTTCACGACGACAGGATTTTATGAAGTTCCAAAAGGGTTTAGTGTTCTTGGATAGTAATGAATCACCTATAGTATTCTCCATATACTCCCGCTTGGCTTTTCTTATCATCCTGTCTGTTAATCTACGATGTTTATTAAACTTTTCTCTATCATGGTTGGTTTGGGTTTCCTTTGCTTTCCTATAAAGCCTTTTTTTCTTAGTGATACTACGTTTTAAGGAACCATCGATCCAAGGGAGTTTCCATCTTGAAGAGGACATTTTTGATGGGATGTGCCGATTCATTCCATCAATGATGACTTCGTTGATTTCATTGCACAGCTCATCAGTAGACATGGAGTCAACATACTCGGTTGTCATTTTATTATTATACTCGAGCAGCATGTTACTGATGGATTGAAAGTTAGCCCTTTTATAGATGTAAATCTTACGCTTGACCGGACGTATCAGCTTTGGTTTCACAAGGACATCAGTGATGACTATATCGTGGTCGCTGATTCCTGGGATGACTTTAGTACTTGTTGCAAAGGAGGGAGAGTTTGTGAAACAAAGGTCTAGAATATTTTTGTGCCTTGTGGGTTCTTTCACTTGTTGATGAAGATGGAAATCAAGTGCGATTTCAACCATTGCTTTGCTGGGACCTGCATTTGATCCACCCGGGACGAACTTGAAGTTTTCCCAGTCAACATCTGGTATGTTAAAGTCGCCAAGGAGCCAAATGGATGCGTGTGGTGGAATTCTACTCAAGGAGATTTCGAGCTGCTTGATGTAGTCAGCATCAGAAGATGGGGGGCGATAAAAGGCTCCTATATACAGCGGGGTAATGCCTTGTATGTGAATACTAACCCACACACATTCACAGTCGATCGACAGGTTTGGTTCTTCACTTGCTAACAAGGTATTTTTTGTTGCAATGAACACACCGCCCCCGTGAGAGTCCGTGGATCTGTCTTTACGATATACTTGGTAGTTGGTAGGAAAAATTTCTCCATTACTAATGTTGCTATTCAGCCAGGACTCTGTACCAATAACTATATCTGGATCTTTAGCGTCAAGCAGGACCTGAAAATTGTCACGCTTAGCTCTAACGCTTTGACAATTTACGTTCATAATTTTCAATGGTTTGTTTTTACCTTTATTCTTACGTATATTAGCTCTATTTGAACATGATATTTGAGATTTAGTGTTGGGACTAGAAGTACGGTGAGGATTCATAGAAAGTTCATGGTTCAGTGAGTTTTCATCCAAACTACAATTGGAGCCCCCAGGTGTTAACAGATCAAACGAATTTGATAATTCAAAGGAAGAGTCAAACAAAGAAGATGCAAAGTTCGGCATGCCGCATGAATTACAAATCCACTGGTAGGAAGAGTGGGCCTGCAACACTTCAAAGACTTCATCACTCATCATCAAGCAATGTTTATGGTACCAAACGCAACATTCCTCACACTCAATGGCTTGTTGTTTCCATTTAACTGCTTTATCACACACGCCACAGGGGTACTTGAGTTTGTAGGGACCGGGGTTTATGTTCACATCTCCGGACAATAAAAGCAGTAACAAATTCAGGTGTGTGGATATGTTCAAGTTAGAAATAGGTATTGTACTTGGCGATGGCAAAGATGATCGAGAAGAATGAAGAAAGACATGGAACAGACTCACCGGCATGTCGTTGTTCAGATCAGGCAGAGATGAGCATACTGACGCCCAGTTTTCTGTATCCAAGATGGCGGACAACCTCCAAGGCGGGAGATTTGTCGTGGTGGTGGAAAATTCCCCAGATAAGACGAATACTCTCAAAATGATGCACGAACACGTTAAAAAGACCATTCATCATTGCACATGTAGAATACGATGGTTAAAAACTTGTAAAAAACAGCGAGAAGTTCACATAAGACGAGAATGCCAATACGAGTATTTATTGTCCATTGGGCGCGTATAACATGTCCACACACAATCACAGGCAAGATTTGATAAAAAAATAATGGTTAAAATTTTACTAAAAAATTTCTAAAATCCGCGATAAAAAGGTGGACGAAGTGATTGTCCCAATATAATCAGTCATTTATTTGATAATAAAAACACGGATGACTCAAGATAAAGATATTTTAAGATTAAAAATGATAGCCGGAGCTATCAAAAAAAGTGTGTGTGCACCCGATGACCACTTCCGCTTCCTGACAAAATCTAACAGGTGAATAAGACAAGTTTCAGTGGAATAACCATTTCTAAAACCAGATTGAAATTCGTATATTTTTGTTTTCTTCAAAGTAGTTCTCTAATTGAGCATACACACATTTCTCTAGGACCTTCGAGACTATACTTAAAACGCTCATCGGTCTATAATTGCTAACATTAGAGATAGATAAGTTAATAATGTAAGTTAAAGGTTTATATAAATATTTAGCTCCATCCTTCAAAAATCTGGCAGGTACCAAGTCAAGCCCGGTACTTTTTTATATTTAACTTATTTAATTCATCTAAAACAAACTTTTCTTTGACAGGAGAAAAAAGAAAACAACCTTTCGACACACCCTTAGTGTCGTATAATTTTTGTAATTTAACACTGTCCGTTCCAAATTCATTTGCGTTGCTATCTGGCAGATTACTAGCTAATTTTTCTGCCACAGTTGTGAAATAATTGTTAAATTCGTTCGCTATCCTCATATTATCATGAGATAACTCCCCTTTGATATTAATAACATTCTCTTTAATATTCTTTTGTTTGTTTTTACAACCTAAATCTTTCAGATTCTTCCACAACTTTTTAGAATCATTTTTATGCTCATCAATTTGATTTTGGAAGTATTCATCTTTAGCCTGTCTCACTTTTCTTTATATTTCTTTTCTAATTCTAAATTATCACAATCCTTTTTCATTCTTTTAAAAGCTATATTTCTTTGTTTTATTAACGAAATAATTTCAGCATTCATCCACTTATCGGTTCTTTGCTTAATTCTTACTTGTTTTAATGGAGCACATTTATCAACTATAGACATGAAAATATTTTTGAAAATTGACCACGCAGTATTTACTTCTTTACATTCTAATATGTCAGACCAATTGACTCGAGATAAAACATTATTAAAATCATCTATACAATAGTTTCTCATACACCGAATATTTATATTTCTATGCTGTCTGAATACAGGTCTTATTAGCTTCCTAGAGCAGTAGGTTAAAAAATGATCACTTAGGCCAATTTCAATAACTCAATAGATCGCTTCAAATCGCACAATGGCGGGAGGTTGGGCAGGATGGGGCAGCTCGCTCATCATTATGATGAGCCATGTTCAGCTAATGTATCTAGATCGCTTCAAATTGCATAATGGCGGGAGGTTGGGTAGGATGGGGCAGCTGACCTGCCACTCTAGGTACCAAACTGTTTGCTGGGTCGAGTTACCATCGCCCAGCAATCACGTTACAGCACATCCCAAACACTTGAGGCAAAACATTTCCGCCAGTCATTCAGTCACTCTGTCAAAATGCTCTAAATTGTTTACTCTGTACTTTTACGGTAATATGTAATGATAACCGCATATTTTCATCTAGCTAGTCAAATTGTCTCGTTATTTACTTACGTGCTTAGCTATTCAAGAGTAGGGGTAGTAGGTATGATTACCACACTCCCCACTATCATGAGGATAGAAATGCTCCCAGATTTTTAAACATACTGGAAGTTAGTCAAGTTACTAAGTTGTGAAGAAGTTGTGGGGATGGTATGGTGTATTTAACAAAAAATTCAAACTAAAAATATGTGCGTGTTCAAAAACCTCCTCACTAAATTTAAACTTAATTTGATCTCACAAGAAATGAATGAAAATTAACACAATCAAATTAATTGCTGGTGGTTTAATGTTTGTATATATTCACCAAAACAATTTCAAATAAATATACAAAGTAAATGCTTAATTACAAGTGGCTCTGTTTCTATAGCGGAAGGCCGCCGCTGTAATAAGCATAAAAAATGTAAAGAGTTGTGTGAGCACAAGCTAATTTGGCGAAAGTTGTGGCTCACAAAATATAAGTAAACGAATACAAAAAAAAAGGAATGGTTAAATGCTTAAACTTATGTGATATATATGTCAAAAATATGTGCGCCTGGTTGGTGCAAGATGGCAATCAAAACTGGTGCCAATTCAATCAGATTAACAATTCTGATTAAAAAAAATGATCACTAAAGTAATTCAGCACTTAGGTACAAGAAATACGATAAATTGCTCAAAAAGAAGTGAGAAATAATATGCCCTCAGTTATGGGTTGCTTGGCAAAAATGTTTGGGTGTAAAACTCACGGCAGCAACAGAGTCAGAATGTCCGTTGAAACCTAGGACAGCGTAGATGGACACGTGGTATTCGCCCGCGGAATGCAGCGGTGAGCCCGAGTCTGTTGGAAGTTCAGATGAGCTAGGTTGACGGCTCTAGGTACTCGATAAAATGAAGGTGTCCAAAAAGTTTCTCAATTCTGCTCCCAGAAGAATCTCGTTGCAGAGATGAAGTAGCTTCGTTGTATGCCGTGGAATAAAAGTCTTACTGTACCAAAAAGAGCTGGAGATGAGACTGTCGAAAATGGAGGCAGCGTTTGGGAAGATGGAGCACCGAGTGCAGCTCCATGACAATGACGTCAACAAAAATGAAAGAATATCCCGGAGGAGCAACTTCCGTGTTGTGGGAATCTCTGAAGCGACTGATGGAAAGGAGAATTGTGACGAGGTCGTGAATGACATCCTGCGATCCAAATTCAAGATGAACGTCAAGGTAGAGCATGCCCATCGGGAGGGGAGGAGAGGTGATCGTCCACGCCACATCCTGGTGAAGACTGTGTCATATCAGGAAAAGGCAGCCATCATGAAAGAAGCGAGGCAAGCTCTACGTGACCAGAGATATTATTTCATTGATGATTTGACGCGAAGAGACTTGGAGACCAAGAAGAAACATACCAAGGAAGTGCGGGATCTCTATGAGAAAGGCACCAAGTTGAGGTTTTATGCTGGTCAATGGAGAGGGGATGGAGGAGCACCATATTTTACTGAGTAGTGCAGCTTTAACCCAAATTTATTGCCTAATGCAGAGAACGAGGCCATATCCTCAGATAAGCCTCTGTGGTTTAGCTTGCAGCTACTGAGGAGCCCAGCCACACTTGTTTATACAGCTTGTTTTATGAACTAGTCTCACTGGCAGACCCCAATACTTATTGATGTGATCATCCCACATTATTGTACATTGGTTTATATGGTTGATAATGATTTTTATGTATTGTATCACTGTTCATAGTGCATACCAAACATGCAGGGTCTGAGAAGTGGTCTAACCATTCCTACATCCAAGACTTGTACCAGATGTTTTGTTTCTTTCTGGTGACAGCATACACTCACTTCTCTGTCTTCCCAGTTTAGTTGCAAAACATTTCCATGGTTATTTGCTCCTCAGGGGTGATCATGTAGAATATTTTAGTACAGAAGTACGCTACCTATGCCTATTCTAATGACATATTAGAATAGGTGTAGGCATAATCTCATTTTCTGTTTTTATGCTATTCAGTTTGTTTGGTCTTTTTCTTTCACAAAAAATTACCTCTGCTCTATCAACCCACTTCTTTTGTCTAAATAGTTTAATGGAGAGGTTTGTTAACACTCTTTTGCCATATGTGTTGTTTTGTTTTGTTTGTTTGTTGTTTTTGTTTCCATATTTATATTGTTTATTCTCTATTGTACACTGTATATATGCATTCTTACTCTTTTCCGCCCTCCCCATCTCTTCCCCAATCTATCTCTCTCTCTCCTTCCTGCCCTTCATTCCCCTACCTTGCATGCCAACTTGTGTATATCGAATGGGTCGATCCCGTTGATATATGTGTGTTTGTTTATTTGAATTTAAATGAATATTGAAGAATATGAATTACAACAAAATAACGATTGTCAATATTATGTGCCACATGAGTTCTGTGTGGACATGTCTCAATATTCCCATGAAACGCAATTGTTGAGTTTTTTACATTGTAATGCAAGAAGTCTCCCTAAGAATGTTGATAATTTAAATATTTTGTTATCCTCGTTGAAATTTAGATTTTCAATAATTGGAATAACTGAAACATGGTTGACTGCCAAGTCTCCTCCTCTGTTTACGTTAGAGGGATATAAACAGGTACGTAATGACAGAGCGAATGGGCGTGGAGGTGGTGTTCTCTTGTATATTTCAAACATATTGGCATTTAAAGTGAGACATGACTTGGGTTTTAAAAATAACAGTGCCGAATGTTTGTGTGTGGAGGCAGACATTCCCAATGAGAAAAATATGATTGTTTGGTCGTATATCGCCCACCAAATACAGATGTGAATCTATTTTTGGACGATCTTGAATCATTATTGATTGATATTAATGAATTGAATAAATCTGTCTGTATTATGGGTGATTATAATATTGATCTATTATGTAATAACCCGAATACCCTTCGTCTCCGAACTATTTTGGAATCGAATGCCTTTGGAATATTGATTGATAAACCAACAAGAATTAATGATCAGTCATCAACACTGTTGGATAATATTTTCGTAAAGACGGAAAAAGGTCATAGTCAGTCAGGTTTATTCTATTGTGAAATATCTGACCATTTACCAGTGTTCTGTATACTCTATGACCATGTTATAAAGGGGCCACGGAAGAAATGTAATGATAGCAGACGAAATTTTGACAACGTTAACGTACTCAGTTTGAATAATGATTTAGCCTTAGAAAAATGGGTTGATGTGTTAGCCTGTGATAACACGGAGAAGGCCTTTGAATTATTTGTGAGGAAGTTTTCTTTTTATTTTGATAAGCATATACCATTGGAACGCATAAGAAGGAAGAAGGGGAGGAAACCTTGGATTACGAAAGGAATTCTTCAGTCTATTAAAAGGAGAAATGTTTTATATAAAAGAAGTGTAAAGAAACCCTCACCCGTGAATATTGAAAAGTATAAGAAATATCGTAATAAGTTGACATCAATCATTAGGTCATCACGGAAATTATTTTACTCAAAGAAATTCGAAAATGCGAGTGGCAATATGTCCTCCACCTGGAGAGTTGTGAAAGATATTCTGTGTAAACGCAACCAAATGGAAGCTCCTCATAAAATTGTAAAAGATGATAAAGAAATTGTTGACCCGAGAGATATTGCCAATATGTTTAATGAGTATTTTGCTAATATTGGGCTTAATCAAGCAAAGAAAATAGATACATCTGGAACAAATTACAAGGAATACCTTGTTAATCCCTCCCAGGCATCTCTCTTTTTAAAGCCTGTGGATTCTTCGGAAATACTCGATATTGTATTATCACTGAAAAATAGTAACTCCTGTGGGCATGATGAGATAAGTACTTCCTTCGTAAAACAGGTCATTGGTCTGATTTTGGTTCCCCTGGCACACATTTGTAATCTCTCTCTGATAACTGGAGTATTTCCTTCTTCTTTAAAGCTTGCTAAAGTTGTTCCTGTTCATAAAAAAGATAATGTTATGAATATCTGCAATTATAGACCAATTTCAATTTTGCCAACCTTTTCAAAATTATTAGAGAGGGTTGTCTATAATAGGCTCTACGCATTCTTAGAGAAGCATGAGTTGCTCAATCCAGACCAGTATGGGTTTCGTAAATCACATTCAACTGACCTTGCATTGTTGAAATTTTATGACCGTGTGTCTCAGGCCCTTGCTGATCGTCAGCATGTGGTTGGAGTATTTATGGATTTGAGTAAGGCTTTCGACACTCTCGACCACTCAATTTTGTTGTGTAAACTGGAACATTATGGTGTACGGGGTATCGCTCTGCGATGGTTTTCTAGTTATTTATCTAACAGAAGACAATATACATGTCATAATTCTGTAAACTCTGATATTCTTGTTTTAAAAAGTGGTGTCCCTCAAGGTTCTATTCTAGGGCCTCTATTGTTTCTTATATATGTTAATGATATATGTAATGCATCTACTGCCTTGCAATATATATTATTCGCAGATGATACAAGCGTTTTCCTCTCTCACCGTGATATACACACAGTCAAGACTAGAATTAATATTGAGCTTCCTAAGTTAACACAATGGTTTCGAAGTAACTTGTTAGCTTTAAATGTATCAAAAACAAACTATATTCATTTTAAGGGAAGGAAGATTTGCAATGAGCAACAATTAGTAGTTAGACTGGATGATGTGGAATTGGAGAGGAAGGTTTGTACTAAGTTCCTGGGTGTTCATATTAATGAGAAGCTAGACTGGGATGACCACCGGAACAGTATAATGTCTCCAATTTCTCGGAGTATTGGGATTTTATATAGAGTAAGATATCTTGTGTCTGACAGAATATTATTGATGATATATAATACCTTGTTTTTGCCATATATTTCTTATTGTAATATTCTATGGGCAGTGTCAAAGAGTGTAACAAGTGACATTCATCTGTTACAAAAGAAAGCTTTAAGAATTTGTGCTGGGGTTGGTTATCGTGAACACACAGATCCCCTGTTTGCTAGGTTTAAATGCCTTAAAGTCGGTGAAATTAATTTTCTTCAAACCTCTTTATTTATGTATCGTTATAGTACTAATGTTTTACCTGCCTCGTTTTCTTCCATGTTCATGGAAAACAATGCTATTCACTCTTATTCGACGAGACAAGCAGCAAACTTGCACTTGTTTAATCCACGTACAGTATTGGCACATAAATCAGTGAGACATACTGGTCCAGACGTTTGGAATTCTTTACTAATTGAAACACGTAATTTGCCTACAATTTACTCTTTTAAAAATGCAGTCAAGCGCATGCTCATTGCAAACATTTTTATTTAAGATATTTGTTCTATTAGTTGGTTGTTAATTCCCCATAACACAGCGTGTACTTAATTATATTATGATTGTATATATTCTATATATGTATACATGTATAATTTGCCATGATATGTAATTATGCGCAGTGGTATTGTTAAAGGGAAATTAACCTCAGCGTATGAATTAGCTTATTTTGAATGGTGTAGTATATGCCTCTTATTTGATACATGCAATTTCATGTAAAAACACAGGATATAGATATAAATCACTATTTTCCAGCCAAGTTATCGTCTGCTAGCAATAATAAGGGGGCTGCCATTACTTTATGTGTACACGAACATATTTTTCATCCCAAGTAAAATTTCCTTCATCGTTAACTTGTAATTGATTTTTAGAGGACAAATATATATTAGATAAAGTCACATATTCTGAAATGTAAGTTTAGTTTTATATATTTTTTAAAAGGTCTTAATTTGTTCATAAAAAATATACTTCATAAAAAATATACGTCAAGGACGGAGAATTGACGTCAAGGACGGAGACAATCGTAACAATACCAAAACAAAGCGAGGAATCTGCTTTACAGGATGGCTATTAGAACTCATGGGTCGTCAATTATCTAGGCCCATGGCCAATAACAATCGTAATACAATCAGAACAAAGCGACGTATCTGTTGTAAAGGTAGGCTATTATCAATGCATATGGTACCTAATGATCCGTGTCATGCACAAAATGGCAGCCTCCATGGAAAGACGTAGCAGACAATAGGTGCATCAAGAATATCACGTGGGGTTACTTGTCCTTTAATTAGGGCATCTTCCCACCACCCCCCCCCCTCTCTCTCTCTCTCCCTCCCCCTCTCTCTTGCTTGTCTTACGTTTTCTTCTCTCTCTCTTTTCTCTCTGTTTCTCCTTCAGTATGGATGGACTGCACCTTTATCATGTCTACTACATTTTTCTTGCTCTAGAACGTACTGTAGAGATTTCAATCTTATTCTTTATCTGTATTTGTATCTGTATATAGTGTATTATATTTGCACTTTTTTTGTTGTTGTATTTAATCTATTAATCTATGTTTACTTTTAAGAATGTATGAAATATGTAAGATGTTAGGTATGGCAAAACTTCAAGCGTGCAGCTTATATTGCCAGACCTCTGTGTGTTTCTATTTTCAAAGTTTGTATGTATGAAACTGATTATTGTGAAACATGCAGGAATCAAATAAATAAATAAATAAATAAAGCTGGCTAAAACAGCTAAGCCAGGTGTCAGCAGGTTGCTGAAGAAAGTTCTACGGGAGTCGTACCCGGTTAAAAAATAAGCTTCAATATAAACTAGTGTGCCTTCTCAGTGACTGATGTAGGAGTGAAAAAAAGAAGCACAGACTTTCACTTTATATAAACATGTAGTGGAAAAGTACTGTAAATGCTAATTAAGGACAAAATTGGCATGTGATGTTCACATGACCAAAACACAAAAGAGCATAGAAATAGCTACTGTCATGGAAAAAATAGTATGTACAGGGAGATCCAGACAGGTGTAATGTTATGTAATACAAGTACAATGTAAAACACATGTTTAGATAATGGTAGACAGAATAATTTCCAATGGTAATATATCACATGTACAGGAAATGGCTGGTTGTCACCAGCTGTATAAAAAAAATAAATCTGTCAGCTATTTTGGATTAGCTAAATAAAGAGGAATTGATCTTAAATGCATAAAATTACATTTAACCCCCCTCCCCCCCCCCCCAAAAAAAAAATGCATTAACGCTACAAAGTTATTAACACACTAAGTTATTATATGACTGGCCGTGTTATCATGTGCTTGACACAATACAAAGTGTCAAGTTTTTAAGCATATTGTTCTGGGTTGAATGATCAAAGGGCATAATTTGTTTGTTATCAAATTAATAATTCAATCGGAGTACCTTTTGTTTTCTTGTCAATTTATATTTTTGAGCCATTATCCTGATCTACTAAAAAATGATATCAATCTTATGGCTAAGTAGAATGATAATACGATAAACGTTATGAAGTCATTTAACATCAAATCTTGATAATGGGTATTTCTTAGCAGTCAACCAGAATAAAAATGAACAGATACATAAACTTCATAATAAATCATTCCAAATTTGCAAATCATTATGTCATGTCCTAAACCAGTTTTGATAATTTGTGAAAGACACACTACAGAGAGAAAGAAGAAGGGGGTAAAAATAAACAAATGGAACAATTGAATACCCGACTTGTATATGATAGAAATAGCACATTCTCCTTTGAAATCGACAGCAGAGATATCTTGAATTTTTGATCGTCATAAGTGAGGTTTTCTTTTTATGGTTAATATCGATGTCTTGTCTTGACTTGAAGCATTGGCGGATCCAGGTCTAAAATGATCTTCTAAAGGGGGGGGGGGGGGGGGGGGGGGCACGGGCCGGCTGTGCCCCCCCCCCCCTTTAGAAGAGAAGTATGAATTTTGACCATAGACGACCAGCCATTTTCTCGATTGTGCCCCCCCCCCCTCCCCCCTTTTAGAGTGAAGACCTTTTTTTTTTTTTGCTTGTCAGGGAATTATGGAGGGAAACTGGACTCCCATAACCCCTTACTGTGCGATTTTTGAAGGTTTTGCGAAAAAAAAATTGTTCCTTCCCCCCCCCCCCCATTTAATCGAAATACATAACTGTATTTATTTACATAATTGCATTTATGTTAAGTTTGAAAAGGGTGATTAACAAAATTTGCCAAATAATGTTAGTGAATAAATGATGTACAGAAGAATCGATTTCTGTACATAAAGATCTCCGTTACTGTGGAGTATCTTGCTCAGTCAGTAATGATTTCGGGTAGGCCTACGCCGATTGCCTAAAAGATGTAGGGGTGTAAAATCCGTAATCAAGAACACGTTTACTTGCTTAATAAAATCAGTCTGAAATGATTATTCGCGCTATACAAACTCTCTATTTCAGAACGTTTGACTTTTCAATTTAGTATCGCAAGGTGAATAATCATCAAAGTGCGGTTAAAACTTCATAAAATATGGACGTTTTTCTAAAAATTTATGTCGGCCCAATGCGACCTGGCAAAAGTGTGCTGTCGACTAGTTCCTATAGAACTACAGATTAAGAAGCCAAATTTCGAACACGTAGAAGAGGACTAACAGGGTTCGTGTATCGCCTAACAGAAAAAGCTAAACAAGAAAAAATGAACACCTTTCTGATGTTACGACTGAATTCATACATACTTATCAATAGATTATAATTACACAAGTCCATAAACCAAAAGGAAGTGTTACCCAGTTGACCCAAATGGTTAAGAACACCGCTGTTAACATTATAATATTGTGCAATTAACATGGTGTCGAAATCAAAATCAGAATTTACAGTTATTAAGTAGAGATTTCGGAAAAGGAACGTCCGTCGCCTGTGGAGGTGTCGGTTCATTCACTTGACTCTCAATCCAAGGGTTGATATGCACTGTGCGCTGATTACGGCCGCCGGAGCTAAAGTCAGGGTAATAATATCCAAACCATTTGGAAGCGCATAGGGACGTTATAATGTGATATCATAATATGATATGCGCTATACAAGAACTGTTTATTATTATTATTATTATTATTATTATTATTATTATTATTATATATCATTATTATTATTATTATTATTATTATTATTATTATTATTTTTATTATTATTTATTATTATTATTACCCCCTTCCCCTCATCTACGCACAGAAAGGCACTGGTTCACTACTGGCTCGGATGTTTTACCCCTCTGACGTCAAGGTGCAGATCCGCCACCGATTCAGTACATCTTCTCATGACGTTTGGGGCTCTAGATGAAAGTATATACAGATTCCATATTCCGCATAAAATGCTTTTAAATACAGTACTTCATCGAAAGAAAATTGTCATAGCATGATTGAGGAAGTTAATGTTATCCTTGTTGTATGTATCTTCATAAAGTTAATACAAACTTTCCATAAACCTACATAAATTGCTGTTAAAATACTATGGTGAGAAGATGAGTGCTAAAATAAAAATACTTGACCCACGTTACATGGTGATATATTTTTTTGCAATATTTTCTCATCAGTATTAATTGGACAAATGTTTGAAATAAGTTAACTTGTACTCAATATGTGGGGCAGTCTCGTCACTGAAAAAGATGGTATTTATTAAAGAGAACATTAAATATTAACATACAAACGTTTGAACAACGCACAATATTGTAATACAGTTATAATTAAAATTATATGTTTTAGACATCATGTATACATCTTTATTG
Source organism: Heliocidaris erythrogramma (assembly GCA_025617745.1). Lineage (NCBI taxonomy): Eukaryota > Metazoa > Echinodermata > Echinoidea > Camarodonta > Echinometridae > Heliocidaris > Heliocidaris erythrogramma. The sequence continues at coordinate 74,540,179 of CM046853.1, forward strand.
TATACAATTAACTTAAAAGCGGTTTCACATGATTCCAGTAACAAATAATTTCCGTACGTATTTAAAAAAAAATAATTTTCCCTCTTGAAATCAGACCAATCCTGCGCACAACAATATTGATAACAACCTGCTTCAAAAAGTCATGTCCGTTCAAATATATCGAGTTCAGGAATAATGTCATCGAATGCAGACAGCGGTCTGGCCGTTATTATAATAATTACCGTTTCTAAGCGATCACTTTACTCCGACACTTTACTCTGACACCGAGTACAACCTCAATTATACTGCTCTGTAGCGAAATAGTAATAGATTTGGATTGTTCATCTTCATCCTTTGGCTTCTAAGATGGAGTTCATTCGATCACAGATGGTTCGTGTTTTTGTTACTGTGTTTGTTGTACTTTTCTGTGGAGATCTTGCATACGGCGTGGATTTTCTGACAATAGTAAAGGTAGCAAACGTTGGAGATAATATCATCCTAGAATGCTATCCATATAGATATGTTGATAACATTAACAGGTGGTATAGGAATACAACACTCATTGCCGACAGCGATGGCATCAAGCACGATGAGTCTCGTATATCACAATATTATCAATCCGAATATTATGTACTATATATTTCTGACGCTAAAATTGATGATTCTACTATTTACTCATGCTATGACTATATCAATAAGAAGTATTTTCAGGTGTATGATGTACAAGTTATCGGATGTTCTTGCTCTCTTGCATATCATGATAATACTATGAAGGAGAAAGTGATTTGTTATCTAAATAACTACTGGACAACGGACACACTCCCATTAACCATCATAATAAACGAGCACATGAGTAAAACTACTCACATTCAAGGAAACGTCTTCTCATTTTTGATTTCCAGACACGAGTTGTACAGCGATCTTAAAATAGAGTTCAGTCCATACAGTAATGCTATTTCGAATATTACATGCATTTTACATGCTCAGTTCACAACACCATATCCATTTTCACGACATCCTACGACTCCGTTCATCACTCCACCGATTCCAAGAACATGGAATGAAGGATTGACATCATCACATACAGCTTCAAAGGATTTGGCTTCAGATACACCAATTTCTACAGCAAAACATCTTACACCACAAAACAAGAACTTAAGCCCAGAAAACAATGGGGAACATATAACCGTGATTATCGCCATTCTTGGTTCAGTTTTTATATTGATAATGGTTGTTATCATTGTTGTTCTGCGATGTAAGCGAATGAAAAGTGGACAAGGAAACAAACATTACAGAGATGTATCAATTGATAACCAAAAAGAAACAAAAGAGAATCCTGAAGCTTGTTACGAATCGATTGAAGACGGATCTAGAAAGGGAGTAGAGTGTACCACTTCAATTGAAATGTTGAGAACAAACAACCAAGATGGCAAAGATGGAGATTATCAACATATCGATGTGTTGAAGACCAACGTCCCTCATGATTACATGGATTTGATCTCTACGAGTTCAAGACCCCCGGAGAGTGAGATCAGATTTATCCATACTCATACCGAGGCAGAATATGTTAACAGTAAAGTCCGACATCAACCAAAATGGAAAGGAGTGTCCACACAACCAGAGGAACAGTATGATGCACCAGGAATGGGAGATGATGGTGCTGAGAACATAGTTTATTCAGATATACAATAAAATATACTGATTCTTATACCTTATAGCCAAAGTTAACCATACACAGATCGTACTGTTACAAGTCGGGGAAAGAAAAATAACGGCCCTGAATATGAATATTTCAAAAGTTGCTGAAGAGATTTTGGTAATTTATAAATGGTATGTTATCTTTGTGGGATTTTTTTTTAAATTTCATTGACTATTTTTCAAACTGTCATGTTTTTTATGAACTCTTCTGTTTTTGTTATAATAAGACTGTGATATGATAATCCCTGTTAATGTGATTCACCTGCTTTTACCTGTATAATATAACAAAATAATCCGTATCTATTCACTGTAAGTATGGTTATTTTCAATTCAGTTCAACAGAAGGAAAAGTAGATTTGATTTGAAGTTCGGCAAATGTACCTACATCATAATCATGCTTAACGAGACGATTTTATTTTTATTCGTATTCATGCAGACAAATATGAAATCATTGTATATAGTGTGGAAATACTTTGATATCTTATCCGTATTGATTGACAATTAAATCATATAATAAAGATATATCAAAATTTTGTTAAAAAGCATAACGTTTTTATGACGTGATAAGGGCTTGTGTGGTATAGGAGTGTATTCACCAATAGTAAATTTTGTATCTCTCTCTCTCTCTCTATATCTATTATGTTTTACGCTAAGGATTTGGGGCCCTTTTTTGGTTGGAAAAGGCGCCTCCCCTGGCCCTTTCGGTCCCCACCTTTTGGTACCCACGGGCGGGGAATGGTTCTTAGAGTGGTGGGAGGCACATCTTAAGGGCAGACCATATTTCAAAAATTCATTTTTAAACATTGAATTTCCGGAGTAATAATTCTGCCAACCCATGAAGCGGGTTTGTAGCTTCATGCCCAACCCATACCCTTTACATGACTTGTGAAGGGGAGAAACCTAATTGGTGTATTGCAAAGAACAGCGTGACGTGTACTCAAGGCCATATCCGCATGCATGGATGGCTTCAATGTATAGTATATACGGCGCAACAACACACGTGTTATTCGTTCCCACAGCGCACTTCTACATGTACTGAATGTACTATGTTTCACGCATATAGAGGGGGGGGGGGGGGGGGGGGCATAACACGGGTTACGCGTTTATGGTATCAAAAAAAAAAAATCAAGAAAAAGGATATCAAATTCAGATATGATAAGAAGAAGATCAGCGGAAGGGGGAGGTAGGCTTTGGAGTTTAGAGTTTAGGGTTAGGGTAAGTGTTAGTGTTTAGGGTTTACCTAACCGCACCTTTGGGTGGTTGTCGCATAAGTACTTCCTATTATCAACAGCTCAATTGACATGAATGGGGAAAATGGCTTTCATACCGTTGGAAAGATGTTATTGTATATCGCCTCAATTCATTCCCTTATATGACAGACTAAACCGATATGTAGTCATCATTCGGTGGAGGGGAGGTGTAGGAGATCACGTCACTTAGGTGTAAAGAAGGAGCCCCCCCCCCAAAAAAAAAAAAAAAAAAAAAAAAATATATATATATAAATATCTATAAATAAATAAATACAAAATAAAAAATTGAATAAATAAATAAATAAAATTAAAAAAATCCTCCGAAAATATTTACACTATGATGTGAATACGTATAGGATATTAATCCCTTCTCCCCTCGCGCTGGGGGTGATGGGATGCCAATGGAATAGGGGAGAGGGGAGAGTAGTAGGGAAGAGTCAATCCGTCGGTCCTCCCAAGACCCATATAAGGGGGCCATAATCCCCCTGAAAATAAAATGACACTAAATTCATTTTTTCTCATTTTTGCATCCTTTACAGGGGACATACCGCTAATTATACATGTTATGTTTTCATGGCCTTAATTTCTCCGAGTATTAAACCACAGAAACATGGCAAGATCAAATCATAAACACAGCTAGAAAACAAAGCATCCAAGAATCTTCATTTATGATCGCTATAAAAAGAAATGTAGTAGTGTTATGGGAATTATGCAAATCATGTTAATCACATTACGGCTGACTTTTTACTCACGAAAGAAAATGTGAATATACTGTATGTAATGTATTTCGATCTAGATAAATGTATATTATGTTTGTTGTAAATATGTGTACTTTGTACCTGTAGTTTAACTTAGATGAATGGTGTTGTTATAAAATTATCATAAGCGGTTATATCAAAGTACTGTTATCGCTGCACAATCGGTAATTAAATGAAAGTAGTAAACATATAAGGAATAGAAATGAACAAGAATCTTATGTTTTATGCCATTACGGGACTGATCAATGTGTGATAGCGTCTGAACGTTTGTGGTTTATAATAAATCGGTGAGAAAGAGATGATTTATCATTTTCGTATAATGTTTTAAGATATCAAGCGTGCTCCTGTTCAGTAAAAAGGCAAAGTGGCTGACAGTTTATATGTTAAATCAATGGTAGAGAACTAATCAGTTGGGTAACATGAAATAATGAAGTTAATTATTCAATTGTCTCCAACGGCCACCAGAAGGTGGTAACACACGCAACTGCTGTGTGATAGGTTGCTCGACTGCTGTGAAAAAAATCACAGGCAGACCGAGCGGGATATATGTATGTTGTATGATGGGGACCCCTGCGCACCTAAGATTTGACTAGAAAAATGTTCTTTTGTATTCCTCTAGTCTAGTGTTTAATCTCCTATTATTTCTTATAGTCTAAAGAGTAAGTGTGCCAATAATCTCATCTAAATTTGAGCAATAACAATGTAATTTTTACAAGAAAAGGTGGCCGTTTCGTCTTGACAAAAACAAACGTGCCCCTTATCTACGCACTCGGCATATTCAATCAATTTATACGCTGTTCGGGATTTTTGCCATGAAAGAAAATGTTGAAGCTTGAGAATGGAATCGCTGAAGCAAGAAGTTTTCTCGATTCTTTATTACTCAACTTTGCCTTCATATATGTCGCTATGGTGAAGACGAAAATTTGGTGGTGGTGTGCGTTTTGTTCTATCAGAAAAGGGTTGCTGCACAGTCATAGGCGCTCTATAACACAGGACTAGTGGTGCGTAGGACTGAAGAGATGTTACTGCGACACAGACGAGACTCGCCTAAAACATAATGTATCGATGACATCATGCAAGAAAGGGAAAAGGTAAACTTGCCACCGGAAAAGATAGAGGAAATTCCTGACTCCTTGATCCATATTTAAGCAGAACCTGGATTGCTGTCGCCAACAGACCAGATTCAAGCGCACTATTTATCACGATTGTTGAAGGGGGGGGGGGGGGCATGTTAAGCTTTCAGAACATCTGAGCTGAAGGTACCAGGGGCCGCGGAGCCTTTTTGAAAGTGGGGGCTGATGACCAAACGTGCACCTCCCTGCGTCTCCTCTTGGGCGTCTTACACAATCTTCATTTTTAAACATACCCCCTCTTACCCGTACCTGCAAGAGCTCTTGAGGCGAAGGTGTGTAGCCCCGTACAGGTACTGTGCCACCGACGCCTGCATGTCACGGCTCCGTACATGCTGTATGGAGCCTTGGGCTTCGTGAGACCACAGCAAGGAGCCGTTGCGATGGTCGCAAGAAGCACGTACAGGATGGGAAGTACGATGGCTGTGCGTGTCACGTGCTTTCATCATAACACGTAGCCACACGAAGGGATTGTTGGAAATTTCCAACAGCCTCCTTGTGTGTCCTGCGTGCTTCTACGTGCTTGGGAAAAAAACGTGCAGACTAGTGCGTGCAACGCAAGAATTTTCTGCGAAATCCGTCGCAGACCACATGTCCGCAAGGAGGTACACGACCGGTTGTGATCTCTATTGTGACACGATGGAGTGAATACAACAGAACTTTCAGTTCTCCCAGGGAAATGTAACTAAGATTTCCCTGGTTCTCCTATATCCTTGTTCAAAAATATGAGAAGACTCGAGGAAATACAACTACATTAAAAAATCCCCGATCTTATTTTGGTAGAGGAAATGTAGCCAAAGGATACAGGGTCACGCAAATAAGCGATCAGGTCATATCCTCAGCATTATGAACAGGACTTACCGATTTCCTATTTTCAAAACATTCCTGTAAATGCATTGATCTAAGTACATTTTCATGTCGGTCGTCATAAGGCATAAATACATGTATAGAGGAAGCGATGATTCGAAAAGTAGAAGAGGATGCTGAAAAAGAATAAGGGAAAGAGAAGAGAGAGAGAGAGAGAGAAGGAAAAAAGGAGAGAAAGATAGCTGGAAAGAGAAAGAGAGAGATGGATGGATTTAAAGATGGAAAGAGAGGGAGGAAGGTGGATGGAAATATAGAGAGGGGGAGAGAGATGGAAATAGAGGAAGAGAAATGTGGATGGATTGATGGATGGAAATAAAGAGACAGAGTATGCGTACTTAATTACCGGTATGTGACGCTGAGAAAGGTGGGCACACAGTGAAAAGGGGTGATATGAAAACAAATATTGAAACAATCATAATATATCACTCTGTTATTATATAGAGAAAATGTATAGAAATCACATGATTGCTTTTAGAGTAAGTCCATTATATCATAACTAGTGGCATGCTGAATATTGTTTGCCAAATTTCAGGATTTTGGTAGTGTGTTTTTAACCAAGTTCTAAAAATCAAAGGCCATTTATCAACATAATATACACTCTTAGAACTAGTGGTAAAATAACATCTGGTTAAACAGTTGTGGTACAAATATGTGTCAAAATGTACACATATCTGTGTAGAAGCATGAAATAAGGGTACACAGCATGCGAGTTTTACACCTGCACCGCGGTAAAAAAGAAACCCGATTCTGGTCAAACTTCGTCCACGTGTCAAAATGTTACCCCATATGTGGTAATCATCAACACACTTTACTCAAAAGGTTCATTGATTCGAAGTCACTACACTCTTAAAAAAAGTTACCCCATTGGTGTTAAAAAATAAAACCAAAATGTGTTAAAAGGGAACATGGTCAAACATCCACTTCCAATGTGCAATCAACTCTGAAATGTGCATGCTCTGTGTCTATAACATAGCTTCTGATGCAATAATAAAATTAATATAATGAAAATGTGAATGTTTTACAATTAAATGAAGAGATGAAATCGGCTGGCATCCCCCACGATCTCAGCAACGACTCCATGATGGCGATGAACTGTAGTGTAGCTTCACCACTGCACTGCATGTGATCGTACCCGGCCGCGTTTCGCGCCTATAATTATTATGTAGAATGGTAATTCGATAGACGTTATAAATAGAGATCAAAGTCAATTAAGAATAAACTACATTTTTATTTAAAATAGATAGAGGAAATATCTTGAACTTTTTTATTCTTATTACTGGGATTTAACCAACCCCCTTTTTTTAATAGTGAAAGTCTGTGTCATTATTTTCATGATTTGAAGTAACGGGATGCAGGTCCTTCCTTCTTTCCTTGAGGTAGAATTATAGCAACAGACAGATTTTCTGGGCCAAATACTGATGTCATTTTGTGGTTTCTAGTATTGGTTACTGTTGTTATGCGGGAGTTTGTCAAACAATCTAAGGTAGTAAAACATGTCCAAGTCCTCAGGACATATCCAATTTGACAATTTCAGACCGTTTGGTTGTACACAATCATCTATTGTTCATTTTATCAGTTCTGAAATACTATTATAAAACATTCCCTCGCAGTATTTATTCCGCTGGTAATGAAATGAATACCCATTTTGTGCAAATCACATCCAGGATCTATTCCCACCTGATTACAGCTATGCGCCTGATTGAAGAGCGCCATCTTAAATACAACCCAATTCATTAACAATGTGAGTGGACCCAAGCTACTCTCGGCCAATTTACGTCGTGATGATGTGGGATTCTATGGCGGGGGGGGGGGGGGGGGGGGGGATGGGGAGGGGGAGGAAGCACAAGTTTTTAAAGTCTGTGACAAAACGAAAGAATCTTAAATGAGGGGGAAAGACATCAAAACTTTCATATTTTGCAGCGGGGGTGGGGGCACAATTATGGGGCATATTTTGTTTACTTAATGTAAACTTAAGGTATCCACGTTTATGTTTTGCCTGTGGTATGTACCCCCATGCTCACTAGATCCGTCACTGGATACGAATACCATTATCATAATAACACAAGTATAAAGAAAGATGGGGGAAGGGATAGATAATGGTAGATAAAGGGGAACAAGGGAGAGCGAGGTGGAAAGAAATTTCCAACCAAGGAAAGAGGGGAAAAAAAGGAGAAACGGGTTTCGTGTATCGGCCATTAGGTAGAACTAAAAGAAGAACAAGTGAACACCGTTCTGGTGTAAGGAATCGAATCTAATCAAAAATATCCTAAAACATTCCTCAATTATGCAAATCAATAGATTATGAATATAAATGTCCTTAAACTGAAAGGAAATGTGATCTTAATCGTAAACGATTACAAATACCACTGTTACTAATGAACTATGATATATATTGTACAAACAATATGATATCGAAATCAAAATCATACAAGTTACAAATTAATAAGAGATGGGGAAAGGGAACATCCAACTCATCCAGAAGGGCACTGGTTCACCATTAGCGCGGACGTTTTACCTCGTTGACGCCAAGGTTCCATTACGCCACCACTGACCACTGATTCTCTACATCTTGTCATAAAGATCGGGGCTTCAGATGGTTACAGCCCTATAGCTAGAAGGTCCGATAGTTAGCGGGTCCGATAGACCGACACCCAGTAGATAGAAGGTTCGATAGACCGAATGTACGAGAGGGTCCAATAGACAGACGGTTCTATAGACCGAATTGGCGGAGGGTCCGATAGTCCGAAGGTTCTATAGATCGGATGTCCGACGGGGTCCGATAGTCAGAAGGTCCGATAGATAGAAGGTTCTATAGACCGAATCGGCAAAAGGGTCCGATAGTCCGAAGGTTCAGTAGGGGTCCGATAGTTAGAAAGTCCGATAGACCGACAATAACGTAAAAAAGGTAAAATAAGTGGATACAATAAGTTTTTTTTTGTTAAAGGGTAATGCCTTATCTTCTTCTATGTGTATTGTAATAAACCGATGCACTAGGTCTGTAGACCCCCCCCCCCCTTCCCCCTCCCCCTCCCTCCCCCCCCCCCAAAAAAAAAAAAAAAATAGGGAACTTATTTTAAAGTTTTGTTTTATACATTTTCAACATGTTAAAAGTATTTTTATCAGACCATCATCATCATCATCATCACCGTGGGGCGGGGGTGGTCCACCCATGCAGCTCAGCCCCGGTTAATTTTGGCACTAAACCAGATATATTGGCAATGGGGAACGCTGACCATTTTTGAAACATGGAAATATGGTGCACACTAAAGCCCCGAGGCCCATCATGCCCGAAGCATTTTTTTGTCTAGTATAGCAAGCTGATGAAAGGGCGTCCCCTTCTAACATGAGTGTTATTTTTTAAACATAGAAATCTTCATTGAAAGTATCTAAAGATAAGATTCTGACAACAAAAGATTCTGACCGATAAAAATGAAATTGTTTCAATTAGGCCCTACCACCTTCTTGGGAGGGGGCGTTTCCATTTTTTTTTTTGAGGGATGTCAGGTGATATTTTTTTTAATGTTCACCGGCTACACCCATGCTACATTCGGGCTTCTTGTTGCTGCAGGACGTAAGAGGTGCTTGCTGCAAGAAACAATCTAGGCCTAGTTTCTTGATTGTATGAGCGAGCAAAGCGAGCGAACGAGAGAGAGAGAAAAAAAAAGAATTTTGTATCCTGAGAATAGGTTCTAGCGTATTGTTATTCCGTTCTCATAATCTGTGTAACATGTTATCGGCATCTTCCGTTCTTATATTGGGAAGAGAATATTGCATGGTCACTGGGCATTATTTCTGAAAATTCATCTCTTTAGCCCCTTTAGGTCAACTTGCCGCTCGATTCCTTTCAATTATGTTGCTAACATTCTTTGAGTAGAGAAATAGCAAAACATTAGCTGGAGATTCAAGATGCAAACCAAATAACTTCCATAAGAATATGACTTATTAAATTTAATTGGCATTGGTTTATATACAAAAATATGGCGATTATATTAATAACTAATATCAATAATGAAAATATAATGGGCATTGGTAAATAACCCCAATAATGCTAGTGAGTTTTTGAATTTCTGTTTTCTTCTCTTTCCTTTCTGATTTCTTCTTTTCTTTTTCTCTTGCAAAAATGAGCTAACTACATAATTATGTTCTGACTATTATGGTAATGAAATTCAGTCGTATGATTTACGTGTTATTGGATGTTCTAATTGCTTTGTAACAGAACATTCAAATCCAGAAAAGAAAAAAGTGATTTGTAATCTGAATAACTATTGGACAGAACAGGTACTCGTACGAAACATCATGCTATACGGAAACATAATTATACCAAAAGGCTGCGATTAAACGAAATTATTTGTCTTTCCCGATTTCTGTGAATCAATTTTACATGCTTGATTTCCAATTCTATCTGGAGTTGGATATCAACTCAAGGATCACATGCATGTTATCAGCTCAGCTCACGACACAGCACCCCTCCATTTTTCATTCAACGACTACTTTGATACCTACGATTACGTCGACATCAACAACCAAAGCTTCAGAACATTCAAATTCAGGTACAACATCAGTTTCTACAGTACATCATACGCTACAAAACAAAAACGCAAACACAGGCAGTAAAGGAAATGGTAATATTAGCATGATCATCATCAATATTGGTTCTGTTTTCCTATTGATACTGATCGTTATCATTATTGTTCTGCGATGTCAGCAAATTAAAAATCGACAAGAAAACAAAGACAACAGCCACGTGTCAATTAAAAAAGAGCATCCTGAAGCTTCTTACGAATCGATTGAAGATGGATCTGGAAAGGGACCCGAGAACACCACTTCGATTGAAATGTTGAGAACAAACAACAAAGATGGCAAAGATGGAGATTATCAACCTATCGATGTATTGAAGACCAACGTCCATCATGAGTACATGGATTTGATCTCTACGAGTTCACGACCCCCAGAGAGTGAGACCACGTTTGACCATGCACATGCCAAGGCAGAATCGACCAAAATGGAAGGGAGTATCCTCGCGACCAGAGGACCTGCATGATGATGTCTCGGTACCAGAATGGGAGATGGTGGTGCTGAGAACAGTTTATTCAGATATACAATAAAATGTACTGAGTCTTATACCTTATAGACTGTGATATGACACATCCCTACTAATATGATTCACCTGCTTTTACTTGTTTAATATAAGAATATAAAAAGCGAAATTTGAAAATGACCGTGTTTTAAGAAACGGGCACAGAATCAAAATTACCTAACTAAATTCATTGATCCTGGTATCATTTTCTTTGGTTGAAGATGCTTTACCCAATGATGTAAAGAAATTTACTTTTCGAAGGCAAAGCCGTTCCGCTTTTTTGGGGACACCGGGTATATATATGTATATATATATATATATATATATATATTAAATACAAAGTCCACGTGTTGGTAAAATATATAAAAAGACAAACTAATAGAAAGTTCATGCTTTTATTAAAAAAAAATATTTTCTCTCACGAATTTTCGGCCGTATTCTTTATCAAGTTTTATATAATATATATATGACTAAAGGGTACATTAGCTGGGCACACAACAATGCGGTTTAATCCGTCATAATAGCGCCACCTACATTAGCGGGACAGTTGAGCATAGAAATAAGACAAAAACTGTCCAGCTAATTTAACCTTTAGAGTTATATATATATATATATGTGTGTGTGTGTGTGTGGGCCTGTTTAGCAGTATGTCCGAGGACATCTTCGGACAGAGAACAAAAAAAAAATCATGAGAACGATGGTCCTCGGAAGCCGGACAATAGTCCTCGAACGTCGAACAATGAATTTGTGCTTTATTCCGTCGACTGTCCGAGGACGAGGAACAATAGAGGAACAATACTTGTCCTCGGAAGTAAAGCCATGTAAAGCTCTGTGTGTGTGTGTGTGTGTATTTATGGAAAGACTAGAAATTAATCGGGTCACTAAACCTGTCACCCGACAGATCACCACTGATAATGATGATGATCATCATCATTATCATCATCATGTAATTAGTGTGTCTTTCAATATTTTCAGTAATTAACGAATTATATTTTCCAGTGTTTCTAAACAATTTGTAAATCACTATAAAGGCCACAGTGTTCATTGTTGACTTTCTTCAAATGCACTTTCAACACTTCACGTTTTGTGGATGTGTTATTCACAGCAAACAATTTCATGAAGATTGACATAATATTATGTATAATTTTGTGTATAATTTTGCAGGCCTCTTTGTTGAGCAAATAGAGGGCAAGCATGTTAATCACATGAGAATAATCAGATAGAAAATATGTAATATTACTGAGAATACTAGCCTTGTGATCTGCATTAATTAGTATTAGATATGAAAAGGCTAAATCAAATTTTTTAAATTCTTGAATTCAAATTTGTGAGCAGGCATTTCCTGAAAGAGTATAATTTTTTTCAAACAAATCTAAAAGTGGTATTTTTGACAGTTTTTTTTTTTTATTAGACTGATGTGTGTTTTCTCTGGATTTTGTATGTGTGTGTGTGTGTAATTGGGTTTTTACAGACGTGTATCAATCAGATATGATTATTTACGTCTGGGACTGACCTTTAACATCACCATCCGAAAGACGTGACTCAGTCTCGAACCTGGGTCCGCTGAATCAGTTTATAACTTCCACTTGTAGCTGGATTACAGACGCACGCCATAACGCCTAGTTGTGATTGTATTACTTTTCTTTTTTATGACCCTAAAAACTAATTGTCTCATTTGGATTTCTCATGACTTTTCAACGGAGTAAGTTCTTGCATTGATACTTGTCTAATACGATGAACAGGATATGCCTAAGTAGTATGCCAAGATTTAGGACAATCTGATAATCCCTTCATAGAAATTTCCATTGAGTTCTAATCGTCCTTTTGCTAGCTTAGCACAACACCTTGCAAATCAGAGTGCTGCAATAGACTGCAAACTTTAAACCCTTATTTCTCAGAAGTAGCATTCTGAGGGACTGTGCATTCTACTCTTTGTACAGTGAGTTAGGAACATCCAATGCTAATGAGTTATATATCATTTTAAAGCTGAGAATCTCTTCTTTCAGAATCAGGCCTTAACTAAAAATTAATATCTGGCAACTTTTTGGTGGTTTTGTGATGCCTGGTCACATTTACAATTGCTTAACCTTCTTTGTTGATTGATAATTAACAATATAAATATTTTAAATATATACCTATACCATACAACTTCAATTTCTCCTTAGATCCCTTAACTTTATATTTCGTTTATATTATTGCATTTATGTTATACCTTGTCAGTTGAACTCTTCGGTTATTTAAACAATATTTATGGTTGTTATAACTGTGTGAGAAGAACTCACCATTTATGTTCAACCTGTTTCTTTAAGGGGAAATAAACTTGAAACTAACTACGTTAGGCAGTATTTTCCGTTACTGAACTTCCTGTGGCCTTTCAATAAAGATGACACGAAATATGAAAGTTTCATATCAAATATGTATAATGCTTACTTATATGTCGAGACTTCATTTAGATGGACCTACTTATTCATCTATGTGGAAGACATAAAAAAACGTTATAGTGATTCACGGAAAAATTGGGATGATCATAACATAGTTTATCGAGGATTATAAATGAAAAGATGTTCGAAAACGAGTTCAATTGCTCCAAAGAGGCGTATAGCTTACTATGCTTACTAGATGTAAATTCCCTTTTCGACTTTGATAGCTTTTATAACCTCTGATTCATCTATGAATATGAAAATTGATTTAGGCAAGGAGTTTCTGTGATAACTCCTTGATTTGGGGGGATCAGATAGGGGAAGGGGAGTTCACTTTTGGGGAAAAGGAGAGGGGTGAGGAAATATTATTCTATACTGCTTTTTTAAAGTCTTTCTTATAAATGACTGGTATGCAAATAATATTTGTCAATTATAGGCCGTTTCTTATCCGCGCAAGGTACCCTAGGAACAGTCCGACACCCGAAAAGATAGCCAGGGTATTTTAAATGTGTCGAAGGTACCGAGGGTGGATAAATATACTAACGTCCAAACATATTTCTTGTTTCATTAAATGGTGACGATAATCCTTTTCATTTGATGAATGGCCCTCATTCAAAAGTGCGCACATAGAGAGCCGACTGATGAAGTAAGATCAAGAAGATTAACTGGCCTGTTATTAGAAAATTCTAATGACCAGTTACGCGGTAAGAAAAAAAGTGCTTGTTCCCATGTCCGCTCTCAAACAATCATTTCACTTGGATCTTGGTCATCCTGAAAAATCATATGTATCTGAATAAATACAAGTGATACTGAAATGTTTTAAAGAAATAGAAAGGTTCTAAAATGAAAAAATAAAAGTTTTTGTTATATAAGCGGAAGCAAGACTGTGTCACAATCGGAATACCTTTCATTTTCCCCCTCAATTCCTGTTTTTTTGCCATTATCATAAGCTATGAAAACGTGGCATAGATATTGTGGGTATGTAGAATGATAATGCGATAAACCTTACAAATAAGGATCAAAGTCGGTTCAAAATATTATAATGTATTTTCTTTTTAAATCGGCAGTGGAAATATTTTGAACTTTTAGATCCTCATAAGTGGGATTCATCCAACCGGTGTTTTTTCTTCTGCGTTTTTTTTAACTTAAAGTCGATGCCATTTCAAGACTTGAAATAATGCGATGCACTTCCTTCCTTCTTTTCTTATGGTAGTATTATAGCAGCAAACTTTCCAGGCAATATAGTCATGTCAATAATGTAATGTCATAATTTGGAATATAAAGTTCATATTAGTTGCTATTTTGTCTCTAGACAAATTCGGTTTAAGCAAAGTAACAGTACCAAAGGGAAAGGCAAAGCTCCCCCAGTACAAATTATATTGAGTGACTATTCATTTATTTTTGTTTGTTTGTTTTCTTAGAAGTCAAGTGAATAGAAATCATTTTTATCTAATTATATCTAATTCAACGGACATGAACGGATGTCTCCGTTTTCAGTCGTTTATGAAGTGTAATAGAGCAGATAGGTTGACGTAACAGGATCGGATTATAATGTATATCTCCAAATCTACTGAATGAATCTGGACGGTAATATTGCCTCATAACAGCTTAATAGCATAGAAATTTACATTGGTGTGCTTTTTCACGTGTGTGTTAAACAAATAGTCCCACTTGTATCAACTTCTGTATAGTTGTAACAAAACATGACAAAGTCTAAACGTGGACAAGCCGAGGACATTTCTGCAAGCAGTCTTGCTAAGGACATGATTCGAGTGGAGGTGTCGATAGCAATTGAGGAAAACCATGAACTTCTTGATACCCTTATAAGTAAGGAAAGAGATACATTGATTGAAGACATTTCGTCCATTATACACATAAATTGGCAGAAAACATCAAGGAGAGGATAGATTTTGATCTGGCTGATGAGAAGATTGACAAAATTGAACAATTGGAGAAGGAATTGGAGAAAATGAAAGATAAACAAGACGAAGCAGAACAGTATTCCATGAGGAACTGCCTGATTTTTCACGGAATCTCCGAAAGGGATGAAGAAAGCACTGATGTAATTGTCGAGAAATTGTGTGAGGAGAAACTAAGCGTTAAGATTGATGATCAGGAAATTGATAGATGTCATAGGCTTGGAGAAAAGAAGGGAAGAGGGGTCATTGTCAAGTTCACAAATTACACAGTGCGTGATCGCATCTACCATTCCCGAAAGATGTTGAGGGAGCAACAGGGACCCCAGGTTTTCATCCAGGAGAGTCTCACAAAACTAAGAGGTGTCCTTTTCTAAGAAATCAAATGACAACATAAACAAATAGTGGAATTCTATTATGAGTGTGTGCTGAGCTGGGGATCACTGACTATTGTATTGCAGAATATGAATGTAACTTCAGCCAGCTCAGCACACACTCATAATAGAATTGCATGCTTTCATACAATACCTCCTCATTGCCTTTTTTCCTGCTGATGCTATAGCATGTCTGACGTAGCAACTCCTATGTTGTTATTGTATCTTGTATTGTAACAGGTGTCATGCTTTGACAAAGTTAAATACCAATTTCACTTGCCAAATCGCTATTAGCTCACTGATGATTGACAGCTGATGTCAAAGGGGGCAAATGGTCTGTAGGAGTTTTTAAATGAGTGGGGCTTAATAGCACGTTGTAGACAATTATTTCAAAAATATTTAAACATCTATGAAACATATTCAAGCATCAAAATATGAGATGTATGTAGAACTACACACCAGTGGCGTATCTAGGTATTCATGCGCCCGGGGCAAACTATGAAATCTGCGCCCCCCTCCCACCATGCCCAAACTCAGATTAATGAGGGTTTTTAATTTAGAAATGACGGTGAAAATGAGTTTTGATGCCCGGGGTTGTTAGCCCAAATTTGATGAGTTATTGTATAAGCGAGGGAGCAACGCGACCGAGCGGCAGATTTTTTTTTCCTTTTCACCCCCGAAATTGGAATTTCTTTTGTATTTTACCTTTACAACAAAAAAAAAATACAGCGACCTAGCAAAAGATTTTTTTTTTTAATTTTGAACAATCCTATTTTGGGGGTGCAAAATGAAAACGCTGAAGAAACATATTTGAGGACTTTTGTAAGGCAATTGCAAGGCAAATTTATGATTTCTTTCGAATGTTCTATACTTTGAAAGTGCTTTTTATGCACTTTTATGCACTCCGGGGGCGCAAAATTTAAAAAGCTCCTGCCTTATGCGGGGGGGGGGGGGGGGGGGGGGGGGGGGGCAAAGCAACTAGAGTCAATTAATGGTTAACACTTTTAAAAAGCCTATGGGGCGCGAAATAGCTACATCTTGAACAAAATTATGCGAGGGAGCAAAGCGACCGAGCTTTAGAAAATTTTCGCATTTCAAGAACTCTAAAACACCATTTCTTACGCATTTTGTCCTTGACTGGGCGCAAATAACCCTCTAAGACCATAAAATTTCGTGTATTTCTCTCCCCTTTACCCTCTCTTTTGCGTTTTTTGCGCCCCCCCCCCCCTCCCCCCGCCTTCAAGTGCCGCCCGGGGCACGTGCCCCCTCTGACCCCGTAGATACGCCACTGCTGCACACCAACATGAATCCACTTGCATTTTGATGGCAGGGACTTTTAAAAAGTTGAGAACTCTAAACAAAACCTGAAAAGAACTTAAATGAGACTTGTGTTCTGTTCTTTTGAACTAGTCTGGTACTACATTGTCATCAGATCACAATGTCAGGTCTCTTCAAAACCCACTTTGTCAATGATTTAGCTGGTAAAGCATTTACACTTTTATTAAAATCAACTGACCAAAAGTATTTTAATCCTCTCATTGCACAATGTACTAATCTTCCTGTTAAATGTTAAGTCCCCTATTTTAATAGGCTATTTTTTGTATACCTCAGCTGACCTAATTTGTTGGGGTTTTTTTTTTAAATTGTGTGTTTCATTAAAATCAAAGACAAAAATCAAAATATTCACGTACGTGCATGTGCGTGCATGTGCGTGCATGTGCGTGAGTGCATGTCTTAATTCTGGAAGTTTTCCGTATAAACACGTTCAAAAAAGAAGAGAGAAAAAGAGACTGGCTCTTTAAGCTGAAGATTGGCCAGAACTTATATTAAAAATAATACTACAACAGTCACGATGATTTAATGGTCATATTGTGTTAAGATATGTTTTTTTTTCATTAAGGCTTTAAATGAATGTAAGGATGACGCAGATTTTATGTTATCGGAAAGGAATGGAAACTCAAATTTCCTCCTTTTCCCGACCGATTGGAGCATCCGAACGCCTGGCAGTACACCATTTTGAAACGCGTAATAATGGCGACATCCGGGTACTTCTGGTCCGAGAGGTCCGACAAAACGTCACAGGGCGGGGCTTATCTGTTCAAAATGGCGACGCACACGATCGATATAGGACCTTCTAGCAGACGACAAAATGATATTTCTAACTACTTGTTGACGGCGTTAGGGGGGCCCAAATGTGTTGAAATTCGACATATATAATCAACAATGTGCCCTTCAACTAAACAGCTAACTAAATCGCCAGGGTTTACCTTCCCTTTAATAAGCGATTTCGTAATTAGGATTTGCGCATGAGCAGATAAAGGTCATTTAACATAAACTGGCATGTTCGTTTAAAATGCACTGAGATAAGCGTCGACTGTGTAATGATTATTCATATATTCATTTAATTATACTTTTCATTAAATCCACTGAAAAGAAACAAAGTGTTCATTGATGGTTGGTATTTGACAGTGTTTGACAGTCTGCCAAATGATAGCCAACTTGCAAACAATGCGCTTTCCCAAGTGTTCATTGACGTGCTATTCTAGTCACCTGATCTACGATATCTTTCTTTCATAGAGTTTGAATTCTTTAGGTTGCTATGTCGGACAAGCTTACGTATTATCTTTCTTTGAAAAGATACCTATCCTAATGAAAAAGGGAAAGGTCATTTGCGAAAAGTTGCTCATGGGCCAATAGACCTGTTTACTCAGTGATTCAAATTTATGGATGTTTCTTTCCTGGGGACCTAGTAACGAGGTATCCATTAACATGTTATTAATGAATGAACTACAATACTTGGAATCGAGTTTGCATACATTACTTATTGCTATGTCTGACAAGCCTCTGCCAAGCTTTCAGGTTGTCAAGAACAACCGTTGTTTCAAAAGTATGTATAAAATTTGAATCACTTATTTAATAGTAAACAGGTCTATTACGAAATCGCTTATTACGCAACTGTAGTGCAAGAGCCATCATCTGCTGCACAGGCATGGCGTGGTAAGTAAAACTTTAAGACATTAAATTTAGAACTTCTGTAATTCGATGCGAATAAAGGTATCAAATAATATGATAATTACATTAATTTTTGTGGTGGTGGATATGAAACATGATGAAAAGCGATGAAGTGGAAATGCCATGTTTCAGCGTGTGGCCAACTGTCTACGGTACGCGTTGTCGACGTTGACATGAAAATTGTTGATCAGCCAGGCATGGGGCGCGATCGACCGCACGGGCCGGGGCCGGGCCTGGGAAGTTTGGAAGGCAGTTTGTGTGCTTTGTTTCGTCACGATTGTGGATTGCCGAAATGGAACAATTAAACCTCCGAAATTGCCTCTTCTTTGTCTAAAGTAATTCTCAGATGGTTAAATCCACATGCCATGGTTTTAGTCGATATCATCTATGTATATAACCAGTTCATATCAATCTAAAAACAAAATCTAGACCTTAGTGTAGGGCTGTTTAACAGACTATAGAAGAGTGAGTTTTCAGCACTACAGGTATGATTTTGTGCATACTGTTTGTGCGTGTTCTTTAGTACTATATTGGGTGCAAAAGTGTTAGCACTAGTAGTGCCGTTTTGGGGGCTCTAAAATGAGTTATTTAATGCACTAGAAGTGTTGTTTTTGCGAGCTGCATGCGTCTTATTGCACCAGAAGTGTAAGAGGCTTACACTTAAAGTGTTTAAAGTAGCACTTGGACTGATGTTGAATTATAGCACTTGTACAAGTGCTATTTTAGCACAATTTGTGCAGTCCCTATGCATACCCTTACGGGTGCTTCCTCCAAATCTTGAGGTGCTAATAATAGCACTTTATTTTTTAGAGTGTAGAATACTATTTATGACCTAATTTGTTGGTCAACAATAGGCAGTTAATGCCCTTATAATAATAATGATAATAATACAATACATTTATTAGGCGCTTAATACGGATGTTTCTAAGCGCGCGGTTTACCGGAAAATTAAGATTAAATCCAAATAATACAAAAATACAAAAATTATTAGAAACCTTATGTTATTCAAACAATGGATACAGTGTATAAATACGGTAAATGAATACTGAAAATCAAAGTCGGTGTGCACCTCCATCATATTCATATTTGACTTATTTAACATCGTGTACTTACATTGTATGTAAGGTTACAAATGCATGTTATCTTGTGGGGGTCTATAAAGTAGCTATCATGAACTAATCGACCTAAATTTGCAGCCTGTAAATGTTGCTCATATGTATACATGTATACGACCACCAGAGTGGACGTACGAAAGTAATCAATATAAGAAAATAAAATAAAATCATAACAGTATATCACTTCACAAACCCATAGAGATCATTTTACTCTTAAGACTGATCTAGTGACATTTCTACGATTTAGGTTTATTTTCCCCCAGTTCATTTGGGTCTTGATACATTATCTTAAAATGTTTGTGCAATATCCTTGTGTCTTATGCGAACAAATCATATTTTGTGCACGATGTGTGTTAGGTGGGTTCACATATATTGTGCTAGTATACCACTGAATGCATTTGCAATGATGCATCCCATCAGTTTCTTGGTTGGGAGTGCCCAAGGTGTATTATGCAATAACTACCATTCTTAGAATCAGATATTATTGATGGCGGTCTTTTAAAAAATAATCCTTCAGAGCATACTGATAGTCATAATTCTCCAAATTGCAATATGATTTTATCAAAATCTCTCGGCAAAGGTTTAACATTTGCTCATTTGAATATTGTGAGTCTTTACAAAAACAATGATGAAAATATGAACAATTTTGTGCTGTAATGATATACATATTTTTCATCTCAACGAAACAAGACTTGATAAATCGTAAAGATTGCAACAGGTCTGGTGGTCATGTTTCATTTTGCATACATGAAAGCGTAGAACTTAATATTTTTGAGGACTCTCGATATGTCTGACCATGAAGCTATCCCTATTCTCATTCGTATCAAACATAGACAAAACCAATAATGCTTCTTAATTGGTATCGGCCACCAAACTCGAAGTCTAATCTTTTAGGTCATTATGAAAACTGTTTTGAATTTACGGAAAGTCTTGACTGTCATCTTATTGTCATGAGTAATATAAATATTGACATTTAAAAGGAGGTAGACGATTATATTACGAGACTGTATAAACAGATTAACAGTATATACTCTTTACATTTTGTTAATACCACCGAATGTAGGTGAATTACCAGGGATCTGCCTCTCTATTTGATCACATGTTAACAAACTATCGAAATGATCAAGTCTTCTGGTGTAATACATAACGGAGTAAGCAACCATTCGATTAACTATCTAATTTGGAAAGGCCATCAGACTCATTCTGAATAGTTATGAATAGTGGTCCTTATGAATAGAAGTCCTTATGAATAGCGAGGTAATTTTTCTATGGTTTGCTCCCTATTTAGAAATACCGCTATTCATACAAAACCGCTATTCATTTAGTCACGCGTTATGGATAGTGGTCTTCATGAATTCCTTATAGTGGTCCTTATGACTAGCGTGGTTACCCCGATATTAAAAGCCAGTGACAAATTTGAAAAACTATTTTCTCATGCTGTTAACAAACATATGCCCCTTAAAATCAAAAGAGTTCGAAACATTCAATCACCATGGTTAAATGAAACCATTTTTGTAGCTGTGAAGAAAAAGAGACTTGGCAAAATCTAAAGCTGTAAAGAAAAAAATGGAAAGACTAACGTGTTTAAAAAACAAAGTGTTTTTTTTAATATTTCAATGATGTTTTATTGATACTTTCAATTAATTTTACAAAAAATCAGTGTAAGGATACAATTGAAGTCTTTTACACAACTGATACACAATTATAAATCGACAATTGGAGCATGCGTTTTAAATGAAGAAAGAAAAAAGGTCATCAGGTCAAAAAATAAGTTAAAAAATTAATCCAAATCAAAGAGTGGTGGTAAACAATTCCAATTTTTTATAGTGGAAAGAAAGTTTACCTTTCCTACTAGCAATATATTGTTCTTCCTTGAATGAAGTAGATAACATCCGTTTAAAACAGTCAATGCTTGGCTCATTTTTGTTATATATGCACATGAATTAGCTATGAGTAAAGATATGATTCATTATAGTACTATTTTGGTGCTTTTCCTAATATCCTGCAATGATGGTCTTTTCAATCAGAAAAGAAAAATCAAACATGGGCACAAAAACTTTAAATTCATTACGTCTGAATATAGTTACATTGCCATAATGCATGCTCTAACTTTAAGTTTCGGAATTTTTGCAGTCAAAAGAACATTCTGGAGAAGGTTTTAATTCCAATTTAAAGAGCTTATATGAAGAACAAAATATTATGCAAAATTTTAAAATGGAATTCTCGTGTTTTTTTATCAACACTCGTTAGTAATCATAATTTTTATTACTTTACGCAATTCGCTATCACTCTCCATTTTAACAAAGTTTTCACAACAGTGTTACTTTTTATGACCTTAAGATCTCTTAACACGTTAGGTATTATTATTTCATTTGTAACTGCCTTTATTTCATCTGTGTGAACCCGATTTACCTTTTGATCACTGCCCTTTTTAATGCATGAAGCTATTGCTTTAAGTAATAAAAAATATCATTCCCATTTATGTTGAATTGAGTTTTCAATAGGTCATATGGTTCAATGAACCATCTGGTAACATAATGTGATATCTTGTTACAATTCCCTTTTTAAACAAATGTTTACAGCAGATCATTCTACTGTTAATCTGTATCCCAAGATTGTTCCAGATAATCTGATTAGCAAGAGATTCCTCTTCAACCGATGAACGTAACGGTAACCAATTTTCCAAAACAGAAACATAGAATGGAAGTAGCTTTGAGCTTAAAAGTGCATTATCAAACGTACACTTGAGAAGAAGTGTAACACCATATGTACCACAGCATGGCTAACCACTTTAATCATCATTTTGCAAATATTGGCACCAGGCTAGTTTCCGATTCTGCGAAAACTTATACTCTCGCTTCTGATGTAAATGATACCGTCGTGGAACATCCGTTGCAACTTTGTTCTGTAAGTGAGAATGATATTTTGAAAGAATAAGAAATCAGTAGGTTTAGATGGAGAAACCGTACGTATTCTAAAAATGTCCATAAATGAAATCATTCGACCTGTAAGCTCACTGATTAGCAAATTCATTGTCCAAGGTGTTGTTCCAATGAAATGGAAAATTGCCAAAATAGTTCCATTACATAACAAGAGCCCCAGGGGGCACGACGCTCACCTGAGGTGGATCAATTCACATCTGGTGCAGGGGCCCCTATAAGGCCACCCAGAAAAATTTCATGAACAACTTTCATTTTTCGTCTATAGAGGTATCTCCATACACAATACCAAGTCTGAGCTATTCCTGGTTCTGGAGAAGAAGATGTTTGAAATTTACATAGCTTTAACACTTGGGGGCCCTCCCCCTGGGCCCCCCTGGGCCCCCCTGGGGCCACATGTACCATTTTAGCTCCCCTAACCCTAAGGATGATTCCTACCAAGTTTGGTTGAATTCCGATCATGTGTTTTGGAGAATATCAGAATGTACATTTTGCCTGGCAGCGCCCCCCCCCCTCCAGTATGTTACCCCCACAGGGCCCCTATAGGGCCACTCAGAGAAATTTCATGAACAACCTTCATTCTTCATCTATAGAGGTATCTCCATACACAATACCAAGTCTGAGCTATGCCTGGTTCTGGAGAAGAAGATGTTTGAAATTTACATAGTTTTTACAATTCGGGGCCCTCCCCTTGGGCCCCCTTGGGGCCACATGTACCATTTTAGCAACTTTGGGTCCCCTACCCCTAAGGATGATTCCTACCAAGTTTGGTTGAATTCCGATCATGTGTTTTGGAGAAGAAGATCAGAATGTACATTTTGCCTGGCAGCGCCCCCCCCCCCCCCCCAGTATGTTACCCCCACAGGGCCCCTATAGGGCCACTCAGAGAAATTTCATGAACAGCATTCATTCTTCATCTACAGAGGTATCTCCATACACAATACCAAGTCTGAGCTATACCTGGCTCTGGAGAAGAAGATGTTTGAAATTTACATAGCTTTTACAATTGGGGGCCCTCCCCCTGGGCCCCCCTGGGGGCCACATGTACCATTTTAGCAACTTTGGGTCCCCTACCCCTAAGGATGATTCCTACCAAGTTTGGTTGAATTCCGATCATGTGTTTTGGAGAAGAAGATCAGAATGTACATTTTGCCTGGCAGCGCCCCCCCCCCCCCCTCCAGTATGTTACCCCCACAGGTCCCCTATAGGGCCACTCAGAGAAATTTCATGAACAACATTCATTCTTCATCTATAGAGGTATCTCCATACACAATACCAGGTCTGAGCTATACCTGGTTCTGGAGAAGAAGATGTATGAAATTTACATAGCTTTTACAATTGGGGGCCCTCCCCCTGGGCCCCCCTGGGGGCCACATGTACCATTTTAGCAACTTTGGGTCCCCTACCACTAAGGATGATTCCTACCAAGTTTGGTTGAATTCCGATCATGGGTTTTGGAGAAGAAGATGAAAATGTAAAAAGTTAACGGACGACGCACGACGGACGACGGACAAATTTCCATCGCAATAGCTCACTCGAGCCTCAGGCTCAGGTGAGCTAAAAAGGGTGATAGATAAATGCCAAATAACTATAGACCCATTTCTATTCTATTTGTTTATCGAAGATACTGGAAAGGATAATCCAAAAGCAGCTTGTGCAGCATTTGAATAGAAACAATATTCTTTAAGTAGAGCAATCAGAATTTCGTCCAAAACACTATACTTCTACAGCGTTGACCAAAGTCACGGATGAATGGTTAAAGGTTGACTAAATTAGAGAGAAAATGGGTGCTCTTTCCATGTAGTTTGGCCTTCTAATCACGAATCTGCCAATCGATTGTCCAAATTATGTCTCGTTTTGGCGAAAAAGGGGGAAAAGTAGAGGTTTTGGGACCGTTCCTTAAAACTCGTGAGCTGATTGGCTAACCCCAAGTGACGTATGAAAAGTAAGAGGCACAAGATCTGCAGGCTGCAGCATATAATATTGTACACAGAATGCGGTATTTGACCCGTCTGTTCAACGGACAATTTATCAAAAAAGGAAATTAATCAATATAATCTTAGGAGTGAATAATCATTAGCAATATATTTTCTACAAGATGAGAAAACGCTTTTGCCCAAATATACAGCTCTTGTTTTGTTTTTTAGCTCTACTTTTGAACAATGTTCTCATCCATCTGAGCTTGCCGAACGAAAATTTTGCATTGGTCATAAACGCGTGCACAGCCGTTTTATGCGTCTTTATGTACTATGTCCTACACAAAGTACGGCAGTGACTATAATGTTCCCTTCGTACATAGCGACTGATGAACGCTTTTGTTTTGTTTATTTCACTTACGGCTTTTTTTTTTACTTCGCTTTACAAAGTACGTTAGTACTGACTTAAATTTTGGCTGAATTCGAGTAACTTATATAGAGAGAGGAAAAGTGCCCGCGATTCCGAGTTGGAGGACTTTTCTGAGCCATGCAGATACGAACTCTGATTTATCAGATGATTTATCAGACCCCGAAGGCAAAGAAGCTCGAGTGGCAAGGGGAAATTCGACCATATTATATGTTTGAACACCTCGCAGAAAACGGTGAAGGGCCGTGGGTGAAGTAACTCCAGGGAGCTCCAACGCGTTGGAGCTCCCTGGAGTTACGGGTGAAGTAGACCGAAATGCTGTCTCTCGATCGTTAGGTCGTCTTAGCTAACGAACGAGAGACAGAATTTTCGGTCTACGGGTGAAGCTGCTGCAGCTGCTGTCGTTGAAAAACAGATTGGAAGACTTGACTCCAAGTCTGATCTTTGGAATAGCTGAATCTTTTATTTTAGCTAGCTTATCCTTCTCTTCATGCCATATTCGGAATACAGGCCAAGATCCTCAAAATCATCTTCGGCAAAGTGATCGCTGCAGATTGTACTCCACTCACTTGGCCGGCCCTTGCCACTCTGCCCGCGTGAGCTTTGCATTTGTGACCCACAATTTCCGTAGATTTTCATCTTTAGGAAAATGATGTAGGCTTACCAGGGTTCTTGCTACAGCCCGCAACTATACACCGATTAGGCATTATTGATGAAACTGTGTCCCAAAATCAAATTTATTGTGAGGAATTAAACACAAGAAAATACGCAATGCAAATGGTCGATGCGGTGAATATCATGCTCGGCACCGGGCTGGGCCTGGTGAGGGCCTCCGGGCGCGCATAGGTTAGTGGAATATTTTCCCTTACTTTTCATGCGTCACAGATCACG
Source organism: Heliocidaris erythrogramma (assembly GCA_025617745.1). Taxonomy (NCBI): domain Eukaryota; kingdom Metazoa; phylum Echinodermata; class Echinoidea; order Camarodonta; family Echinometridae; genus Heliocidaris; species Heliocidaris erythrogramma. The sequence goes on from CM046853.1 coordinate 74,565,948, forward strand.
TGATCACGATGTCGCTTCGATGGGTTTTTTTAGGGGCGGGGCTTATGACTGTGTAAATCAGCAAAAATGTACTTTTCAAATGATTATAAAATATGACTGAATGCATAAAAAATTGTGTGATAGATATTTTTTGGCTCCTGATGACACCTTCCTCCGAAAAATGGCCAATTATTTTTTTATTTTAGTGACCCTTTAAAGGCTCTTGATGAGGGAAAGTATACTGGTGCAACCTTTGTAGATCTACAAAAGTCCTTTGATATGGTCAATGTTAAATGTCTTCTTGAGAAACTGAGAAGAATTGGGATCAGGGGGACGTCACTTAAGTGGTTTCAAAATTACCTTGCAGATATGAAAATTGTAACTAGTATAGGCAACTGCATTTCTGAGGAACTGCCTATTAGGCTGGGGTAGCCCAAGGATTTATTTTAGGTCCGTTGCTTTTCATAATCTTTATAAATGTTTCGCCCTCTGTATTTCATTCATGCAATATTCATTTATACGCAGATGACACTGTGATTTATTTTTCCCATAAAGACCCAAGTATAGTTCAATCAACGCTAAATAGGTAGTTAGTCAATCTAGACAGATATATGAACAGAAATAGACTTAAGGGTGATTATTACAAAACCATGAGCATGCTCATTGTAAACAGACATATGCTCAAAAAACTTAATAGGCTTGATGTAAGTATCAAAGGTCATGTAATCAATCATGTGAAATCTCTGAAGTACTCGGGTGTGTACATTGATGAAGATCTGAAGTGGGAAGTTCATGTTAATCATCTTTGTGAAAAAGTCGGTCGCATGGTTTCATTTCTCCGTCGTCTAAGAAAAATACATTGACAGAAGAAAACTTATATACCAAATTGTCATCCTACCTATTTAGATTATGCGGATAAAATATGGCACTCTTCCTACGTCAAATATATCAATCAATTACAAAAGCTGTCAAATTATTCTGAATATAAAACCACAATTACATTTTTCTGTTACTGAAATGCATTAAATGCTGCAGTGGGAGAATCTGAAGTTTAGGCAAAAATTCCATATTAGAATTATGATGTTTAAAACCCTTAAAGGTCCCCTTTTATGGAATTACAAAGGAACTTCATTTAATAGACTTTTCTACTGTGAATCCAGATCTGTCAATCATATTACCTGAATTCCATTCATTAATCTGTAACCTTGAAAATAAAAAAATAACTGGGAACGCCCCTAAAAATTTTGGAAAATCTGTCCAGCGATCGATGACGTCATGTGACGTCACCCACAGAACGTTCGACTCTACACAAGCTGGATCAGTATCGATGTGTGTGTGTTATGGCTATCGAGCTTCGTGTAGATCTCTTCGACTTCGTGCCATTTCAGCCCTTCATTTTAGCTTTTTAAAGACAAAATCCTACATCAACGATGGCATCATCTTCTTCAGCCAGGACACTTATTCAGGATCAGATATATCTGATTTGGAGCATCAAGTCCCAGAAGAAATTGAAGAGGAATTAGGGGCCCGGCCGTATACTATGTTTGAGCCATGCAGGCATGTCGGATTCTGGGACAGATTTTGATGATGACAGAGACGTCCCTGATTTTAATAACGGAGAGGATATCGACGGGAGACTTGGGAATAACAATTGGTAATTATTTTTTGATAATAAATTACCGATTAAAGTTTAATTCACGCATATCCACGTATTATGAATCTTGTTCACGCTTGCAAATTGCCCGAGAGGCTGAGCTGATACTTCGCTGATCGAGGCAGTGAGCTCGATGTGTGCAGGGCCGGGGTACACGCCGCGCGGTTTGGTTGTTCGCCTGCTGACCCTGCCTGCGCTTGGGCAGTTTTACTGGTGCATGGGGTGGTAGCGTTTGATTCTAGTAAATTCTAACATTGATATCCAGAAAACTCTTAGCTCTCCTGTTATCTTGCTTGTTTTCTTTGTGCTGCTACACTAAGTAAGTGTAGGTACCGTTATAGTTGACAATAGATATGATCTTCTTCTTCTTCTTCTCCACCCAGGGTTTCTTCCAGTGTGTCTGCATGGAGCGGTATGTGATGGAAACTGCTTACTATTTGTATCGACAGCAGTATGGCGGACAGGCAAGGCAGGATGCAACTGAAAATCAGTGAGTACACCATATTTTTTGTTTTAATCCTTACTGCAGTATTCCTGTATTATACAAAGCAGTTTTGATGCAAAATGCCAATTTGGCTCCTTATGAAATTAATATTACGATATTCTATAAAAGAAAATAATGTTTTAGCCTTAATGTAAATAGAGGAAGATTATTCTATTTGCAGTGTCAATGTATTTTCTTGTCCTATGTGCAGATTAACGTGTGTTTCCTCTTTCCCCATCACAACATCTTACACTGCGGTGTTGACAACTAAATTATTAGCTAATCTTCTATTGTTTATTTGTGAAGTTCAAAGTAAAAGTTAACTCACTATCACCTACATCATAGACTACACTGTGCATTGTTTTGAAGTTATCTAATCATAGTTTCCTTTGTATTCTTAAAAAAAAATCTTTTATAGGAAAGCCAGGCAGGGCAGGACGTGTTCCTCTCCCATCTTGTGCCGTGACAAGAATCCGTGCAGCATTTCCATCAGAACCATTGGCGGATCCAGGGGGCACAGCCGGCCCGGTCCCCCCCCCCCCCCCCCCTTTTGGAAGAGAAGTATGATTTTTTTGTTGCTTGTCAGGGAATTATGGAGGGGAAACTGGACCCCAATAACCCCTTACTGAGCGATTTTTGAAGGTTTGGCGAATTTCTTTTTTTGCCCCCCCCCCCCCTCACTGAGCGACTTTTCGAGAAGCTGCCGAGACCAGAAAAATACGGGTCTACCTTTTGACAAACTTTCATTTTTGTGCCCCCTCTTTTACTCAATCCTGGATCAGAACAGAACAGGGGCTTTGAAGAGGCGTAGACCTACATACAATTTTGCTGTTTATATCTTTTCCCCCACCTTGTCAAGATCTATGTTTACGGAAAAATAAATATATGTTTTACTTCCACCTTATTACTGAGATTTGTATTACTGTTCTAAGATAGATTTTCAAAGATAATTTTTTTAAATTGGAAATATTCCCTGCATTTTACCTCTTTAGGGTATTTTCTTTTCAAAGTTTACTGTATGTATATATATTTTTTTAACCTTTGCAAAAAAATCAAAAGGGAGGGCAGCTCTGTGGAACTTTAATTTAAGCTATGCAACCATTATTCTCATATTTTTTTTTACTGGGGCTTGGATATGACATGCACAAATCTCAACATTATGCAAAGGTGATAGTAGAATTGAACATTTTAAAAATATTTATGTATCAGAACTGTTCCATCAGTGTAAACATTTACACAAAGTCATTATTTGAAAGAAAAAAATATTCAGTACTAATGACTGGCAAACATCTTTTATTTAATCGGGTCATTCATGTGATCATCATTATTGTTGCTTCACATCATATTTCTTTTCAAATTGACATTATTTTTTCTACACATTTTTTTTTTCTTCTTTCATTTGATTTATTGTTGTATTTATTATTATGTACTTATATATGTTGGTCTAGTTGTTAACTTGATAACGCTTAGATAGCATATACATTTATCATGTATATAACTGTTTATAAGAAATGTTAAAAATGCTAGTACGTCATTGTTCAGTCTGTCTTTTCATGATATTTAATTCCTATACATGGATATCAGTTTCCCTGAAAGTTGGGTTTATTACATGAGGGTGTGCTACACTGTGACAATGTGGTAAAAATTTTATTGCTGTTTTTGCTTCAAGTATCAGAGGAAAAGAGGAGTCTAGGAGGCTTATTTTGAATATTCATTTCCACTGTCAGAAACAAAATTGGAATTGGGTAACTGAGTTCACATCTAAGTATTTGCCCAGAGCATGTTTTGTAATTGATGTTGTAAAGATGCATGTATTTCAGTCAAGAATGATAACTCTATTGTTAATGGCATATGAGGTCTGTTATTTTTTATGGCATTTGTTGTTTAATTTGTTAATGAAACACACTTTGGAAGCTAATCAGTTTTGTTTGTTTTGTTTTGTTATGTTTTTTTTTGGGGGGGGTGGGCATTCTCCTATTGAATTTTTGATGTTCAATTGTAAGACAACCATTTCCTGGATACAACATCTATATCTACATTTCTCCAGAAGTAATACTATATTTCAAATCAATTGAATATTTTGTCATCTCTGGAAGAGCTCAAACACATTTACTATGCAAGGCTTGTCGTGAATGAAACTAACAATTGAAAAGAAAGGTATGAGTGCGTGAATGAGATCAAAACCAACAATTGGCAGAATGGAAAAAGAAAAAAAAAGAGAGATAAAAAGTTGAGAGGAGATGTGTGTAATTGGAGAATATTGGGCAAAAAGAAGGAGAAAGGGAGACAGAAAGCACAAGAGAAGAAATAGTGAAAAAGAGAGGGAATCACTGGGGGAAAAAGGGAGAGATAAAAAAGTTAAGGGAAGATGTGTGAAAGTGGAGAATTTTGGGCATAAAGAGGGAGAAATGGAGGGAAAGCACAAGGGAAGAAATAGAGAGAGGGAATCATTGGGGGAAAAAGGGAGAGATAAAAAAGTCGAGGGAAGATGTGTGAAAGTGGAGAATTTTGGGCATAAAGGTTGAGAATTTTGAGCATAAAGAGGGAGAAATGGAGGGAAAGCACAAGGGGAGAAATAGAGAGAGAGGGAATCATTGGGGAAAAAGAGATAAAAAGTTGAGGGAAGATGTGTGTAAGTGGAGAATTTGGGGCATAAAGAGGGAGAAAGGGAGGGAAAGCACAAGAGAAGAAATGGTGAAAGAGAGAGAGGGAATCATTGGAAAACAGATTTTCTGTCAAATGAACTACATGTATAAGGTAGAGAAGTAGGAATCAACCTGTAACTGTGATGTATACCCCTTTTTCCTGCCGAAGGAGGAGGGGGGGGGGGGGGGGGGTGGGGGGTTGTAGGTTGAAAATTGCCCGTTACATTTTCACTACATTCAGGGTGGTAACAAAAATCAATATTAAATATACGGTGGAAACTTAGTATAACGAGGTCCTTGGGTCTATTAAAATTACCTGGTTAAATCCAGAATCTCGTTATATCAGTTTTAAAAAAAGAAAATATAAAGAGTTGAGACCAAAATATTGCCTTGTTATATCAGGAATGTTGTTGTATCAGAACTCTTTATACTGAGTTTCCACTCTACCATGATAAACATTTTTATAACACTCTTTATGGAGAAAGATCTTTTTCTTCATCAAGAACAAAAAAAAAAATCATTTTTAATAGTAAAGACTAACTGAGAGAGGTGCTTGTGAGGTAAAGCTCAGAGTCGCCAAATTTCATATTATTGATACATGTATGATCAAACTTGTTTCAGGGACGGCCTCTTCTTGATGCCATACGCAGCCCCGTGCTATCGACGAAGTCCTCCGCACAAAAGTGCTCGGAGCACACAACACTGTGCTCACTCGGCCCCTTCCAATGGGCGCGAGTTAATTTTACTTTTGCGGCAACCTGCAACAACGCAGCGTTGCGGCATACTTCGCTTTAGAGGTGGTTTTCGAGGTGGTATACACAACAGCAAGTTAGTTTGCACATGTAATACATAGGCAATATTGTAAACAAGCATCGGCAATGTCGGTTTGTGACGTCACACGTCAATCATGCTCGCGGAACGAGAATTCGGGGTTTAAAAGGGGGCGGAGCTTAGCAGACTGTTTTGGACATGAATACAAGGGGGAAATATTATTTTAAAAATATTGTGATACGTATTTATTGCAAACGGGTGTGATTTTTCAATTTAGATGAGATGCATGTACAAAATACCAAGAATTATAATTTCATAAAAGGGGACCTTTAATATAGACGAACACCAAATTATCCCAAGACCTTATCACCTACGTGGCAAGAAGCTGTCCCTTCCGAAACTCCGAACAAACAACTGCAAACGCACATTTTTCTACAGGGGTACTCAGTTATTTAACAGCATTCCCCAATGTATCCATAATTGCACATCTCTGCCTTTATTAATTTCAAACGAGCAATTTCGCAAATGAGACCTTATTTTTTTATTTATTTTTTTTTGTGTGTATAGTGTTCATAATGTCTTTTTTCATCTCTTTTTTCTCTTCTCCTTCTCTTTCACTTTTTCTTGTAGTATCTGGTCCCCATGGAAGACCAGTTGCACTATGTAAGTGTAGCTGAAAATGGGCTACCAAGCCGTGTCTTTCTTGCCTTTCCTTGATTACATTGTATTTTCAATCGTTCTTTATTGTGTTGTTCAATTTAATGCCATACTACCGTACAGCTCGGCTTGCGTTGTATTATGTATATGAATTTTGTTACTTGCTTTATTTTCATGTGATTGTATATTCTTTTTATATGACGGAAAGAAAACAAACAAACAAAATCACTCGAGTGCGGGGAGGGGTTTTGGATGGTGTTGAGTCTTCTTATTTTTAGGTTGGTTTTCTGTCTTTTTTCTCCTTTTTTTTTCTTCTTCCCTGCTTTGTGTGTGTGTGTGTCATTTGATTAGGGGAAGGCATATGGCCCCTAGTAGGTATATAATCTTAAACATTATTCTTGACACATTAAAGGCATAAATTATTGCTTTGAATTCAGTGTCTTCAAAGAAACATTTACATTATTCAAAAAGGATGTGGATCTGTATACAGACAACAGAAAATCGGTGGCTAAACTGGGAGGTTTTTTCGACGTGGGGGGGGGGGGCATTCGTATCCGATGTGGATCCATCTTGGATTGTTCTCCAAATAACATTGTTTGATTGCCGTACATAACGACGAAATCATTTTATTTTTGTTATTCCAGGTTGAAAATGGCGATTTATAAAATTTGTCTAATCATGTTGGGTGATATAATAAATAAAATTAATGGTAAACACAAGAATTGATTTTTGTATATAAAAAGCTCCATTACGGTACTTATCTTTCTCAGTCTGTAGAACCCAAAATGATTTTCATATTCGCCGATTATCTGAAAGATGTAAGATATGTAAAATCCGAAATCAAGAACATGTTAACATGCTCAATAAACTCAATCTCACATGATAATCCGCGCTATTTAACCTCTCTATTTCAGACCTTTTGTTTGTACACAATCATCTATTGTTCATTTTCTCAGTTGCGAAATACTATTATGAAACTTTCCATTGCATTATTCATCCCGCTGTTAATAAAATGAATACCCATCTCGTGCAACTCACCCCCAGGATGTAGTCCCACCTGAACAAGGTTATGTGCCTTACTGAAAGGTCCCCAGAAATCCAAATGCAAGTTAATTTCTGTTGATGTGCGGGCATGCATACAACTCATATTTTGTTATTAAAACATCTAAAGATGTTTCATAGATTTTTAAATATTTTTTGAAATATTTTTTCCCAACCTCTTATAAAGCTCCACCCTAAAAAAAAGCTCCAGATCTTATTCCTGAGATGACATCATCTGTCAATCATTAGTCAGCCATACTAACATTCTACAATACAGAGTGGAATGTAACTTCCCCCAGCTCAGCACATGCTCACAATAAAATTGCATGCTTTCAAACAATACCTCCTCATTACCCTTCTTTTCGTGGTGATGCTACAGCATGTCTGGCATAGCAACTCCTATGTAGGTATTGTATGGTCTATTAGAACAGATGGTTATCTCTGGCAAAGCTACATACCACTTTCTCTCCTTAGCTCACTAATGATTGACAGATGATGTCATCTCAGGAATAAGATCTGGAGCTATTTTTTGGGGTGGAGCTTAAGAGGTTGGAAAAAAATAGTATGTGCTAACATAAATGCCTCTGTGTTGGAAAGCACGTGATCAGAGAGGTTGGTGATATGTACTCTCTTATCCTGGATTGTACTGCCGAACCGATAGCGTTTCAACGATGCAATAGTATTGGCATGCTTATTGCGTGTTTTCCTTTCCATTTGCTCATCGATGGAAGCTATGTAGCGCGTGAGCCGAAACAAATCGAAGAACGAAAAACGAACGAAAAACAAATCGAAGAACTCTTCTGTGCAGACAAAAGGAGTTCGTCCAAGCTTTGCGATTGTTCTGAAATTACGGCGTCTAGGTTGCGTCCGGGTTCACCGAGTATAGTTGATTTCAAGTAATTTGTTATATACCTGTGTGATAACCTGATGAGTGCAGGTCGAAAAGCTTCGTTATCATGTCTCTTTTTCGTGCCATATTGGTATTTAGATGTTTTAATAACAAAATATGAGTTGTATGCATCCCCGCACACCAACAGACATCAACTTGCATTTGGATTTCTGGGGACCTTGAAGAGTGCTATCTGAAATACAACCCAAAATGTGACTGGACCCAAGCTATATACTCTAGGCCAATTTATGATGATCCAAGATTCTTTGGCAGGAGACGCGCGTCTAATATGTGTTGCTGGGGGACACAGTTATTGGATACATTTATCTTTACTTAATATATACTTAAAGTATACCACATTATGTTTTGCCTGGGGCACGTGCCACCATGCACCCTGTTTCCGCCACTGGATACGAATACCATGTCATAACGACACAAAAACAAAGAGAAAGAGGGGAAGGGATATACAATGGTAGATACAAGGGAGCAAGGGAGAGCAAGGGAAGGGAAGAAAGAGACACACGCACAGAGAGAGGGGAAAAAATCCATTCAAGAAGAAAAGAAGACTTTTCAGTTAAGTACTGCAAGTTACAACTTCATATAATATGGACGTTTTTTTTTTTAAAGTGCGACCTTATTTTCATTAGTCCGCATATATTGTGAAGCCAAATTTCAAATAAATGAAGACAAGGAGAAACGGGGCTCATGTATTGCCTATATAATAAGTAAAGCTACATAGAGAACAACTGAACACCGTTCTGAGGTAACGACTGAATTCAATCTTAAATATCCTTATACAGTCCTCAAACATACACATCAATAGCTCATAATAATACATGTCCTTAAACTAAAAGGAAATGTGACGCAAATTACCCTCGCCCGCAATCACTCAAATTACACCATAATAATATTGTGAAAGTAATATGATGTCGAAATTAAAATCAAGATATAAGGAAAAGAACGCGCGTCATACCCCACCCCCTGCACGCAAATACGGGCCGAGAAAAAAAGAATTTCTTACTGAAAGACATGGATCACCGCTGACGACCATACCGATTCCATATTCTGCAAAAAATGCTTTTAAAAAAGTACTTCATTAGAAGTACAAATGTTATAGCATGATTGAGGAGGTTAATGTTATCCTTTTTGTATCTTCATGAATTTGCATTCATTTACGATAAAATTCAACAGAACTAAGAGGAGCGTGTTCTTGCATTATTGCAAGCAGTATCGATTGAATTCTATTGAATTTTATCATAAGTGTATGAAAATTTATGTCTTTATAAGGCATACAAGAAAAATTGCGCTAACTAAATATTTAACAGTAGTGAAATTTGGCATTTTGCCATTGATGATTTGTGTTCATTTGAAATGTGAACATATCTTCAAGAGGTCACAAATAAGCAGGAACTTATAAAACGCCAAATCAATATTCAATAGCAAGATCAAAGTGGATTAAAGCCCTAAACTTTTTTCTAATTTGCATAATTTGCTCATCTCTTGTGCTCACTGAAGCGTAACACATCGGATTTTTATCCAAAAAAAAATCAGACAAACTCCCCAAGAAGTCATGGTAATGTGTCAATTCATAACCAAGAAGCGACAAAATAGAATCCCGAAGTTTCTTACGAATCAATCGAAGATGGATCTAGAAAGGACCACAGAATACCACTCCGGTTGCAATGTTGAGAACAAACAACCAAGGTGACAAAGATGGAGATTATCAACCTATCGATGTGTTGAAGACCAACGTCCCTCATGATTACATGGATTTCATCTCTACGAGTTCAAGACCCCCGGAGTGTGAGACCACATTTAATGCCGAGGCAGTAAGGTCCGAAATCAACCAAAATGGAAGGGAGTGTCCTCACGACCAGAGGACCAGTACGATTATGTCTCGGTGACAGCAATGGGAGATGGTGGTGCTGATAACCAGTTCTATTCTGATATCAAATAAGATCTCAATCGGTTATAAAAATGGGCGTAAGTATGAATATTTTAAAAATGTATGGTAATGTTTAAGCGGCTAACTGCATAAATTATTTCTAATTGATTTATTTACAATAATCAAAATGAGGAAGGACCATGGAATTATAAAGAAGTTTCAGAGACCTGGTTGGAAAATAACTTTTTTGCTCGCTTAATTACACTAATATTTTGTTTGAGCAGTCTTAATAACTTTTTCCACATGTTCCGTCCATCGCAACTCCTCATCGATCATGACACCTAGACACTTGGCAACTTTAACTCTTTTCAGACAACTGCCGTTTAGTGTGACAAAAAAATCATTTACACTATTAAGAATTGATCGTGGTCCAATAAGCATCACATTTGTCTCATCGGCATTAAGAACTAGACGGTTTTTTGTTACCCACGAAAAAACATTTTCCGTTACCCACGAAAAAACATTTTCTAAACCTTTTGTTAGCTTTTGCTCTACTTCTGGAACACTTCTTCCGTTAAATGTTAGAGTGGTATCGTCGACATATATATCAACAATACCATCATCAATACATTTTGGTAAGCTATTAATGTAGATAGAAAAAAGCAGTGGCCCCAGAATTGAACCTTGTGGGACACCCATCACAATTTTTGAGGAACTCGAAGTGGTTAACCATTGGTTAACTAATTTCATAAGAGCTGTTGCAGTAGAATGAAAGGGACGAAAACCTGATCAATCGAAGATGGATCTAGAAAGGACCAGAGAATACCACTCCGATTGCAATGTTGAGAACAAACAAGCAAGGTGACAAAGATGGAGATTATCAACCTATCGATGTGTTGAAGACCAACGTCCCTCATGATTACATGGATTTCATCTCTAGGAGTTCAAGACCCCCGGAGTGTGAGACCACATTTAATGCCGAGGCAGAATACGTGAACAGTAAGGTTCGAAATCAACCAAAATGGAAGGGAGTGTCTTCACGACCAGAGGACCAGTATGACACTATGAACACGATGACAAAGAGAGCGGACAATTTATGCAGCTCCTCATTCTACCCTCCACAATAGCTGTAGTAGACAAAAGGACATCCCTTCACTGCTATTATGTGACACCTGCTCTACATATTTGTACAGGATAGCAATGAATGGATGTTCTTTTGTTAACCAGTGCAATTGTGAAGGGTACAATGAGGAGCTGCATAAATTGTCCGCTTCTTTGTTCGTCATGCTCATAGTGTGATGATGTCTCGGTGACAGCAATGGGAGATGGTGGTGCTGATAACAGGTTCTATTCTGATATCAAATAAGATCTCAATCGGTTATAAAAACGGGCGTAAATATGAATATTTTAAAAATGTATGGTAATGTATAAGCGGCTAACAGCATAGATTATTTCTAATTGATTTATTTACAGGTACTGCTACTTACTTCTTCTGTCTTTGTTTTATATGTTATTCTTATATGCAGACACATCAGGATACAACTGCGAAGTTGATCCACCTCCATGTTTGTGTTTATCTAATGTATAACTTTGATATAATTCATTTAGAATCAGCTTATATGTGTTCTTTTTTGCACATAAGAAAATCTAGATTGTTAATAGGAATCTCGACAACATTAAATTGATGTTAACGCGTGTATAAAATTGACAATAGAAGTTCAGAATTTAAAAGGAATCAATAAGACAGATTAAAATAATATTCAAATAAATTTGGGTGTTATTATTGACAAAAATAGATGGCGGAAATTTTAGATGGATCATGTCTACATAAAATGCTCCTTTTTGTTTATAATTATTTGTTTTAGACATATATTTGTGTCAGCTGCTTATCGACTGACGGATAAAAACAGTAAATGACTACGAGCTATAAGCTAAAATCGTTTGCATTTGTAGGCCCTATTGCACTGAAAAGGTTATGTGTATGGGTGCGTTTGTTTAGCATTATGTCCGAGGACATTTTCGGACAGAGAACAAAAAAAAAATCATGACAACAATGGTCCTCGGAAGCCGGACAATAGTCCTCGAACGTCGAACAATGAATTTGTGCTTTATTCCGTCGACTGTCCGAGGACGAGTAACAATAGAGGAACAATAGTTGTCCTCGGAAGTAAAGCCATGTAAACGTGCGTGTGTGTGTGTGTGTGTGTGTGTGTGTGTGTGTGCGCGGTGGGTGTGTGGTTGTGTTTACCAGTACTGTAGATTAACTTAGCGCATATCATTTACAAGTGTTACAAATCAGTTGTTAATCTAATGCGTGTTAAAATATAATTTTAGATAATTTTATTTTAGATATATCTACAGTATGAGGAATGAAACATTCGGTTTCATTTAGAATGCCTACTTCCTCATTTGTTTGATCATGACATAACACAGACGTTATGGCGACTCAAAGATACTTTGTAATTTGGTCTACCATACAAGAGGCGTCAGTATTTCTATATTATGTTTATAAAATATCAAAATTTCCCTTCTTACTTTGGTATCTTTTTAAGGCCTGCATACAATACACATATATGTAATTACGTTACCTTGTTCGACGCCCGTGATAAGGCTAGAACTGACATTTTCATTAATGCAATTAACGCATCACAATTAATAAAACAGATTTTTTATTTTTATAAATTAATTAATGTAAATATATAGAGGGAGGGGAGAGTGAGAGCGAGAGGGATAGGGAGATAGAGAGGGGGACAGTGCGAGAGAGAGAGGGGGGGGGGGAGGAGAGGGGGAGGGTAACAAGGAAACACTCTGAAATGATTCAATATGTGATAAAAAGCGCAAAATCAATACAGACCTTTTGACTCTCTGATCTGTATGAGCGGGAAACAATCAAACGAATTTTGCATTTTGGGGGGAGAGGGGTAGGGTAACAAGGAAACCCTCTGAAATGATTCAATATGTGATAAAAAGCGAAAATCAATACAGACATTTTGACTCTCTGATCTGTATGAGCGGGAAACAATCAAACGAAGTTTGCATTTTGAAATCAATATATGTTATTATAAACTTGAGGTAAAGAGATGAAAATTATATCGTTCTTTCCTTCCTCGTGGTTCCTATAATCACGAATAAGAGGATGCGATCCAAAGACTTCTTCTAAATGAAATTATTTCAAGAACGGTGTCACCTACATGTAGATTGCACGATTTAATTTGTCGTATATATATTCCAACAATCAAACTTTTAAAGTGTCCTCTCTATCTGATAGTGTGTGTGTTTTTTTTAAACCAGTCAAAAGTCACTGATGCCAACTGATGCCGACTGGATAAGCCCATAGCTTTGAAGACTATCTAATTTTGAAAATTATTATTAATTCGCATTTCATCCAGTCCATGAGGAAGACGGAGCGTTGATCGGAGGGTGGGGGTAGGAGGTAAGGGCAAACACCTTAATCAGAAACATACATTGCACTGTATATACATAAAGTCAATTATGTAATTATTAGGGGAACCTGCCCCACTGACCCTTTGTTCGATACCCCTGATAAGTATGGAAATTACATAGTTATCAATGCATGTATTACAATATTAAAGGAGTAGGTCGTTCATTGATTAATGAATATATTATACAAAAACGGAGCACATTTTCATTCGAAATCGACTACGGGCCTCTTTAATGTATGATCTTTGTAAATGGGATTTTCCCAAAAGAAGTATGCGGGGGGGGGGGGGGGTTTCAGATCTATGCCTATGTTTTTATAAACTTGCGGTGAAGAGGAGCATGATTTCCTGCTGTCCTTCCTTGTATCATAATCATGACTAATGGGGTGTTGCAAGAAAGTTGCAATCAATTGCAAATTGTAAAGCAAATTAGAACAACCATTCTGAATGGTTCAGGGTCTTCCCATTGAAGAAGATGCGCTTGCAACAATGATTTTGATTGGTCAGTACCGATCAGTTGCAACTTGCAATCAATCGCAACTTTCTTACAACACCCCATATGTTGATTATGATCAAGAGCCTTCTTTTAAGTTATATCAAGAACCAGGGCAACATTAGTGCGTTACAATGAGGGCAAGGGGCGTTTCTTCCATCAATGATATGCGAAACATGCCTATTCAGATTGCTAACCTTTTACTGGAGCTTTTTTTTACACATAAAACGTTTTTAAAAAGAGTGTGAACACTCATTTTTCTTCTTAGAGAAAGGGGACACATATAACCACTGTAACACTCCTGAAAAATTTGAGACTTCTTTTTTGAAGCATGTCAGAGATTTTTGAGACCTGTGCTTTCCTTGGAAATACTCTGGTGCCGCCCCTGTCAGGAACAATGCTACTAATGTAATTTCCAGGATATACTACGTTTTTGGAAGCAGTAACCAAATTTTTTAACGTTTCTTTTCCTGTAATCTTCTGCTTTACAGAGCCTAAAATGATCTCTCCCGATTTTTTTTTGGCTGTCTTAACTGTTATTTTTAAAACTTGATTTTGGATAACATGGGGGTGCTTTTGCCCCTCTGCCTCCCGCTGCCTATATTACCTATGCCCAAATACTACGTTGAAACAATCTAATTTGTAAGTAACTAAATAAACTATAATAATATATGCAATATCTACAATATTTATAATGTTGTAAAATTTAAACTAAATAAGTATTTGAGGTCATAACTACTTTAACATATAGACATGGAAGACTCCGTGACAATATGAACGGCAACTCCCACAATGACCCTTGATTCAAACAAAATATTATCATCATTATCATCATCATCATTATTATCATCATCCTCATCATAATTATCATCATGATCATCATAATAACCACAATTTAGCATAACCTTTCTATGAGCTTCCGAAATGTTTACACCCTACTTCTTTATTATTCAATTTGTCTCATGATGTATGCACGAGTTACTGAATGTTCCTGCTCTGTAACGATTCATGCGAGTCCTGATAAGAAGAATGTACTTTCTGACCTGAGTAACAACTGAGCTACCGAGAGACGCCATCTAAAGCATTATGTAAAGCGAAAATTTGTCTAAAATAGAGTCCTTAGATTCTTCAAAAGGTGTCAAGAATATCGTTACCGCAAGAAAAATATAATTCCTTTAACAACGCCCCGTGGTTTTTTTTTCATTCTCTTTTTTTTTTTTTTTTGTCGAGTGGTCTATGAAGCAGATAACGCTGCCCAAATACTTAAAACAGAGCCATCTATGACTCTGACTTGAAAACCGCATTTATAAAATGTGTATTGCACATGGCGATGTCATGTTTGGTGCTCAAGTTGAGAAGGATTTCAGTATTCTCGAGGATGATATTAAAGAAGCGATGTGGGGTATTATAGGGACTGGATGGCTGCAACCGCCTCGTCCTTCCAATGATTCTGAAACTTTTCGGGAACTGCTACATCATAATATAGGAAACAATGGTATATTTAAAGGTGCATAATGACAAGCGTTTTAAAGGCTATAAATGAACCAACTATGCACCAGCAGTTACCATACGGTGTGTAAATGTTTGCTAGCTCCCTCAAAAAAACCTGTCAAATGAAAGACTTAAATGACAAATAGAAAAATACACGTGCCTGTCATAATCACTTCATCATAATCAGAAAGAAGGGTATCAAATTGAGTACTGACGTATCGTCAGTGTACTATCCTAAATATGGTTCCGGATTACGTTTACCTGGGCTTGTTCAGTTCGCTTCAGTTTATTTCACTTTAAGCAAAGATACAAGATATATAGGATGTTGATAAGCATGTGCATGTAAGCACATTGGAAATATGTTTCGTTTGCAAGATAAATAAACAAAGATTAAAGTAATTTTATTTCCAATTTATTTCCATTTATTAGTCTTCATGAGCAGTATTGTTGAAATTCACTGTCGTAATGGCCTTTATAACAACTCTCACAGTGCAACCAATTTAGTACATTGAAAGTCAAGGCTTTTCATAATTTTTCGGTCCCTTAATTATGTTTCCAAATGCAATGGAGAAATAGACAAAATCAATATCAATATTGTACTTATCCTAGTTTAGCATGATCCTCGCTTTGGTAAGGTTATCGTCTTAAGTCAGATCAATCATGCTGAAATGATAACGATAGAAATCGCAACCTGCTGAAGAAAAAAAAATAGTTTCCGTTGTAAAGCGACTTCAGGAACTGTGTCATTGAATACAGATACTCGTCGGATCATCCCATTATACTCAATAGCACGTAGTGCCTCGAAAACAGCAATTCATACCATTATGTTTTCTGACACTGAGAGAGGATTATGTCTCCTGTACTGCTCCTCGGTGATGAAGGCACATCCCGAGTAGTGTTTTCGTGCATTTGTAAATTCTTTTTTTATTTTAAGATGGGTCTCCTTCGTTCGCATGTGGTTCGTATTTTCGCTACTGTATGTGTTTTTCTGTTTTGTGAAGAACTTGTAAACAGAGTGGAAGGTGATACAATAATAAAAGTAGCTAACTTTGGGGATAATATCACACTGACCTGCTATCCAGAGAGGTATTATTCCGGTTCAAATGTGTGCTGGTATAAAAATGGAACATGGCTTACCTCTAGCTACAACAACGAAAACAGACATCGTATGACAGACCACTATGACGAATACCATACTTATATGCACAGTTTGTACACCTTAGCTATTTCAAATGTCATTTTGGGTGATTCGGGTAGTTACACATGCTACCAAAATAATTGTCAGTCAGGTGTTCGGATGTATGATGTGCGAATTGTCAGATGTTCTTGCTCTATATTAGATCACAGAGATCCGAACAAGAAGAAAGTGTTTTGTAATTTGGATAACTACTGGACAAGTTATACACTCCGAAGAAACATCATGATAAACGAGACCACAACTGCAACTTCTCTTATTGAAGGAAAGACTCTTTCATTTGCGACTTCTTTAGAAACACTGTATAACAATTTTCATTTTGCGTTGAATCCCTACACTGATGTCACTTCGAGTATCAAATGCATGGTACCAGCACAGTTCACATCACATAATCTCTCCACACATCATTCATCTACATCTCTGATACCAACGACATCATGGACATCGAGTAGTCGATCCACAGCACCTCAAATAGCTTCACGAGAATTGACTTCAAGTACCCCAATTTGTACAACAAATCATCGCACACTACAAAACAAGAATTCAAGCCCAGACACCAATATGAGGGATGGCAATCTAACCATAATCATCATCATTCTTGGTTCCGTTTTTATATTGATAATGATTGTTATCATTGTTGTTCTGCGATGTAAGCAAATGAAAAGTAGACAAGGAAAGAAACGTAATAGAAATATGTCAATTGATAACCAAGAAGAAACAAAAGAGAATCCTGAAGTTTGTTACGAATCGATTGAAGATGGATCTGGAAAGGGACCAGAGAATAATACCACTTCGATTGAAATGTTGTTAACAAACAGCCAAGATGGCAAAGATGGATATTATCAACCTATCGATGTGTTAAAGACCAACGTCCCTCATGAGTACATGGCTTTGATCTCTATGAGATCAAGACCAGTGGAGAGTGAGACCAGATTGAATGTCGAGGTAGAATACGTGAACAGAAAGGTCCGAAATCAACCTGACTTAAAGGGAGTGTCCACACAACCAGGGGACCAGTATGATGATGTCTCGGTACAAGAAATGGGAGATGATGGTGCTGCTAACATGGTCTATTCAGACATACAATAAATTGTAGGATGAGCCTTATACATTATGTCTGAGCTTATCACTGCACAATTAACTATCGTACAATTTATTGATCAGACATATCCATTTTGAAAATGACAAATGTATAGTTACTGAAGAAATTTTAGTAATTTATAAGATAACAGTATATATTATCGTTACTTTTCCCTTTATTAATAGAATATTTCTCAAGCTATAGTATCTTATATGAACTCTTCTAAGACTATGACACATCCATAATAATATGACTAGCCTGCCTTTATCTGTTTAATGTAGAACAAAATAATTTGTATCGATTCATTATAATGGTTACATACGGTATTTGGTCGATTGCACAGAAGGAAAGATATATTTGATCGGAAGTTCGGCAAACGCACTTATTTCATTTCTTTTCTCCATTTGTATTAATGCAAACAAAATGGGAAATCATGTATATAGTGGTGAAAATGCTTTGATATTTTATCCGTGATGACAGACAATGAAATCATACAATGTATCAAAAAAGATCAAAATTTTGTTAAAAAGCAGAACGTTTTTATGACAAGATAAATAGCTTGTGTCGTGTAATTCACCAATAGTCAATTTTATTTTATTTATTTATTTATTTCTGATATTTATACAGGGTGGCTCATATCACCAATTTGGTGGTCTTCCATGAGGCCCTGTTTGGTAACAATAAAACAAATAACATCAACAATAATCAATATATATAAATACACAAGCATAAACACGTATAATAAACATTAATCGGTATCCTCATTAGTTAAAGGAGAATCAACCTCAAACAATAAAGACGATAGTGTTCAAATGTTTATTTATTCCTACTTGTTAGGCTATATGGCTTCGCGTCAAAATATACGAGATCGATACGAATCAAGATTTTCTGAGCAAACTTTATCATCTGCTAGCAATATGTATCGTCTGCTAGCAATACATGGGGGCTGCCATTTTTTTTATGTGTACAAGAAGATTTTCCTAATCCAAATGCCATATTGCCTTTTTCAAAATTAAAAACCCATTTGAGATTAAAAATATAGAATAGATATGTCAATTTATTTTTAAACTGAAGATTTCCTGATATATTTCTGTTGAAAATCGATATTCGCTTAATAGAAATCTATTTTCTCGATATTGGACGTATGGGACGGAGCAAATTAATTCAAATTTTATGGATGCTTCTTCCCTGAGCATCTATAGCGGCAAACTATGCATTCACCTGCTTTCGGATAATGGGACTTGAAAAGTCAGAATGCATGCTGCATATATTATGTTCTGCTCTGTTTGGCAAACCCAAGAAAATAGATTTTTGTTAAACAAAACCAGACAATTTAAAAGTATCATTATAAAGATTTAATTTTTATAATTCATGTAAACACCCACTTTATATTTTCCGTCACATATGGGATTTTAGGTAATGAAGAAAATCAATTTAGGTCTTGGATTCAACATATCTTCCTGACTGGAACATTTATCAATAGTTCATGTACAACTCCAAATCAGCAAGAAAATGGCAGCCCCCATGTAAATGAGTAGGAGACGATACTGGGTGTTGGAATATCTTTATTTATACCCTTTTCTGATATCTTATTAGAAAATGATTTAGGCCAATCAGTAGGAATATATTACACCTTCCAATATAAGTAAATTTGTCATCAGGGGGTAATTCTCCTTTAAGTAATCATTCAGTAATATTCATTGACTATTTACAAGAATTTTCGAATCGAATTTTAAATTGAAGATTATTAGCATTGTAAAGTGTGAAATAATCAAATTAAAATATGGATGATAACCACACATCAAAATGAGGGGAAAATAATTAACAACACATATACCAAAGAAGTTGCTATGCATAATATCCCCATATAGTTCACAGCTTACATCTCCTCTGCAGATAACAGAGCTTTTAGAGTGTATTTGGAACTGTTTAAAATAGGCAACATTTTGATAGAAGTTTCAAGTTGGTTCCATACTGCAATTCCAGATATTAGGGGACTATGTTTGTATGTGTCCGTCCTAAATTTAGGTACACGTAATGTATCTCTTACAGCATGTCTTGTGCTGTGATCATGCAGAGAGCTGACATGTTGTAAATCTTTTTTAAGTATTCTGGTGCCACGCCATGCATTGCTTTATACATCATCACTGCACGTCCAAACTGGAAACGTGTCTGAATAGGCATCCAACCTAACCGACTAAACATATCTTTTGAGGATACATCGAATCTTTCTCCCAAGACTATACGGGCAGCCCGTTTTTGAACCTTTTGTAGTTTAATAGTTTGTCTTTGAAATCTTTCGGACCAAACAGAGGAACAAGTTAAATAAACACGAGAAGATGGTAGAACTCATGCATTACCAGGGGAATCATCAGTTGTTCTTCCACCAGTCACTGGGAGTTTCGGCCCCTTAGGAACAATACTCCCTCTTGGTGGTGGGCCAGAAGTGCAATGCACCACCTTCCCACTGGTAACAAAAAGAATTTAAAAAAAAAAAAGAAAAAAGGAAAAAACCTTGTTTAAATGCTGGTTGCTCTCTGCCTTTGGACGTACTTGGTCCAAATCCATGCAGAACCCTTCTCTGCTGCCTCAGATACAGCCCTACAAGCATGTTTAAACCCTATTTGAAAAACCCAACTCACGGAACCACCTCTGTACTGAACGTGCCACAAACCCGCGGCAGCCGACCTCAAAAGGAAAGCAAGAGACCTTCCATCCTTTGTCTGAGCACTCTGCTACCAGCTCAGAATACCTTGCAAGCTTCCGCTCAAAGGCATAGTCAATATTATCTTCCCAGGGAACAGTCAACTCTCCTAGAATCACCTCCTTAACAGAGTCAGCCCACAACACCATGTCAGGACGCAGATTTGTGAACACCACATGCTGTGGGAAACTACCTTTCCCATCCAGATCAGCTCTAACTTGCCAATCACGAGCTGATGACAGGATACTGGGACGAGTAGACCTTGCCTTTGATCTTGGCTTAGCCCCCTGCTTAACAAAATCTATCTGAAGCCTAGCAACACTGGAGGTACTTTTCTCAGAATTATGAGATGTCACCCTCTTTATAACCGCCTCTTTGATAACCTTCAAAACTTGGTTATGTCTCCAAGTATACATTCCACAGCAAAGGCTGACCTCACAGGCACTGAGAATGTATGAAGGGTTCCTCTCCTTCCACAAGCAATACACTTATCAGGCTCGTTATACCACTTGCTAAGGTTAGGAGGAGTAGGCAAAAGATCATAAGTCGAGCGAACAACAAAGGAGATTCGAAGTGGCTCCATCTGCCATAATACAAGCCATGTCAAATTTCTGGGTTCTACCCCTTCCCACTTGGTCCACGAACCCTGTTGAGCCTGACCTACTGCTGAGGCCAATCTCTTCTCCTCCTCGCTCTCTCGAATCTCCTGCATGACAAGGTCACGTCGCTCCTTGACTGTAGCTTTTGACCACCTCTTGGTAGAGGTCCAACCTAGGCCCAAACGACCTGTTTGGGTTGCACCAACTATTTCCTTGTGCTTTAGCCTTGACTCGGCCTCTTCCACGGCCTCATAAGCACGCCACTTTCTACCTGACTTCACATCTGGCTGATAGTTCCTGATAAAGGGATCACTAGACTCACGAAGCATCATAAATGATCTAGCTTTCGCTACCTTGACCTCCTCAACCAGGGACTTGACTGGGATGTTCAGCTTAGTCTGACTACCATGGAGGGCAACATTTGTCAGGCACCTCGGAACATCAAGCCATCTCTTGACATAGCCATTGATCTTGGGTTCCATAGCTTCAACATAGGACAGCCCAATCTCATAGACAGTTAATGGCCACATGATGCGTGGCATCAATCCAAACTGAAGGCACCACAGTTTGAGTTGGCCTGGAAGACCACACTTATCAATTGCCTGCAGGCCTTTCCTGATCTGCTCCTCTGTCTCCTTAATCCTCCCTGTGTCTTTCAGTTCTTCAGTGTACCACCGTCCTAAACTCTTAACTGGCTGCTCTTGTATGGATGGGATTTCCTCCCCACACAACAGAAAGTGAAAATCACTCAACTTACCGCGTTTAAGCACAAGGCTCCTAGATTTCTTTGTCTTGAATTTCATCCTACCCCAGTCCATCAACTCCTCAAGTCTAGCCAAAATCCCCCCAGCGGCATTTGTGTTTGGACAGAGAATAGTGAGATCGTCCATAAAGGCACGAATTGGGGGCAATTCCTCTGCGCCGGGGAAAGTCACACCATGCCCAAATCCTTCTGCTGATCTAACAAGCACATCCATAGCAAGTACAAATAGTATGGGAGAAATTGCACAACCCATTGGAATGCCAACCTCCAGGCTCTGCCAGTCAGTTGTGAACTGCTGGGTGGAGAACCTCATCTTGAAATCTTGATAGTACTGCATCACAAACCTAGTCACCTTTGGAGGAATCCACAAGAAATCCATGGCGAACTCTATTAATACATGCGGAACAGAACCATACGCATTGGCAAGATCGAGCCACACAACTGCAAGATTCCGTCGCAACTTCTTTGACTCTTGGATGGTCTGCCAAATCATGCTGGTATGCTCCAAGCAACCATGGAAACCTGGGATGCCTGCCTTCTGCACAGAGGTATTAACCAAACCATGCCCGACCACAAAGGAAGAAATCCTCTTTGCCAAGATACCAAACATAACTTTCCCTTCAACATTAAGCAAGGAGATAGGCCGAAACTGACCTAATGAAGTAGAATTCTCCTCCTCTGGGATATAAACACCATCAGCCTTGTACCAGGACCTTGGGACAACACCTTGTCTCCACACTACCCTAATAAGATGCCACATGAACTTCCTTAACCTACCACACTTCTTATAGACTTTGTATGGAATGCCATTAGGCCCTGGTGCTGAACCCGCCCTTGCCTTTTTCAAAAAACCTTCAACCTCAGAGAGCCTTGGTTCAGCCAAATCAAAGGGCTCTCCTGGTTCAGTAGGTCTGGCCAAGCCTGACATTGGAGGCATAAGCATATCTCTCCTGTCATCTGAGTAATTACTGGCTAAATGCTCCTCAAGCTCTTCTTTGGAGACACTTAACTGGCCAGACTTACTCTGCTCAAACAAGTTCTTGGAGAACCGATAAGGGTTCTGGAAAAAAGACCTTCTAGATCTCTCTCTATCTCTCCTCTTCTTGCGCTGAGATTCTGCCCGCCGAAGAGATGAAAGCTTTGTTCGCAGGCTCTCACGTAACTCAGACAAACCAGGCTTCTCGTCTTCACTTGCTTTCTTCCACCTGCCTCTCAATACCCGAATCTCATTGGTCAGCCTCCTGATTTCCCTCTACCGTCTACTCAACTCCTGAACTTCATGTGCTCGCTTTATGTCAACCAAACCAAATCTCTCCGCACTGATGGAATATATCAACCCACCCATAGCATCTAACTTCACCTTTGAAGAACAATAATCAAAATGAGGAAGGACGATGGAATTATATAGAAGTTTCAGAGACCTGGTTGGAACATAACTTTTTGCTCGCTTAATTACACTAATATTATTTTGAGCAGTCTTAATAACTTTTTCCACATGTTCCCTCCATCGCAACTCCTCATCGATCATGACACCTAGACACTAGACACAGAAAAATCCTTTACACTATTAAGAATTGATCGTGGTCCAATAAGCATCACATTTGTCTTATCGGCATTAAGAACTAGACGGTTTTTTGTTACCCACGAAAAAACATTTTCTGTTACCCACGAAAAAACAT
This sequence comes from Heliocidaris erythrogramma, assembly GCA_025617745.1. Lineage (NCBI taxonomy): Eukaryota > Metazoa > Echinodermata > Echinoidea > Camarodonta > Echinometridae > Heliocidaris > Heliocidaris erythrogramma. The sequence continues at coordinate 74,589,398 of CM046853.1, forward strand.
TTTCTAAACCTTTTGTTAGCTTTCGCTCTAGTTCTGCAACACTTCTTCCGTTAACTGTTAGAGTGGTGTCGTCGGCATACATATCAACAATACCATCATCAATACATTTTGGTAAGCTATTAATGTAGATAGAAAAAAGAAGTGGCCCAAGAATTGAACCTTGTGGGACACCCATCACAATTTTTGAGGAACTTGAAGTGGTCCCTTTAAAACAAACCGTCTGTTCTCGGTTAGACAGATATGATACAAACCACTGAACACTCCTATCAGAACAGCCAATGGCTTTCAGTTTATGGAACAGAATATCGTGATCAACGGTGTCAAATGCTTTCCTCAAATCAATGGAAGCAACACCTGTTAATTCATTGTTATCAAAATTCAATGACCATTGGTTAACTAATTTCATAAGAGCTGTTGCAGTAGAGTGAAGGGGACGAAAACCTGATTGGTTAGCACACAATATTTCATATTTGTCGAGAAAATCACATAGTTGGAAATGCACAGCTTTTACTAGAATCTTGCTTACTACGTATAATATCGATATTGGTCTGTAATTACTGGGAGTGGACATATCACCAGCCTTGGAATAACTCTTGCTTTTTTCAAGATTTTAGGCACTTGTCCTGTTGCAATTGACTTATTGATAAGGCACGTTAAAGAGTCAACAATGACATATTTCGCCATTTTCAAAAGACGGCAACTTATTCCATCATCACCTGTTGCTTTATCGTCACTCATGTTTTCAATTTCTTCGTGACTTGCTGTAGCTCAAACTTTTCTTCAGTTTTAGCTAGCTCATTTTCTTCCAGAATGATTTCAGCGTGTTTTGGGATATCACGCGTAATATTTTGAGCACAAGTAACAAAATATTCATTAAATGTTTGAGCAATACCTTTGTCATCAGTAATTTTGGTCCCATTCACGTCTAGGCTGCTGGGTAAGACATGATTGGATTTAGGAATAATGTGCTTGATACTCTGCCACATTTTTTTGCTATTCCCTTTACTCATATCTATCTGAGAACTGTGATAATTTCTTTTTCTTTTTTTCAGAAGATAATTCACTTTGTTCTTCAGTTCTTTGTACCTAGCCCATGATGTGTCACCACCTTTCTTAAGCGCCACAGCATGGGCATGATCTCTTTCACGCATTGTTTCAATTATATCGTCATTAATCCAAGGGCACGCATTATTTCGTATTCTTTTTTCACATAGGCCTAACGGCATATGTTTATCAACAACATGCACAAATAATTTATGCCACGTCTCCCATGCAATGTCAATATCAAAATTTACATATGATCTCCAACGAATTTAGCAGATTTGCCCTTAGCGGAGTTTTTATTGTTATTGAAACTTCTCACAGTATAGATTAGATAATGGTCACTAATGCTAGTCTTAAAAACACCAGTCTCAGAAAACAACTCGGGATTAGTGACAAAAATCAAGTCAATGATTGAGCATGTATTTTGAGTTATATGGGTAGGCATGTCAACCAATTGCTTAAGACCATATAACTCAAATAGGAATTGTAATTTTTCTGCATTTGTATCTCTTTTATCACTGATAAAATTAACAATTAAAATCTCCCAAAATAGCACAACTAATATTTTTACTTTTGATTTGATTTATTCATTTCTGCTTGATTTCTCAATTCATCAAATAATGGAATGCATACGTTATACAAATTATGCGATATACAATACAATGGAACATCATGACATTAATATATATCTTAAACTACAAGGCTAACAGTAAAATTACAAAAAGAAAAATTCAAGCAAGAGGGTTTTCATAATAAGCCGAGGCTTGACAGCATGAAAGCCCTTTGAGATAAAATATAATGATAAAATAATGAGAGAGAGAAAGGGAAGAAGATACAGACAGAAATAGGGATGAAGAAGGAGGATAGAGTGAGGCAAATGTACCTTTCCAAATGTTTTAAATAACAACTGTATTAACAATAGAGAGTAATCATCCGGTTTGAGAGGCAGACATGATATTAACATAATGGTAAGCGGTAAACTTTTTTTTAAACGAATATCATATCTGCCTCCCAAAGAGGTGAAAATGTACCAAGTCATGGGTCCTATTTACATAATTATACAAGGCATTATGGGTGAACTAATTTAATATATATATATAAAGCTTCCTTTTATTAATAGTTATGTCCAGCCAATCGGCTGACGGATAAGAAATATTAAATATAGGTAAAATTAATGTCAGATATAATCGATTGCATTGGCCCGTCGCCGGGTGCTCGGAGAAGGCTTTTTCCCCCTGCTTATTGATATAATGTTCTATTTATTCAAGCCGAAATGCTGACATCATAATCCCGTTACACTGGTGCGTACGTGGTTGTTGTTTTATATGTATTTTCTTATGTAAAATTCGGTAACAATTGAAAAATAATGCTATAAATCATCTGAGCACAATTGCCACGGCGCACAGGAAATGCTTATTTACGCTAAAACGTGTATTGTGTTATCATTGCTGTAATGAAAGTGACAAAACCATCCAATACTATTTCGTTGAATGCGATTTTAATTATATACTCATATTACTGTATCATGCATTGGTCGTTCCCACTATTTTTAAAGACTATTTGATTACTCTTTGGAGCCTATAACTCACAAGCGTAGCTTTCTCCTTAGGCTCCTCAATATTTCACTTTTATTCTTGCCCAGTCTGTTCAATTGATATTGTGTGCAAACGTAAAGATATGAGGTACTCATCTTGTGCGGTTTGTCTCGACCATCATCTCGAACCGCAGCTTCATCCTCAAGACGAGTGACGGACAGACCAGCCGACGACGCCGACTCAAAAATGGGGTACCCCAAGGTTCAGTGCTGGCTCCCACACTGTTTAACATCTACCTCAGCGACCTCCCCCTACTTCCTCATCCAAGTATGCATACGCAGACGACCTCGCTCTCTTGCACACAGACAGAAACTGGTTGATGGTAGAGAATGCCTTGTCAACAGACATGGATGTCCTGGCCGCGTACCTGAGGAAGTGGAGACTCAAGCTCAGCCCAACCAAAACCACATCGACACCTTTCACCTTAAACACGAAGGAGGCCCATCGACAGCTCACGGTCAAGCTCGATGGTGCAACGTTGCCATGCAACCCCACCCCAACGTACCTTGGTGTAAAATTGGACCGTCAGCTTACCTTCAGACAACACATCGAGTCTGTGCGTGGCAAAGTGTCGTCAAGGAATAACCTCCTGCGTCGTCTTGCTGGCTCCTCCTGGGGTGCCTACACAAGAACCCTACGAACAGGCGCCATCGCACTTGTATACAGCGCTGCAGAGTATGCCGCTCCAGCATGGTGTAGGAGCGCCCATGCTAAAAAGCTGGATGCCACACTAAACGACACTATGAGACTAGTCACTGGATGCCTACGATCTACTCCAGTTAAGTACCTCCCAGTTCTCTCAGGCATAGCTCCCCCGACACTCCGTAGGGAACATCATACTTCCATGCTGGTGACGAAAGCGCAACAGGATAACTCCCACCTCTTGCACGCCCGTATTGCAGAAGCCCCAAATCTTGGCCGCCAACGTCTTCGCTCTCGTCGTCCTTTCAGCCGCCACGCAGCATCCCTTATGCGCTCCAACTTCAACCTAATGGAGCAGTGGAAGCATGACTGGCAAGAGACGGCTAAACCTGTCCAACTAACCATTGCCCCTGGTACCAAGACTCCACCAGGTGCTGAACTCCCCCGCAGAGAGTGGGTCACTCTGAACCGTCTGCGTACCGGAGTCGGCCGTTTCAGTGCCAGCATGCACCGCTGGGGACTCCGCCCATCAGCAGCTTGTCCGTGCGGCACCCCCGAGCAAACATCCCATCACATACTGTTTGAGTGTACTGAACTCGGACCACCTGGGGGAACCCCTCCCGAACTAACGAACCCAAGCAACGAGATTGTCGACTGGTTACAACGCCTTCGAGACATAGCATAGCAGCAAATATCTCATACGAAAGAAGATAGAAAATGCATGTATGTAATATTATAGAGAATACTCGTCATGTGATCTGCGTTGATTAGTATTAGATATGAAAAAGCTAAGACAATTTTGTGAAATTCTTGAATTCAAAATTGTAAGTGCTTCCTTAGAGTCTTAAAGGTCCCCTGTTATGAAATTATAATTCTTGGTATTTTGTTCATGCATCTCATCTAAATTGAAAAATCACATCCGTTTGCAATAAATACGTATCAAGATATTTTTAAAATAATATTTCCCCCAGGTATTCATGTCCAAAACAGTCTGCTAAGCTCCGCCCCTTTTAAACCCCGAATTCTCGTTCCGCGAGCATGATTGACGTGTGACGTCACAAACCGACATTGCCGATGCTTGTTTACAATATTGCCTATGTATTACATGTGCAAACTAACTTGCTGTTTCGTATACCACCTCGAAAACCACCTCTAAAGCGAAGTATGCCGCAACGCTGCGTTGTTGCAGGTTGCAGTAACACCACAAAGGAGGGTGTCAGTCTACATTTATTCCCTAAAGACCCAAATATAAGAAGGAAATGGACCGCAAAAGTAAAATTAACTCGCGCCCATTGGAAGGGGCCGAGTGAGCACAGTGCTGTGTGCTCCGAGCACTTTTGTGCGGAGGACTTCGTCGATAGCACGGGGCTGCGTATGGCATCAAGAAGAGGTCGTCCCTGAAACAAGTTTGATCATACATGTATCAATAATATGAAATTTGGCGACTCTGAGCTTTACCTCACAAGCACCTCTCTCAATTGGTCTTTACTATTAAAAATGATTTTTTTTTTGTTCTTGATGAAGAAAAAGATCTTTCTCCATAAAGAGTGTTATAAAAATGTTTATCATGGTAGAGTGGAAACTCAGTATAAAGAGGTCTGATACAACAATATTCCTGATATAACAAGGCAATATTTTGGTCTCAACTTTTTATATTCTTTTTTTTTTAAACTGATGTAACGAGATTCTGGATTTAACCAGGTAATTTTAATAGTCCCAAGGACCTCGTTATACTAAGTTTCCACCGTATATTTAATATTGATTTTTGTTACCACCCTGAATGTAGTGAAAATGTAACGGGCAATTTTCAACCTACAACCCCCCCCCCCCCCCCCCCCCCCCCCCCCCTCCGGCAGGAAAAAGGGGTATACATCACAGTTACAGGTTGATTCCTACTTCTCTACCTTATACATGTAGTTCATTTGACAGAAAATCTGTTTTCCAATGATTCCCTCTCTCTCTTTCACCTTTTCTTCTCTTGTGCTTTCCCTCCCTTTCTCCCTCTTTATGCCCAAAATTCTCCACTTACACACATCTTCCCTCAACTTTTTATCTCTTTTTTCCCCCAATGATTCCCTCTCTCTCTATTTCTCCCCTTGTGCTTTCCCTCCATTTCTCCCTCTTTATGCCCAAAATTCTCAACCTTTATGCCCAAAATTCTCCGCTTTCACACATCTTCCCTCAACTTTTTTATCTCTCCCTTTTTCCCCCAATGATTCCCTCTCTCTCTATTTCTTCCCTTGTGCTTTCCCTCCATTTCTCCCTCTTTATGCCAAAATTCTCCACTTTCACACATCTTCCCTCAACTTTTTTATCTCTCCCTTTTTCCCCCAGTGATTCCCTCTCTTTTTCACTATTTCTTCTCTTGTGCTTTCTGTCTCCCTTTCTCCTTCTTTTTGCCCAATATTCTCCAATTACACACATCTCCTCTCAACTTTATCTCTTTTTTTTTTCTTTTTCCATTCTGCCAATTGTTGGTTTTGATCTCATTCACGCACTCACACTTTCTTTTCAATTGTTAGTTTCATTCACGACAAGCCTTGCATAGTAAATGTGTTTGAGCTCTTCCAGAGATGACAAAAATATTCAATTGATTTGAAATATATTATTACTTCTGGAGAAATGTAGATATAGATGTATCCAGGAAATGGTTGTCTTACAATTGAACATCAAAAAGAATGCCCACCCCCCCCCCCCCCAAAAAAAAAAAAACAACAACAACAACAAACAAACAAACATAACAAAACAAAACAAACAAAACTGATTAGCTTCCAAAGTGTGTTTCATTAACAAATTAAACAACAAATGCCATAAAAAAATAACAGACCTCATATGCCATTAACAATTATCATTCTTGACTGAGATACATGCATCTTTACAACATCCATTACAAAAAATGCTCTGGGCAAATACTTAGATGTGAACTCAGTTACCCAAATCCAATTTTATTTCTGACAGTGAAAATGAATGTTCAATTCAAAATAAGCCTCCTAGACTACTCTTTTCCTCTGATACTTGAAGCAAAAACAGCAATAACATTTTTACCACATTGTCACAGTGTAGCACACCCTCATGTAATAAACCCAACTTTCAGGAAAACTGATATCCATGTATAGGAATTAAATATCATGAAAAGATAGACTGAACAATGACGTACTAGCATTTTTAACATTTCTTATAAACAGTTATATACATGATAAATGTATATGCTATCTAAGGGTTATCAAGTTAACAACTAGACCAACATATATCAGTACATAATAATAAATACAATAAATCAAATGAAAGAAGAAAAAAAAAATCTGTAGAAAAAATAATGTCAATTTGAAAAGAAATATGATGTGAAGCAACAATAATGATGATCACATGAATGACCCGATTAAATAAAAGATGTTTGCCAGTCATTAGTACTGAATATTTTTTTCTTTCAAATAATGACTTTGTGTAAATGTTTACACTGATGGAACAATACCCTAAAGAGGTAAAATGCAGGGAATATTTCCAATTTAAAAAAAAATATCTTTGAAAATCTATCTTAGAACAGTAATAAAAATCTCAGTAATAAGGTGGAAGTAAAACATATATTTTTCTGTAAACATAGATCTTGACAAGGTGGGGGAAAAACAGCAAAATTGTATGTAGGTCTACGCCTCTTCAAAGCCCCTGTTCTGTTCTGATCCAGGATTGAGTAAAAGAGGGGGCACAAAAATGAAAGTTTGTCAAAAGGTAGACCCGTATTTTTCTGGTCTCGTCAGCTTCTCGAAAAGTCGCTCAGTGAGGGGGGGGGGGCAAAAAAAGAAATTCGCTAAACCTTCAAAAATCGCTCAATAAGGGGTTATTGGGGTCTAGTTTCCCCTCCATAATTCCCTGACAAGCAACAAAAAAAATCATACTTCTCTTCCAAAGGGGGGGGGGGGGGGGGGGGGACGGGTCAGCTGTGCCCCCTGGATCCGCCAATGGTTCTGATGGAAATGCTGCACGGATTCTTGTCACGGCACAAGATGGGAGAGGAACACGTCCTGCCCTGCCTGGCTTTCCTATAAAAGATTTTTTTTTTAAGAGTACAAAGGAAACTATGATTAGACAACTTCAAAACAATGCACAGTGTAGTCTATGATGTAGGTGATAGTGAGGTAACTTTTACTTTGAACTTCACAAATAAACAATAGAAGATTAGCTAATAATTTAGTTGTCAACATCGCAGTGTAAAATGTTGTGATGGGGAAAGAGGAAACAAACGTTAATCTGCACATAGGACAAGAAAATACATGTACACTGCAAATAGAATAATCTTCCTTTATTTACATTAAGGCTAAAACATTATTTTATAGAATATCGTAATATTAAATAAGGAGCCAAATTGGCATATTGCATCCAAACTGCTTTATATAATACAGGAATACTGCAGTAAGGATTAAAACAAAAAATATGGTGTACTCACTGATTTCAGTTGCATCCTGCCTTGCCTGTCCGCCATATTGCTGCCGATACAGATAGCTAGTAAGCAGTTTCCATCACATACCGCTCCAGACACACTGGATGAAACCCTGGGTGGAGAAGAAGAAGAAGAAGAAGAAGAAGATCATATCTATTGTCAACTATAACGGTACCTACACTTACTTAGTGTAGCAGCACAAAGAAAACAAGCAAGATAACAGGAGAGCTAAGAGTTTTCTGGATATCAATGTTAGAATTTACTAGAATCAAACGCTACCACCCCATGCACCAGTAAAACTGCCCAAGCGCAAACCCAGGCAGGGTCAGCAGGCGAACAACCAAACAGCGCGGGGTGTACCCCGGCCCTGCGCACATCGAGCTCACTGCCTCGATCAGCGAAGTATCAGCTCAGCCTCTCGGGCAATTTGCAAGCGTAAACAAGATTCATAATACGTGGATATGCGTGAATTAAACTTTAATCGGTAATTTATTATCAAAAAATAATTACCAATTGTGTCTCCCGTCTACGAAGACCTGGAAGGGCCAAACTGACGACGTAAAAAAATAAAAAATATTACGTACGTACGTAATAATACTACGTACGTACGTGATAATACTACGTACGTACGTGATAATTACTACGTACGTACGTGATAATATTACGTACGTACGTGATAATTACTACGTACGTACGTGATATTTATTACGTACGTACGTAATAAATCACACGTGAAAAAGGTTGAAATTACACAGCTGCCTTATTATTATCCGTCGATTCCCGTTGATTTGCCACAATATTGTGAGCCTGTGGGCTTTTGCTTGTCTAGTGTGAAGAAACCTCAACATTTGTGTGGTGTGTGACGTGTGGGTGTGTGTGTGTACCGCTTCATTTTCCCAGCGGCAAGTCCGGTCCCAGACAAATCAAAACAGAATAAAGCAGTTCGACTCTGTTCGAGTAAAATTGAACAAAATGAAGATATGAATCTTTATGACACTGAAAGCTAATGAAAACAAAGAAAATCACTAGACAAATTGGCCACTTTGTCATGAATTTGTAACGTCCCATATCCTCATCACAAGCCGTCAATGATTTTCCCAGAATATGATTATAACTTGAACCTATGATCATAGACGATTATAGTTATATGTTTTTACATGTATCCGGGAAAAAAGTCAGCGAGATCGGCCGCTTTCAAAATATTACATATTCCTAGTCATTGTTTATTTTTGAAAAAAATTTATCTTCATGCTATTAAAATAAAATATAATTACATTCAATTTCTGACGAAATCATAGGCCTATTCTTGGACAAAACGTAAAATGTTTTATTAATAGGCCTGTAGGAAACAGATAATTGCTTTTTCGTCAGCACTTATCTTTAAATAAGATTTTTTTAACGTGTATAGAGATCACCGAGAGGTCGTGAGGGAATGACGTCAAAACTCGTGACTAAATTGTCTAGTGCTTTTAATTTTTGTTCATATTTATTCATGTCTTTGAAAAAATTCACATGACCCGACTTTCGTCTATCCCTTTTTAAAACAAAATCTGCTTTCTCCTCCTAATTTTTAAAGTCTACGCCAGGGGCGGCGGAGCGTCTTTCAAAGTGTGTGTGTGTGAGGGGGGGGGGGATACCAACAAAAAAAGACACCTGAGGGCACCTGCAAGGGATGCATATATTATTAGGAAGCACATTCTTATGGTGGTTCTGCTTCAGCTTCAGCTTCCACAATTAGCAGTTGTGTGCAATTGTCTAATGATGCACGTGCGAGCCAGCAAAAATCTTAAGAATTTTTCTAATGTTCATGTTGTTATATATTATGCATTATTTACACCGATAGTGAAAATGACAACAAATTAATTTGGGTGAAATGTCGAATGATCTTTCATTTCTTAAATTAACCCTGTGGTTTTTCTTCCGGAGATATCAACATTATTATGGTATCTGCTTGATTTCATAGGCCTGCTAACAAGCTAGTCTTAGGACATTTTCTGAAAATATTGACCTTATTAAATTGTGTAAGTTATGGGCACATTCGAGCTATTGGAATATGAATTCCTTTGCTGGTGGGGGGGGGGGGGAGCATTGTGCCACTCTGCCTCCAGCTCCGTTGGCTTACATTGCAGTTGTAGTAATATGGGTAGGTATACAGTCATGTTGCTACGTAAAGCCGCACTGATTCTGGCTATAGATATTTTTTGTAAGAAACAAAGGGAAATTGTAGGGATAAGGGTACACATTTAGATGAGGAAAGTGCGCTTATGAGAGGTGAAAAGGGTCATTATCACTGGCGTAGACAGGGGGGCACAAGGGGGCCATGTCCCCCCCCCCCCCTATTCAGCCACCAAAAAAAAAAGCGACAGCGAAAAAGCGGGAGAAGTGAGTGAAAAAGGCCCATCGCTATACAAGCCGTTATCTTTCTCTAAAAATTTGCTAAAACGTCAAAGCTTTCGCGCTTCGCGCGGGAAGGGGTAAATAACTCTCCTCTCCCTGCACCCACTGTTACATACAGTGAAATGTAGATGCTACAAGCCGTTTTCTTTCTCTCAAATTTGCTAAAACGTCAGAGCTTTTGCGCTTCGCGCGGGAAGGGGGAAACTCCCCCTCCCTTCACCCATCCCTGTTACAGTGCAGTATCACGTCCAAAATAACTGAAAAGCGGCCAGGGCGTCAAACTAACTTTCCGCCTAAAAAAAAGTGTTACGAGCCGTTACTTTATCTTAAATTTGCTGTAAAACATAGAGCTTTCGCTCTTCGCGCGGGAGGGGGGGGGGGGACTCACCAGTTCCTGCATCCACCCCTGTTACATACAGTGCAATCTTGCGTTCAAGTAATTGAAAAGCAGTCAGGGCGTCGAACTATAACTTTCCGCCTAAAAGTTTATTTGCTACAAGCCGTTGTCTTTCTCTCGAAGTTGCTAAAACGTCAGAACTTTCGCGCTTCGTGCGGGAAGGGGGAAACTTCTCCTTCCCTGCACCCAACCCTGTTACAGTGCAGTATCACGTCCAAATAACTGAAAAGCAGTCCGGACCTCGAAATAACTTTCCGCATATTTGCTATAAAACGTCACAGATTTCGCGCTTCGCGCGGGAGGGGGAAAACATCCCCCTCGAGCTCCCTGCACCCACCCCCTGGGCCCGCCCCTGGGCAGCTTTGCGTGCTCATCACAATTTTCGCACTCTTCGCGTGCTTACAACCGCCCCCCTAAAATGAAATCCTGGCTATGCGGTTATATGCGGCTATATGCGGTTTGATCCTTCACGTCTGGCCTGTATTATCATCCCCCCATATAATTATGATACATTAACTTAAAACTAATAATTATCCAAACTCATTATGTTTGTTCCTTGAAATACCATCACATTCTTTGATTATTAGAAGTAAGGAAATAAGAAATGCCATAATTTCAATTCGAAAATATGGAAGAAAATTCGTTCGCTCGCATTGTCATTCTCAATTGAGGGGTTCCGTCCATTGGCGTAGATCCGTGCATTCCTTTTATTCATTAAAAAACATTTTGGGATGCTCTAAAATGGAAGTTTTATAGACAGATTTTCGAAAAAGTCCCTGGTGTGGGAGGGGGGATACCCCCTTCCACACCCTCCCCCGCTTGGTCGCTTCGCTCAGTGGCGTATCTAGGGGAGGGGGCAGAAAGAAATCTTTATACGGATTACGCACCCAAAAATCCGCAGGGTTAATGCAGGGGCCGCGGAACGTCTTGGAAAGTGGAGGGCTGAGTGGGGGGGGGGGGGGGGGGGGGTGCGTGTATAACCACATTTTTGCGCTACCATACGTTTGCACGTGTTTACTGAAAAAAGTGGGGGGCTCGGAACAAACTTGACTTTTACTTATTGACCCTGGAGCCCCAACGATTAATTTTTGAATTGGGCCTAATGAGATTGTACTGTTTTATCTTACAAAATACATGTAGCAGACATGGAAATATTTACACAATTAAGTTATTCCGTACGTACGTAATAAATACTACGTACGTACGTATTATTATTACGTACGTATTATTATTACGTACGTACGTAGTAATTATTACGTACGTACGTACGTAGTATTATTACGTACGTACGTAGTATTGATGACGATCAATGGCGGCGGCCGATCGAGAGGGACAGACTCGTGCGTTTGTACTTTGAAATTGGTTTTACTCAGGGGGAAATACTGTATTATTTAATTTCCAAGCATAGAATAGTCAAAAGCCACAGAACCCTAAAGCGTGTTTTAAAAGGCCTTGCATTATTTCGAAGAAAACCATCAATGTCAGGCTCAGCCTGACACTTAATTATGTAAATATTTTCATGTCTGCTACATGTATTTTGCAAAACAAAACAGTACAATCTCCTTAGGCCCAATTCAAAAATTAATCTTTGGGGCTCCATGCAGCGTCAAGATGTAAAATTCAAGTTCGTTCCGAGAAACAATTTTTTAAAATCAGAAGTGGCGCACCCGGGGCAGGGGGCACAGTGCCCCCACGCTTTCTCTCTGATAGGTGCCCTTTTTAATACTGGACTCCCCTTTTCCCCAATAAGTGCACATTTCCCCCTTCAGATAAGTGCCTGATTTTTCCCGGATAGTCTATAATTAGATTCAAGTTATGAGGAAATCTTATTACGGGACATAAATTTAGGATATGAAAGAAAATGTTTGTGATGAGGATATCTGTCGTTACAAATTCATGACAAAGTGGCCAATTTGTCTAGTGATTTTCTTTGTTTTCAATAGTTTTCAGTGTGATTCATAAACTTTCAGACTATACAGTTGTCAGATAGTTTTTAGTGTTATAAAGATTCATAACTTCATTTTGTTCGATTTTACCCGAACAGAGTCGAACTGCTTTATTCTGTTTTGATTTGTCTGGGACCGGACTTGCCGCTGGGAAAATGAAGCGACACACACGTGCACTCACCCATCCACCAACAAACGTCACACACACACATCACACAAATGTTGAGAATTCTTCACACTTGACAAGCTAGAGCCCACAGGCTAACAACATTGTGGCAAATCAACGGGAATCGACGGATAAAGGCAGCTGTGTAATTTCAATCTTTTTCATGTATTATTTATTACGTACGTACGTAGTATTATTACGTACGTACGTAATAAATATCACGTACGTACGTAGTAATTATCACGTACGTACGTAATATTATCACGTATGTACGTAGTATTTATTACGTACGTACGTAGTATTATTACGTACGTACGTAATATTTTTTATTTTTTTACGTCGTCAGTTTGGCCCTTCCAGGTCTTCGTACCCGTCGATATCCTCTCCGTTATTAAAATCAGGGACGTCTCTGTCATCATCAGAATCTTGCCCAGAATCCGACATGTCTGGCTCAAACATAGTATACGGCCGGGCCCCTAATTCCTCTTCAATTTCTTCTGGGACTTGATGCTCCAAATCAGATATATCTGATCCTGAATAAGTGTCCTGGCTGAAGAAGATGATGCCATCGTTGATGTAGGATTTTGTCTTTAAAAAGCTAAAATGAAGGGCTGAAATGGCACGAAGTCGAAGGGATCTACACGAAGCTCAATAGCCATAACACACACACATCGATACTGATCCAGCTTGTGAGTTGAGCGTTCTGTGGGTGACGTCACATGACGTCATCGATCGCTGGACCGATTTTCCAAAAATTTTAGGGGCGTTCCCAGTTATTTTTTTATTTTCAAGGTTACAGATTAATGAATGGAATTCAGGTAATATGATTGACAGATCTGGATTCACAGTAGAAAAGTCTATTAAATGAAGTTCCTTTGTAATTCCATAAAAGGGGACCTTTAAACTTCTTTGTTGATTAATAATTAATATAAAACAGATCTTAAATATATATTTATATATATATTATTGCATATATGTTATACTTTGTCAGTTGAACTTTTCGGTTCAAACAATATATATGTTTATTATAATTGTGCGAAAAGAACTCACCCATTTATGTTCAAAATGTTTTGTTAAGTGGAAATAAACTTGAAACTTGGAATTAAAACATTTTGAGATTTCGTGTCAATTTCATGAATGGTATTTTCTTGTACGTTAGGCAGTATTAACAGTTACGTCCTGATCAAACTTCCTGTGGCCCTCTAATAAGGATAACACCAAATATGAAAGTTTCATATCAAGTATATAGTGCGTACTTACATGTCGTACTTTCATGAAGAAGGACCTACTTCCTCATCTGCTTGATTATAGTAGCAATGTAAGGAATATCTCGTGCTTACTAAAGATTCCTTTTCTTACTTTAACAGCTTTTTAATACTTTTAATTCATGTACGGCTCAGGAGCGTTGATCTGTCGGGGGATGGGGGAGTCTAACAGACACTGCATAGTACATTAAGTTAATTAGGGGATCATTCGGGACAACCCCCCCCCCCCCCCCCCCCCAGTGCATCCCTGGATCAACTCCCTGATAAAACTAGAATGATTATATTTGCAAATACATAACATATTTAAATTACATAATTTCTTTACTCATTAAATATGAGAGGGTGAGGAAATATTATTCTACTCTGCTTTAAAAAGTCTTTCTTATATATGGTCACTTTCCCTTCAAAAATACATCTCCAGTTTGAGAAAAAAAAATCCTCAGCCTCTACTGGTATACAAATAAACATCAGTGAGGGCGTTAGTAAGAGGGGGCAGCCGAGTATATTTTCACTTGGACGAGGGCGGATAATTATTTTTATACTAATGCACGAACACAATGGTGCGTTTTATTTCTTTTGTTAGATGATGACAAGGACCCATGTCACTTAATAAATCTCACATCACTTGATAACTCACATTCCATACATCAAGAGTCGACTGACAAAGTGAGATCATAGTCCATATGGGCCAGTAACCGAAAAGCTCCCCCCCCCCCCCCCCCCCTTGGTGGTGGGTGTGGCCACCAGGGCCGTTACCATGGTAACGGATCAAGAAAAATATGAATTTTAGGAAAAGTCATATAATTCCAATTCACGAATCTAAAAATACTTGGTAAGCATCCTATTATTTATGGAATAGTATTTTAAGGCGCCCAATCGATTGCAACCATAATCAGAGCCATTTAAAGTCATGGGCGTGTCAAAAAATGGCCGTTACTATGGAAACTGTACCATAAAAAGCGGTTATTTTTGACATATAAACTTATAAACTTATAAATATGAAATAGCCCAAAAGGTGTATGCGCAAGCCTAAATGTTTTACTATTAGCTAGGAGCCTTAGCTATCATAATGTGCCTATTTGATGTACAGTTGGTGGTGGATGTGGCCTGTAGGGCCGTTACTATGGTAACACATCAGAAATACTGGATTCTTAGAAAATACTGCATCTTTATAATTCAGTAGCTATAAAATATATGGTAAGTATCCCATTATGTGTATTTCAAGCTGCCTGATAGATTGCAATCACAATCTGAGCCATTTAAAGTCATGGGCGTGTCAAAAAAGGCCGTTGCTATGGAAACGGTCCAACAAAAAGCTGTTATTTGTGAGAAAAAAAATCTATAACTAACCATTACAAAAAAGAAAGAAAAAAAGTGTCTGGGCAGTATTTGGTAATGTTTTTATATTAGTTATGACCCTCAGCTATCATAATTTGCTTGTTTGACATCAAGGTGGTGGTGGGCGTGGCTGGTAGGGCCGTTACCATGGTAACACATAACGAAATACTGGAATTTAGAAAATACCGTATATTTGTCAATTAGCAGCATAAAATATATGGTAAGGACTGTAATATATGTATTTCAAGCTGCCCCACTGATTCCAACCACAATCTGAGTCATTTGAAGTCATGGGCGTGTAAAAAAATGGCTGTTGCTATGGAAACAGTCCCACAAAATGCTGATATTTGTGGAAAATATGATTTATCAATACAAAATAGAAAACAACTGTCTGCACAATCTTAAATCATGTTTTTCTGTTAGCTAGGACCTTCAGCTTTCATATTCTTCCTATTTTACATAAAGTTAGTAGTGGGCGTGACCACTATGGTTGTTAGCATGGTAACACACCAAGGAATTGAATTTTAGAAAATACTATATATCTGTAATTCAACATCACAAAAACAAATTGTAACCATCTAACTATATGTATTTTGGGGTGCCCTTTTGATTGCAACTAGAATCAGAGTCATTGGAAGTCACCGTCATGTCAAAACATGGCTGTTGCTATAGAAACAGTATGATTAAAATTGAATATTTCTGTAACGATTCAACACAAAACAAAGAACAAGTGTATGTACAGCCTAAAATGGTGTTTATCTGTCAGCTAGGACCCTCAGCTATCATAATCGAAAGCTTCCTAGTAGCCACAAAGTTGGTTGTGGGTGAGACTGTCAAGGTAGCTACCATGGTAAGGCACCAAGAAACATCAGAGTTTTAGAATAATAGATAATAATAAATTGATCTTACTTACCCAGGATAACCATCAGTAATATTACTACTGCCCTGCAACTATCATTGCCTTGTACACATTTCATACATCTGGGTCAAGCAAAACAAATGTGGGCAAAACACCTTGCCCAGGGATGTAAGCACCGATCAAGGATCGAATCCAACAGCTCTCGTAGGAGAGTGAAAGGCCTTCACCAATATCCCACAGTGTTTCCACCGTGTATTTGTAATGTAACGAAGTACAGTGTAGGCATCTAACAATACACAACAGAAGCTGCGCCTTTAATTGCAATCAAAAGCCGGATGAATTTAGGTCAGTCATATAAAAATATGGCATTGCCATAGGAAAAATAAGAAAGTTAATATTGATTTTTAAGAAAAGGATATTTATGTATCTAAATAATAAATTATAAACAAGTGCCTGAGTTCATGTAACTGTCCTATTGGTTCAAATCCAGATCAAGAATATTTTCCAGGTTAGAGGCCTCAAGTTCAAGCCTGGTAGGACACTTGCTATGACAAACGAAGATGCAAATTTTCAAATAGATATGCAAGGCTCATGAAAATTCATAGCATAAGTCAATTCATATTGAAAAGGTACCACTGTACTTAGAGATACCCTCATATACTGTGTTATCGTATTACAGTATTAACTTTGACTGCTTGGTAGGTTTTGTACTGCGGCTGTTAGCACCAAAATCATCTTTAAAATACTGGCATTCCAGAAAGTGGCATTGTTTTAGTTTAACATTATTTTAAAACAATATAACAGTTTAGACATGCTAGATATCTCCATTGCAAGCAGCCTGAATGATTGCATTGAAAATGTTAATCATTTAAGACAATGATCATATCCAAATATGGTCGCTGCTAAGGCAGATTATGATCGAGAAATGTATATTTAGAAAAAAAGTGGCATATTTCTGTGATTTCACAACACGAAAGATAATGTTGGTGATGATATTATTTTCCTGTTCATTTCTAACTGTACTGCTAACTGCAATTAATGTGTCGGTATTGAGTTCACGGTCATCTGTGAAATGATGACTGAGGTACATAAGTGTCCACACTCTGTTGACATGAGAGCTACATGTATTCCACTTTCCCCTGCAAGGAATTCTATAAATGGATGCCATTAGGAATCAGAAGTTACGGAACATTGTCAGCAAAATTCCTCTTGCAGCAACACCCGTTACTTTGGATGAGGTTGAGGATTACCCATCAATCAGAGTTATCATGAAGAACAGATACAGTAAGGCATTGACAGACTTCAGAACTACGTACCAAACTATACTAACTAAATTTGAATTCCCTCTAGGGTGAAGTGAGGATTCACTCATCATCTTCATCCTAACCGTAGAGACATTACTCAAGCATTGCAAAAAAATGTATTCTCTTCTAACATAGTGGTGGAGGTATAGATGACACCTATATCTCCATCCTGAGTTCTGACTTTATTCTGCCAAACCAAACCGGGGGAGGGTTGCTTAATCTCCTCAAGATGACCCCCTCAGCCTGTGATTCGAGTGCCTCACCATATCAGACTTGTAAGAAAGTCAACCAAGTTTTAATAAGAGAATACTCAGTTCAAGTAAGGCTGCAGAACGCCTTAAAGCTGTAAAAGATAGATAGACAAACCCACTGGTGTTCACTAATTTCACAACATTATGGACTTACCCACTAAACTCTGCTAAAAATATACCCCCATCCTTTATCCAATCATGCTTAAGGCAAGATAGTATTAGAGGAACCATCTCACAAACTATTGGCCATGTCTCCTCTAAAGCCAAGAGAACCGCAGCTTACCTGTAAGGGTAACCAAAATGCACCACAGGCCTTCTCAGTGACTCTTTTGAATACCTTCTAGCAAATATTTTAAAAAGTCCAGGCAGGTAACCGCACTATAGTCCTGGACTTGATCTATGATGAGGCACCCAAAAGTTCAATTCTTTGGCCCTGTTCTGATGAAATCCAAATCCTAGACCACCTTGGTCATTCTGTTAATCCTTAATGAACATGCAGATTTCTTATGGGTAGGATTGGGGGGGGGGGGGGAATGTTAACTTCTATTCCAATCTCCTCAGATTTATTTCAAGTAGACAGGTTTAGCTACAGACCGACAAGATTATCGCATAGAGATGCCCACATAACTACTCAAGTACAGCTAACCAGTTAGGATCAGCTGTTGTTACTGCAACGGTCTCCCACATGGATACCCACATCTTGCCCGGAGCTATCCGAACACGGCGAACAGTTAAAAAATGTCTTTGCAACATAATTGCTGCTGTGTAATAACAAAATTCTGTCACCTTTTTTTTAAACTGCTCAGTTTTCATAATACTACCATGGCAACAACCCTGTTTTGACATTACTATGGCCTTAAGTGATATGACTGTAATAACTCAGGCAGTTTATGATATGTATATCAAGACCAATATTTTGTGTATTCTATTGTTAAAACAGAATATATATCAGTATTTTGTGGGACTGTTTCCATAGCAACGGCCCTTTTTTACACGCCCATGACTTCAAATGACTCTGATTGTGGTTGGAATCAGTGGGGCAGGTTGAAATACATGTGTCCTTAACATATAATTTATGCTGTTAAATGTGGTATTTTTTAAATTCCAGTATTTCGTTATGTGTTACCATGGTAACGGCCCTAGCGGCCACGCCCACCATGAACTCTATGGAAAATAGGCATATTATGATAGCTGAGGGTCCTAGCTAACAGAAAAATATAATCTAAGATTGTGTAGACACCTCTCTGTCTATTTTATACTGATAAGTTTGGATATTTTTCCAAGATATAAACTTTTTATGGTACGGTTTCCATAGTACGGCCATTTTTTGACATGACCGTGACTTCAAATTACTTAAATTTTGGTTTCAATCAATCAGGAAACTCAAAATACATATATTTAGATGCTTACCAGTCTTCTTTCAAATGTCTAAATTAGAAATATTAGGTATTTTAGTAAATTCCTATATTTCCTCGATGCGTTGGCATGGTAACGGCCCTGGTGGCCACACCCACCACTAACTTTATGGCAAACAGGCAGATTCTGATAGCCGAGGGTCCTAGCTATCAGGAAAACATCACTAAAAATTGTGCCGGGGGGGGGGGGGGGTCTACGTTGGCCCATAGACTATCAGGGGAGCGTTTCATGAAAGGACTTGTCAGATATTTTATGCGACAAATTTGCTTTCAGCCAATCAGATGCAAGGATTTCAGTGGCTTATAACAGTTGTCGGATAAAATATCCGACAACTTCCTTTCATGAAATGCTCCCCAGGACGACCATCCGGGCGGTCATTAGCATTCTCTATGACCAATTACGTGCTAGGAAAAAATAATGCCTGGTTACATGTCCGCTCTTAACCAATCATTTCATTAAGATTACTTAATATTTTTATCAAAATGGATAAAAATTCATACAATATAATCCTGAATAAATGTAAATAATACCAGAAGGTTAACTGAGTTAATGTTGTACAAAAACTGGAAAGGATTTAAAAGTTGAAAAACAAAATGTTATCAAATTATGAAATTACAGTGTGTCACAGTCGGATTATCTTTTATTTTCCCGTCAGTCTATATTTTTGTGCTATTATCCTAATCTACCAAAAAGTATTATCAGTGCTGTGGCTATTAGAATGATAATGCGATAAACGCTATAAAGTCATTTAACATCAAACCTGATAATGGATAATCCTTAGCAGTCCACTAAGAACAAAAGTGCACATATAATATCAACTTCATGGTAAATCATTACAAATTACAAATCCTAACGTCACCTTGCAAACAAAATTTTAATAATTGAATAATGACACTACAGAGAGAAAAAAGGAAGCCGTAAAAATAAACGAATGAAATAACTGAACAAATTTATATGATAAAAATAGCACGTTTTACTTTTAAATCGTCAGCAGAGACATCTTGAATTTTCGGTGTAAAACAACAAAATTACATTGCCCACTTTTGTTTCCTCAGCAATCATGTGAATAAAATAATAATATCAAGCATACATACAATAATAGGCACTCAAGTGGGGGGTGAGGGTTCTAGACGGAGTCGATTCGTCTTGGTTTTATATTCTTTTTCAACTTGTCTCTTTCTCTCTCTACGTCAATGAGTAATCATAAAAAGTATTAGAATAATATGAAAAATCGATGATTAAAACAGATCTTTCACCGTCCTATTAAGTCTAACCGAATTTTCATATTTTTACGATGCTTAATCATGTTCATAAAAGGACATGCGCATTTTTTACACACAAAAAACCCATACATACTTTGGTTCTTATTCAATGTCTTAAAAGAAACAAGAACAGTACTGAGAGAGATAGCAGAAGCGGATCAGGCATTATCAGGAGAAGGATTAGCGTCAGGTTTCCTGAGAGCGCAGGCAGACTAATCGGAGTCTAACTATGTTTTTCTTTTCCAAGGGGGAGGGGGTGGGTGAGAGGGCACTGATCCATATGGGGTACCTTACATATCAGTGATGGGAGGAGGGGAGCATCTGGATCCGTCTTAAAAAGTTCTCCAAGTTAAAATCGCTGTACATAACAAGGAATCATTATGTTTCTGATAAGTTTGAATAGGGTGCTTTACAAAATATGTCTAATTATGTTGGGTGATGCTATAAAAAATGATATACACAAGAATCGATTTCTGTACATAAAAAGTTCCATTGCGGTGAAGTACCTTCCTCAGCTGTAAGAGATGTAAGAGATATAAAATCCGTAATCAAAAACTTGTTTACATTCACAGTTCATTTTCTCAGTACTTAGTGAAATATAATATATTTCCTCGCACTATTCATCCCGCTGGTAATAAAATGAATACCCATCATGTGCAAATCACCTCCAGGACCTATTCCCACTTGATCATAGCTATGTACCTGATTGAAGAGCGCCATCTTAAATACAACCCAATTTGAGTGGACCATCGATGGAGTGGACCCACAGAGATACATATTATAGCCTAATATAGTATGTATATAGTATGTATCTCTATGAGTGGACCCAAGCTAAATAAGTAGGTACGCAGACGGCTCCTCGTGGAAAATAGTGTTCACTTTTTTTCAACATGGATTCCTATGAAAAATGTAATGCTGAAAACGATGGTGTCGACTTATTTTTAATTTAAAAAGTGCTTAAAGTGCCCAAATTTTATTTTTTTAGTGGCCCGCCATTCTTTTAATGCATTTCAGAGCCCAACCTTGGGGGCAGAAACGTTCGTTTGGTGTTGAAAACCCACTATAAACAGTCAAATGAAATATGGTAATAGTTAAGACCCACCAAAGACCACAGGGACCCGGAACTTGTCCCAAATGGGCCCAAAGGACCAGCTTCTCACCTATAGAATAAAAAAAGAGTGCTAAATGCTTTTCTCGAGGTAATAGAAGCTCAGTAAATGGATATATTGATATCAAAATATCAACATTGTGGGTATGATAATATGGTGGCCAAATTATGTGTCAGGTGCCCAAATTCTGATTTTAGTGGGTCAAATGTAACAAAGTGATTACAGAGCATTAAACTATAGTGGCATGCCATATTTCTTTCTAAAGATATTTAATAAAAATAATAATACAACGCACTTATATTGCGCCATCTATCTAGTTAACTATTTCGAGGCGCATGATGAAAATGAGAGAAGCAAGAAGGTAGAAATAGAATGGACTGAAGAATACTACAAATCTGTGTTGAATTACATTTCACTGTATGCTTTGTAGAATAGGACTGTCTTCAATTTTAACTTTATAGAATCCAAAGTGTCTATGGCACGGATATTAGGAGGTAAGTTGTTCCATAAACTAGGCGCCGCAGCTATGAAGGCACGGTCACCAAGAGATGATTTCGTTCTTTGTGCCACAATAAGATTTTTGCCAGAAGAACGCAGACAGCGAGTTGGTACATATTCAGAAATTTTCAATATATGAGGGGGCAGAACCATGTAATGCTCTCCAAGTAATAAGCAGAATTTTATACTTGATACGCTCTCTGGTAGCCAAATAACCCTTTCAAAATTGGTGAAATATGATCCCTTTTACGTGTCCTAGACAATATTCTGGCAGCAGCGTTTCATGTGCTCTTTGTAGCCTAGCTATTTGAGAAGATGACACATTGTACAGAAGAGAATTGCAATAGTCAAGACGAGAAATTACAAATGCATGAATTATAGTGGCAACTGTTTTATCTGACAATATCTTTCTGATGTTACTGATACTACGTAGATGAAAATACATTGACTGACATGTTTTTTGTACAAAATCATTCATTGTCATATTACTATCAAATAACACTCCAAGATTACGTGCAGTGTCTTTAGGTAATACATGTGAATCACCAATTCGAATGGAATGGTGTTGTAAATCAACCTTCTGATACTGAGATGAAAGAATTAAAAATTCACTCTTAGCACCATTGAGCTTAAGCTTGTTCAAACACATCCATGCCTTCATTTCAGCTATACACTTTTCCAACTTCTGAGGTCTGCTAATTACACTCTCAGGGTCCAAAGGATTAAATGGTATATAAAGCTGAGTATCATCTGCATAAAGGTGGACATGGACATCATATAATCGAGCAATCTCTGCAAGAGGTGTCGAGTAGATACTAAAGAGGGACGGGCCCAAAACTGACCCTTGTGGCACGCCGTAAGAGAGATTAACCTCTGATGAAACAGAGTCGTTGATCTTTACGAACTGTGATCGATTATCCATATAAGAGCGAAACCAGGACAAGGCACAACCTTCAATGCCCACAGATCAAAGTTGGTGCTGTAGGATGTCATGATCGATAGTGTCGAAGGCCGTCTCTGCTCCATGGTGCTTTTTGTAGGCTGATTGGAAAGATTCATGGAGATATTTGAAATAGTATTTATCATAATCGATAAAGATTACATCATGGCGGGCATCTGAGAGGACATGAGAGCCCTGAATCTTTTTATTACGGCCCAATTGAAAATGCATTATAAATCAGATATTTCACTGACTAACATATCAAAACATATGCACATGATGTGCCGAACTTATTGGTGAGTGCTGTATTATGAATAATACACGGCGACCACCTACAGCTTCCATTTAAAGGGTTTCAGGCCCATTTTTGTAAATAAGGGTCCATCAAATAATGCAGTGAGTTTTTAACAACATTGTTCTCTAAAGTGATCTCAGTCTAAAGAAGTACATGTATATACAAAACATCATAGTTCAAAATTGCAGAATTCCACGAGAATATTTGAGTGCTAAAATCAAACCTGAAGACACCTTTACAGCGAATATGACAAAATTTGTTAAACAGTCCAATACGTAGCTTTTGGTGTGCTCCCATAAAGAAAAGGGGCAAAGAATGCAAAGTTGTTAGCTTTTTATTTACACCCCCGTAGAAAGGATGTTTTGAGGGAGGGGCGGTCGGATTGCGCACGCAGTCCGTGCGCCCTTGGTGGGGGGGGGGGGGGGGGGGGGGGGATGCGGGACCGGGGTGGTTCCCTCTCCCGAGCAGAGCGCGGAAGCTTTGATATCTATTCAAATCCAGAGTAAAAATGTTCACTTGTCGACTTCATACTTGAGAACAAAGCCGCTCCGCAGGCGCGCCGAATCAATCGGCGCCGCCGAGGGCCCGCCGATGTAAAAACTTTCCGTAAGAAGCCTAACTCCCCTACTGTGATTACTACCGTTACTAAAAACCATTGTCCCTTCCCAATCCTTTTTCCAACCGCCTTCAATGTCTTCTGTACTGAAAGTTTCCTGCAAGAATATTATATTTCCCGACATTTTACACCACTGAAAAATTTTCCTCCTTTTAACTGTACACTGTAAAAACTGAAGTGCTGAAACACGAGTGCTAATTGGAAGTTTGCACTTGACGTGCTATTTCTAACACCTCACGTGCCATTTGCGTCTGGGAGATGATAAGGTGCAGAAAATTGAGTGCTAAAAGTAAGTGCTGAATGTTAGGAAGCTCGTTTTACACTTCAAGTGCTGACCAACGTCCCGTGATTTAAGAAGCGATTTCGTAATTAGAAGTTGCGCATGAGCAGATAAAGGTCATTTGACATAAACTGGCATGTTCGTTTAAAATGCACTGAGATAAGCATCGACTGTGTAATGATTATTAATATATTCATTTAATTATACTTTTCATTAAATCCACTGAAAAGCAACAAAGTGTTCATTGATGGTTGGTATTTGACAGTCTGCCAAATGATAGCCAACTTGCAAACAATGCGCTTTCCCAAGTGTTCATTGACGTGCTATTCTAGTCACCTGGTCTACGATGTCTTTCTTTCATAGAGTTTGAATTCTTTAGGTTGCTATGTCGGGCAAGCTTACGTATTATCTTTCTTTGAAAAGATGCCTATCCTAATGAAAAAGGGAAAGGTCATTTGCGAAAAGTTGCTCATGGGCCAATAGACCTGTTTACTCAGTGATTCAAATTTATGGATGTTTCTTTCCTGGGGACCTAGTAACGAGGTATCATTAACATGTTATTAATGAATGAACTACAATACTTGGAATCGAGTTTGCATACATTACTTGTTGCTATGTCTGACAAGCCTCTGGCAAGCTTTCAGGTTGTCAAGAACAACCTTTGTTTCAAAAGTATGTATAAAATTTAAATCACTTATTAGTAAACAGGTCTATTACGAAATCGCTTATTACGCAACTGTAGTGCAAGAGCCATCATCTGCTGCACAGGCATGGCGTGGTAAGTAAAACTTTAAAGTAGAACGTTGATGATTTTAAATATTGGCTTAATACTTATTATTGCATAGATGGCATAAATTAAACAAGGTTATCCAAATTCAACGCTTGGAAACATTTGAAGCAATGATTATTATCAATTATAAAACGGTAAAATACAGCCCCCGATATAGCAGCTGAAGAGCTCCTCGAACGCTGCTGAGATATGTGACGACACACCCTGGACCAGTCCTGGCTAAGCAGACGATGTCCCATAACATCTTACACATTTTTCAGAGCCTATTTTGTCATCTCCTCTTCACTTATTTCTCTTCCTTCACTAGCGTCAGTCTTAATGTTAGTCTGTTGCCTCACTCTTAACTTCGTGTTTGGTATTATTTTGATGAAAAATGCAGCGTTAAAAAAATAAAGGAATCAGTCACTTGTAAACAAAATAAGACGCCATTGTATTTTCAGCTGTTTGCACCGGGGCATGTTCGGCGTTTCAAGAGGGAACGAATACCATCCTGCTATTATTCGGAGGGCTTTTCAATTTGAAAGTGGGGTTTATTTCATTGATCATTGACCCTTCTCCTATGTATTTACAATCAAACGGTTTTAGCTATCAGAATCAGTTTCACTTTCCCTTTATAATGGTGTGAAATAAGGTCATGTTTAAATACACCAAACTCTTTATAATTTGATAAATAATTGCATTGCAATTACGTTCATTCATTATAGCACGTCGTCTGCTTAAGCAGGATCGATCCCGAGTGTGACGACATCAAAACATCGCTATATTTCTGGCGAATCCTCGGATATTCCAGATGCTGAGAAGAGCTTTTATTTGTGTTGTTTTTATAATCACCAGATACGCAGTTGACATAAAACTTATAAGATTGCCATCTGTAAGCTTCCCAGTTTCTAGTGATACATTAATTGCCATATTTGTGATTTTCTTTGAATATCTACTTTAAGACATTAAATTTAGAACGTTTGTAATTTTATGCGAATAAAGGTATCAAACAATATGATAATTACATTAATTTTTGTGGTGGTGGATATGAACATGATGAAAAGCAATGAAGTGGAAATGCCATGTTTCAGCGTGTGGCCAACCCTCTACGGTACGCGTTGTCGACGTTGACATGAAAATTGTTGATCAACCAGGCATGGAGCGCGATCGACCGCACGGGCCGGGGCCGGGCCTGGGAAGTTTGGAAGGCAGTGTGTGTGCTTTTTTTCGTCACGATTGTGGATTGCGAAATGGAACAATTAAACCTCCGAAATTGCCACTTCTTGGTCTAAAGTAATTCTCAGATGAATAAATCCACATGCCATGGTTTTAGTCGATATCATCTATGTATATAACCAGTTCATATCAATCTAAAAACAAAATCTAGACCTTAGTGTAGGGCTGTTTAAAGACCTCAGCCTGACCCAAAACAACCATATATTGACGTAAAGCTTAGTAAACAAAGAATATAATTACCCTGGTATTCATAAATTTACGTCTCCGTTTATCCATAAAAAATAAAAAGATAATTTTTTTCTGGTCACGCCCCTCCCTATTGCGTAACAAGAGAGGAAACTGCAGGGGGTCGCTAGACGTGTGACGACATGTCATGTATACAGTCCGAGTGCGTCTACACGATATGTCGTCATCAAATTTTCACCCACCCCCCCCCCCCCCCCGCAAAGTAGCGTTCCTCAGAGACGGGGCCCTCGTCAGAAAAACCACCGGGGCTCAACATTCGGGACGCTGTTACTCATTCCACAGGAAACGGAATCTCATGAAGTTGGTTTCAATTTGTTCAGAAAATATATAGCTCCCGTGGATGAATAAGTGTATATTTCAAAATTCGGTCAGGCTGAGGTCTTTAACAGACTATAGAAGAGTGAGTTTTAAGCACTACAGGTGTGATTTTGTGCATACTGTTTAATTGTGTGTGTTCTTTAGCACTATATTGGGTGCAAACGTGTTAGCACTAGTAGTGCCGTTTTGGGGGCTCTAAAATGAGTTATTTAATGCACTAGAAGTGTTGTTTTTGCGAGCTGCATGCGTCTAATAGCACCAGAAGTGTAAAAGGCTTACACTTAAAGTGTTTAAAGTAGCATCTGGACTGGTGTTGAATTATAACACGTGTACAAGTGCTACTTTAGCACAATTTGTGCAGTCCTATGCGTGCCTTGCAGGTGCTGCCTCCAGATCTTGAGGTGCTAAAAATAGCACTTCATTTTTTACAGTGTATCTCTCAGTCCTCGAACGTTGATCGAGACTACTTTTAAATTATTCACCATTGCAAACTCTAAATCTTAAACTGTGACAAAAAGCTCGGAACAGAATTGTGTAGCATTGCGACAATATCTCAGTAATTGGGAAGAATTAATGTATTTTAAATACAGAAAAAAGAATTGTCCATTGAAGTTGGAAATAGACAAGTAAACTAGAAAACATGCCACACGTCACAAAGTCTCTCCACCCCACAATGAGTGTCCACCCTTTAGAAAACCAGATTATGAAAAACAAAAACAGTCTCTTGCTACAAGAGAAAGAAAGAAAATCGAACTGCATAATCCGGACGAGGACCCATTTTCCCCGTATATTAGCTACATAATGAATGTTCAAATGTGAGAAAAGCAAAGATGATTTTTTTTTTAAATCCAACTGTCTATCTTTCTTAGAAAATAAATAAAAGTACAGAAGCTTTCCAAAGAAAATCATTTTTACACTATTCAATGTCCAACCGATGTCTCTGAATTGATGAAAAAAAATATTTTCCAGTCTAAGGAGCTTCAAAAGGCCTTCAGAGAGAAAACGATTCATCCAACTACCACTTCACTTCATCATTCTGCATGGATGCGTGACTATATCGATAAAACATCAATGCAAACATGATAATAATAGTGAAACGAGTAAGCAAAAAGTATCCCATCGCTTTTAAGTGAGCTGGAACATTCCTTATGAAAAAAGGGGCCTCATCTGATGCAGTGAGGTAATCAGAAAGCCGTTTTGTTTACACATTATCATAATTGTGAAGGCAAATTATTTCGTCGTTATTCAAATGTTTAAGGAAAAAGGTAGAACAATACGGAGAAGGAACAATGCATAATCTTATAGAAACTGCAAGAATATCTTATACCTCTCAGCAGTGATCTTCCTCCATAATCATTCTACACATTTTTACTTTTTGGTGATGCTGCCCTCATTGTTCCGTCCTTTATAGGGTCAAAGGTCATATTTTGGTTGCATGCATTCTGGAGGACACATTTGTTGACTGATTTCTTTCAGATTTTGTATGGAGGTCCATCATAGATTACTCTAGAGGGCACACATAAGTAATTCATCCGCTCGCAATGCATGCCGGTGAGGCGGAGCAAATATTATTTGAAATTAATTGATTAGAAATTTCATATAAAATCGATTGATTGTCCTCAGTAAATTTAAAAAGCGTAAATGGTGTTTAATAGACATACTCTTTTCAATTTGACACCTTAGCCGAAGTTGGCTAGCTTTTTATTTTTTTTTAAAGGATTTATTTTATCACTGGTGCACTTCCACTGTTTCTATGTGCAAATGGGCTGAAATTTCGGCTAGCCTTGTTTCAGCCTAATATCTTTTTTTAACGCCGGGAAAGTGCCCAAATTAGGTACTTTATTTGAGAGATATTTATATTTTGTCTCTATTCTGTGAATTTAAACGATTTCTACGAGGGGTGTTCAAAATATGATTTATAGACAACCTTCGTTATAACACGTGAGTGAATGGGGCCGTGAATTACTTATGTGAGCCCTAGACCTCTACAGTTTTTGGTGGTGCTGCCCTCAGTGTTCCGTCTTTCATAGGGTCAAAGGTCATATTTTAGTGGATATCTTGTGTGCGCTCTGAGATCACATGCATTTCTTGACAGATTTCTTTCGAATTTTGCATTATAGTCTAATCTACACACATTTTTTCGCTGATGCTGCTCCTAGTGTTGACAATAGTCCGGGCCACTGGCGGCAATCTCCACGCCATCCTTTTGTTTGAGGGAGGGAGTGGAGGGGTGAGGTTCTTTGTCCCTCCTTCGAATTGCTGCCAGTGTCATAATATCCACAATCATTTAATTTAGAATAACGTTCCTATAAGCTTCCGAAATGTGTACACCCTATTTCTTTATTATTCAATTTGTCTCATGATGTATACACGAGTTAATGAATGTTCCTGCTCTGTAACAATTCATGCGAGTCCTGAAAAGAAGAATGTACTTTCTGACTTGAGTAACAACTGAGCTACCGAGAGACGCCATATAAGGCATTATGTAAAGCGAAAATTTGTTTAAAATAGAGTCCTTAGATTCTTCAAAAGGTCAAGAATATCGTTACCGCAAGAAAAATATAATTTCTTTAACAACGCCCCAGTGGTTCTCTTTTTTTATTTCATTATTTTTTTTTTTTTTTTGTCGAGTGGTCTATGAATCCAGAAAGCGCTGCCCAAATACTTGAAACAGAGTCATCTATGACTCTGACTTGAAAAACCGGATTTATAAATTGTTTATTGCACATGGCGATGTCATGTTTGGTGCTCAAGTTGAGGATTTCAGTATTGGTGCTCGAGGCTGATATTAAAGAAGCGAGGTGGGGTATATAGGGACTGAATGGCTGCAACCCCTTCCTCCTCGTCCAATGATTCTGAAACTATTCGGGAACTGCTACATCATAATATAGGAAGCAATGTGATATGTGGTATATTTAAAGGTGTATAATGACAAACATTTATTAAAAGGCTATAAATGAACCAACTATGCACCAGCAGTTACCATACGGTGTGTAAATGTTTGTTCGCTCCCTCATAAAAAAGAAACTGTCAAATGAAAGACTTAAATGATAAATGGAAAAATCACTTCATCATAATCAGAAAGAAGGGCATTAAATTGAGTACTGACGTCTCGTCAGTGTATTATCCTAAATATGTTTCGGGATTACGTTTACCTGGGCTTGTTCAGTTCATTTCAGTTTATTTCAATTTAAGCAAAGATACAAGATATATAAGACGTTGATAAGCATGTGCATGTAAGCACATTTTAAATATGTTTCGTTTGCAAGGTGAATAAACAAAGATTAAAGATTAAAGATTTCAGGATTATTGAAATTCACTGTCGTAAGGGCCTTATATAACAACTCTCACAGTGCAACCAATTTAGTACATAGAAAGTCAAGGCTTTTCATAATTTTTTGGTCCCTTAATTATGTTTCCAAATGCAATGGAGAAATAGACACAATCAATATCAATATTGTACTTATCCTATATTTATCATGATCCTCGCTTTGGTAAGGTTATCGTCTTAAGTCAGATCAATCATGCTGAAATGATAACGATAGAAATCGCAACCTGCTGAAGAAAAAAAAATAGTTTCCGTTGTAAAGCGACTTCAGGAACTGTGTCATTGAATACAGATACTGGTCTGATCATCCCATTACACTCACTAGCACGTACTGCCTCGAAAACACCAAATCATACCATTATGTTTTCTGACACTGAGAGAGGATTGCGTCTCTGTACTGCTCCTCGGTGATGAAGGCACATCCCGAGTAGTGTTTTCGTGTATTTAGGTGATCTGTCGTACATCGACAGATCACCTCTTAATTTCGTCAAGATTTTTCTTCTTTATTTATTTATTATTTATTATTTATTTTTATTTTTCGCCCATTTTCTTGTTACCATGATTCCTCAAAAATTTCATTCTCAATTTTCTTCAAATTTTCGTCACTTATCAGACTGGTCAATGTCAAGATGTGGCATCTCATTCAAGGTCATCAGGTTATCATGACGTCATCAAGACGCCATTTTGTAAATTTACAAGATCGATTATATCTTCATAATCGATCATCAAAAATCAACTATATTTACATCACATAAACTTCACATGACGGGTCATCAGGTCATGTCCTCACAGGTCATCTAGAGGTCAGGACGTACGCGTACGCGCGCGTCAAAATTTTAAAATGCTCAAAATCACGTAGGATCAAGTCTGCACACGTTTCAGGTCAGTTTGAGCATTTCAAAAATGTCCGTGCGTAAGCGTCCGCGCGCGCGTTTTACGCGCGCACAAATCGTAAATAACGTTAGAACGCTGTTTTTTTTATTGATTTGCAATCCTGACACTTTTCTTCATCATTTCCATCAATTTGAATCAATTTCAATCAATAATAAGGTCGTACGGGCGCGTCAAAGTTCGAAATCCGTGCGCGCGTCTATGGCGAAAATAACGTAAAAACGTGCAAAAACATGCCTCTACAAAATTCATTGTAGCTCGTTAGATAGTCCGTTGACCCCCAAATTTTTTGTCATCATCAGGTAGGGTATGAATCATAGATTTCATTTCATGTATCATTTCATCCATATAAACATTATGACGTCATCAAAATGGCACCAGAAGTCAAAATTTCCATTTTTCATGTTTTGACGTCATCACATTTATGCAAATTTGGCTCTAGATTCGTAATTATTGGTCGTTTTTCTCCCAAATTTTGATATGTTATAGCTGCAACAAT
The DNA here is from genome assembly GCA_025617745.1 of Heliocidaris erythrogramma. NCBI lineage: Eukaryota > Metazoa > Echinodermata > Echinoidea > Camarodonta > Echinometridae > Heliocidaris > Heliocidaris erythrogramma. The sequence continues at coordinate 74,620,740 of CM046853.1, forward strand.
TCTCTACGAGACATCTTGCCACCATTATTCATTTTGATGACGTCATCACACTGAAATCTTCAATTAAAGACGACATGTCAAATTTTTCCCTATTTGCGTGTTATGTCTATGGAAGATGATTTTTTTTCGAATCATGAATCTACATGACATCGTTCTCTGAGCAGTATCTCAGTTATTTTTGGTCTATTTCCTTCCAGATTTTAATATGTTGTAGCTGAGACTATAAGCTTTTATTAGTAAGCCCTCCAATTTTTGATCAGATGTCGGGATCATGCCCAATTTTTCAGTACCAAATGGGATTTGAGAATCACGTTTTTCGTTTACGTGTTATCTCTATGGGAAATATTTTGGTCTATCGGTAAAGCACATGACTACCATGGTCAAGGTACCTGGTTCGATCCCCGGGGCCGATTTTTTTTTTTTTTTTTTTTTGCTTCTTTTTACTTGTCATTTTACCATCCTCTACGACTATTATAACATAAACAATCACAAACCAAGTAATAAAATGCCTTATTTTGCATGTTATGTCTATTGCAAAGTGCTGTGCAGTGGTTTATGTATATCCCTATGGAAAATCTGTTTCACTGACGTGTATTAAAGCTATCCTACAATATCATTAGTCCTATTAGATATCACAATTTCTCAAAATTGGCTTAGTCAATTATCTTAATTATGTTATTGTGACGTCATCTAGACGCCATTTTCTACAAATCAACTTATGGTCGTATCTTCATAACGAAATGTGATTTCTCGTTCATATTTGGCATGGTTAACGTCACTGTCATTGCAGTCATGATCCTTACCATTATCCCCATCATTATCATCATTATCATTATCATCATTATATCATCAATCATCTTCAAAATCACCAACACCATAATCATCATGAATATCATTATCATCACCATCATTATATTATCATCTTCATCATCATCACCATTATCATCATCACCGTAATCTTTTTACAATGACCGTTTCACACATTTTGCTACATTCCTGTCCTCAAGAAGCATCTCCATTCATGGCATTCTTGACTTCCTATCTTCAGTTTAGCATTTCCCCATTATTATGATCATCCTGATTACAATCATGATCGTACAAAGTGAAAGACAGATCACCTAATTCGTCATGACGAATTAAACTCTAGTTATTTATTATTATTATTTATTTATTTTTATTTTTCGCCCATTTTCTTGTTACCATGATTTCTCAAAAAGTTCATTCTCAATTTTCTTCAAATTTTCGTCACTTATCAGACTGGTCAATGTCAAGATGTGGCATCTTATTCAAGGTCATCAGGTTATCATGACGTCATCAAGACGCCATTTTGTAAATTTACAAGATCGATTATATCTTCATAATCGATCATCAAAAATCAACTATATTTACATCACATAAACTTCACATGACGGGTCATCAGGTCATGTCCTCACAGGTCATCTAGAGGTCAGGACGTACGCGTACGCGCGCGTCAAAATTTTAAAATGCTCAAAATCACGTAGGATCAAGTCTGCACACGTTTCAGGTCAGTTTGAGCATTTCAAAAATGTCCGTGCGTAAGCGTCCGCGCGCGCGTTTTACGCGCGCACAAATCGTAAATAACGTTAGAACGCTGTTTTTTTTATTGATTTGCAATCCTGACACTTTTCTTCATCATTTCCATCAATTTGAATCAATTTCAATCAATAATAAGGTCGTACGGGCGCGTCAAAGTTCGAAATCCGTGCGCGCGTCTATGGCGAAAATAACGTAAAAACGTGCAAAAACATGCCTCTACAAAATTCATTGTAGCTCGTTAGATAGTCCGTTGACCCCCAAATTTTTTGTCATCATCAGGTAGGGTATGAATCATAGATTTCATTTCATGTATCATTTCATCCATATAAACATTATGACGTCATCAAAATGGCACCAGAAGTCAAAATTTCCATTTTTCATGTTTTGACGTCATCACATTTATGCAAATTTGGCTCTAGATTCGTAATTATTGGTCGTTTTTCTCCCAAATTTTGATATGTTATAGCTGCAACAATTCTCTACGAGACATCTTGCCACCATTATTCATTTTGATGACGTCATCACACTGAAATCTTCAATTAAAGACGACATGTCAAATTTTTCCCTATTTGCGTGTTATGTCTATGGAAGATGATTTTTTTTCGAATCATGAATCTACATGACATCGTTCTCTGAGCAGTATCTCAGTTATTTTTGGTCTATTTCCTTCCAGATTTTAATATGTTGTAGCTGAGACTATAAGCTTTTATTAGTAAGCCCTCCAATTTTTGATCAGATGTCGGGATCATGCCCAATTTTTCAGTACCAAATGGGATTTGAGAATCACGTTTTTCGTTTACGTGTTATCTCTATGGGAAATATTTTGGTCTATCGGTAAAGCACATGACTACCATGGTCAAGGTACCTGGTTCGATCCCCGGGGCCGATTTTTTTTTTTTTTTTTTTTGCTTCTTTTTACTTGTCATTTTACCATCCTCTACGACTATTATAACATAAACAATCACAAACCAAGTAATAAAATGCCTTATTTTGCATGTTATGTCTATTGCAAAGTGCTGTGCAGTGGTTTATGTATATCCCTCTGGAAAATCTGTTTCACTGACGTGTATTAAAGCTATCCTACAATATCATTAGTCCTATTAGATATCACAATTTCTCAAAATTGGCTTAGTCAATTATCTTAATTATCTTATTGTGACGTCATCTAGACGCCATTTTCTACAAATCAACTTATGGTCGTATCTTCATAACGAAATGTGATTTCTCGTTCATATTTGGCATGGTTAAGGTCACTGTCATTGCAGTCATGATCCTTACCATTATCCCCATCATTATCATCATTATCATTATCATCATTATATCATCAATCATCTTCAAAATCACCAACACCATAATCATCATGAATATCATTATCATCACCATCATTATATTATCATCTTCATCATCATCACCATTATCATCATCACCGTAATCTTTTTACAATGACCGTTTCACACATTTTGCTACATTCCTGTCCTCAAGAAGCATCTCCATTCATGGCATTCTTGACTTCCTATCTTCAGTTTAGCATTTCCCCATTATTATGATCATCCTGATTACAATCATGATCGTACAAAGTGAAAGACAGATCACCTAATTCGTCATGACGAATTAAACTCTAGTTGTAAATTCTTTTTTTTCATTTTAAGATGGGTCTCCTTCGTTCGCATGTGGTTCGTGTTTTCGCAACTGTATGTGTTTTTCTGTTTTGTGAAGAACTTATAAACAGAGTGGAAGGTGATACAATAATTAAAGTAGCTAACTTTGGGGATAATATCACACTAACCTGCTATCCAGAGAGGTATCATTCCGATGTCATGGATGTGTGCTGGTATAAAGATGGAACATGGCTTACCTCTAGGTACCACAACGAAAACAGACATCGTATCACAGACCACTATGACGAATGCCATACTTTAATGCACAGTTTGTACACCTTGGATATTTCCAATGTCATTTTGCGTGATTCGGGTAGTTACAGATGCTACCAAAATGTTTGTCAGTCAGATGTTCGGGTGTATGATGTGCGAATTGTCAGATGTTCTTGCTCTATAAGAAATTACAAAGATCCGAACAAGAAGAAAGTGTTTTGTAATTTGGATAACTACAGGACAAGTAATAAACTCCGAATAAACATCACGATAAACGAGAACACAATTGCAACTTCTGTTATTCAAGGAAATTCTTTTTCATTTGCGACTTCTTTAGAAACATTGTATAACAATTTTCATTTTGAGTTGAATCCCTACACTGATGTCACTTCGAGTATCAAATGCATGGTACCAGCACAGTTCACATCACATAATCTCTCCACACATCATTCATCTACTTCTCTGATACCAACGACATTATGGACATCGAGTAGTCGATCTACGGCATCTCAAATAGCTTCACGAGAAATGACTTCAAGTAACCCAATTTCTACAACAAAACATCTCACACTACAAAACAAGAACTCAAGCCCAGGCACCAATATGAGGGATGGTAATCTAACCATGATTACCATCATTCTTGGTTCCGTTTTTATATTGATATTGGTTGTTATCATTGTTGTTCTGCGATGTAAACAAACAAAAGATCCACAAGGAAACAAACGTAATGACAATGTTTCAATTGATAACAAAGTCACAAAAGAGCATCCCGAAGCTTGTTACGAATCGATTAAAGATGGTTCTCGAAAGGGTCCAGAGAATGCCACATCCATTGAGAAATTGAGAAACAACAGCGAGGATCAACTAAGTGCGGATGATCCAGATAAGGGTGGAATGGTGGAAAATATGCTGTACGATTCCAGTGACAGGATCGCAGAGAGTTCCATCTCGAGATTGGAAGGTCCGCTTGACAACGCGCTCTATGCCATGCCGGATAAAAGGGGAACAATCAATCGGGAATCAAAATCAAAAACTATTGGTGGATCATCCAATTCAGACGTCCTGTATGGCAACAGCAACATCATCAGTCAGCATGAGCAAAATAGGGATACCCTTCAGCGAGGGGACCAGTATGAGAATGTTGAGATGCCAGGTCCTGGATCAGGCGGTGATGCGGAGGAGATCGCGCTCTATGCCATGCCCGATAAAGGACCCAAGAGGAATACCTTGAAGGCCACTCGAAAAGCTGGACAGACATCAACCTTGTCTAAGGATGAGGTAGTTGATGTAGATGCGTTGTATGCCGAGGTTGATAAAAACAAAGAAAAATAAGTGAGTGACTACATGTACATTCATTTTTCTTACTTACTGAACACTTTGTTCGGTTCTCGGAATTTGCTTCTTTTGCAAAGGTATAATGCTGTGACATTTCACACACTTGAATGTGAAATCTCAAACATGATTATATAGGTTTTCCCGCTCGATTTCATATTTTTGTCAGTCAAATTAATTTAGATGCATTCAAATTCAGACACTATCGTCTAACGATCGATATCGGTCTTTCAAATTTTGAATGGAGTCATTGAAATTCTTTTCGAGACAAGCGGATTAATTTATGAACACTGAAATTCATTTATGGACAAGATTATTTCAATTAATATCATTCCATTTTTCTTTATCCGCATTCGATTTATTTTCAGGGCATTCAAATTAGCGATCGTTCTTACGGATTCGTTTTAGTACTACACGGTTTCAAATTTCGTGCATTAGATTTCAATGTTCATGCATTCAAATTAAGAAAGTACCCCAGAGGGGCCTGTTTGGGCATTCACTTTCATTTTAAGGAATTCATTTTAAAATCATAGATTCGTTGATCAACTTTCACGGATTTCGTGGTTTTTAATGTACTCAAACTTATACTGTCTCGTATATTTAAAGGGAGGGAATTCCAAAATTTAGGAGCTGTATATGAAAAAGTATTCTGGGTTAATGCCGTATACGAGTTCTTGGCAAGTGATATAGATTGATTTGTCTGGTGGGGTAATGATGGATCTCATTATTTGCTGTAAATATATTATTGAAGACAGTGGGCAATTCATGATTATGATACTGAAACATAAGTACAGCAAGATTGAGGCCGTAAATATAATTTTTTTAGTACATTAGGCCAATTAGAGTGAAAAAGACCATCAGTGTGGTGGCGATAATTAACATTACTTATAATTCGCATAGCCTTTTTCTGTAATAAAAAACTCTGTCTAACAGGCATGTCGCACTGTTTCCCCAGGCTAATATTCCATAATTTAGATATGGTAAAACTAGTGTGGAGTATAGTGTACAATACACATTAAATCGAATGCACTTATTTAAAACTTGCCAGCCTTTTGATGAAATTGAATGACCGAAGAGTAACAGAAGCCGGATGCAGGTAAAATTGGATGCTTCGATTTCAAACTTTTGCTTGTAAGTCAAATTTGAATGAAGAATTTTAAGAATCTGTTGCACAAAAAGTTAATTTGCACGTGTATAAATGAATTTGGATGCTCACTGGTTAAATCGTTTGCTCTTTCTTCAGATGAGAATGAACCATTTGAAGAATTTGTTGCACGAATAGTGAATTTGGACGAATCAAAGTGAAATTGATTGCTCTTTCCTTAAATCGTTTGCTCTTAATAGGAATCTTGATGACCCATTTGAAAAATTCGTTGCACAGATCACGAATTTGAAGGAGCAAAAACGAAATTGAATTTACATGTACCATGGCGATCATATCGTTTGTGAATTCGAATGCTCGAAATGTGAAATAGATTGAACAAATTGTGAAATTGAAAGGGAAAACCTATATTAAGAAAGATGTACTTATATTATGCCCGAAAGGCAAATTGTCGATTTTCGAGTTATACTTGAAAATAATCACTTTGGTTAAATTTTGGCAATACAATGACATAAAGACTAGTATTGGGGGGAAGCAATAACAGTCAATTTGTATTTCATGATCAAGACCAATGTTGAATAAAAAACAACAGCATTGAATTTAAAAAATCCCGGATTATCATGCGTGTTCTTCCCAGTTTCAGTATCATGATTTTAAATTGTATATCTTGATCAGGAACAAATCACTATTACCACTTTTACTTTCTGTACATATATAATTCTGCTTTCTTTGACCGACTTTTTGTGTAATGAATGTATCAGGGATTACTATACCCCTTGGACAACTACCCTTTTGCAAAACTACCCCAAAATAACTATCTACTTGTTTATACATGTACCACCATACTGGGGTGGTTGTCCGGAGTCGGTAATTGTCCCAGCGATGCAGTTGTCCTATATAGGGGTAGTTGTCCGGACGGTGTTTCTCCGGAAACAACAAGATGGTCCAGTTATCGGGTGGGGGTGTAAGAGTATCTATGGAGTAAAAATCATAGCGAGGATTAGGGGTTTTGCTATTATTTCTCCCCTCTCCCATTTCTTAAAATGTGAGGGGCACCCGGGGGCACGTGATAACCCCAACCATTCTGTGAGGATTGACGTCCACATGTTACATCTTGGAAAGCTCATATGCAACATGATCGTTTAGTATACCTACACTCTTTAGAAAATGGTTTGGAGAAGGTGCTCAAAAATTGTCACAGCCTCGGCTTCTTTAATGCGGTGTTGTAAGCACATTTTGGGTTCTCATTAACATTCTAAAAAGAAGCTCTACATGCTCTAGGTGCAAAAAACTGCATAATCATGAACACTTAAAACCAAATCGCAGGTATGACAAGTAACGGGACATTTTTAAGGTTTCGGACAAATCCCATTTTTCTAAGAGTGTGTAACTGTTTTTTTTTTAACCATGATATGAGTTGTTAGTTCTTATGAAAAATATATTTCTTAAAAGTCAGAAATATACAGAAGTAAGAAAAAACGCACTGAGATTGAATCATGTGAAGTCGTATGATTGACGGTGTCTTTGAATTCGTGTATTAAATATTCTTGTAAATGCATTGAAGTGTAATCTATAATTCATTGCCTACATTATGCAAATTACTTAGGTGAGGTATAGAGCTTGAAAGAATATGATTATCAGCTTACTTAACTTAAAGGGGAATTAACCTCAAAATGTAAATGTGCTTATATTCAAAGATCTAATCTATTCCTTCTTGTTGTCCTACGTAGTTTTGCATTAAAATATACGAGATGGGTATTAATCAAGATTTTCTCACCAAAATTTATCGTCTGCTAGCAATTTTCTTGAAGTGTACATAAGGATATTTTTAATCCGAATGCAAAATTGTCTTTCTTCCTGATACAAAATTCCATTTGAGATTTAAATATTTAACAGATATATACATATATTCTAAAAACGAAAATGTGTTTTATATTTCTTTGAAAATTACTATTTTACTAAATATAAATCTATTTTCTTGATACTATGACGTACGCGACGGAGCAAATTAATTCAAATTTATGGATGATAACTTGCCCGAGCGTCAATAGTGACAAACTATGCATTCACCTGCTTTGAGATAATGCCAGGCAAGCTCAAGAAATCGATTTCTATTTAGCAAAACCAGAGACTTTAAAAATCTATAAATTTCAAATTTTAGAATATATGTATACATGTATACACCTGTTACGTATTTTCCATCGTATACGGGGATTTCTTTTGTAATGGAGAGAAGCAATTTAGCTCGAGGATTAAAAATATCTTCCTGACCGGAACGGTTTCCAATGGTTCATGTACAACTCCATATCACCAAGAAAATGGCAGCCCCCATGTAAAATGTTAGCAGATGATAAAGTGTGCTAGAATGTCTTGATTTAAACCCTTTTCTGATATTTTAATTCTAAAGTGATACAGGCCAATGATTAAGAATATATTACACCTTTTAACATCAGTACATTTATATTCTAGAGTTAATTCTCCTTTAACTTCACCATCACTGATTGTTTGGTGACCTTGAAATTTCGAAGTACTTATCGATGAGTGAAATACCATGTTCATTTTGATGACTTAGAAAGTAAATAACGTCTTGTTTATTATTATTAATGTTAACATTAATGTAGCATCTCTAAATAATGACTGTCAGACCACAAATAACTAGATATTATGGCTATTATTGTATAGGTGCTCATAACTAGTGTTGTTCTGAAAATGATGAATTTTTACTTTTGAATTTTGCTTCGTAATGTTCATACTCTATGACACTATAATCTGTGTTATATGCAGATCTACGTATTTCAGTGGGTGTGAAGTCAATATTCACAAGAATAAAGAAATAATTGGATCATAATATGTACATCAGAATCTCAGAATGAAGAAATTTATGTTTACTATATTTGAATATTATAGACAAGTCAACTGGACCTACTTTGTTTTAGCTTGCGACGTTTCACGTCGACTCCGGGCCGCTTCATCAGACGCTTCACTGAAAATTGAAAATGAAATTAAGATATGATTGCTTTGATATTATGTGTAAATTTTGAAGGAAAAAAAAATATTTTATGTACATTTTTCGTATTAATGTAGGAATTATATATATATATATATATATATATATATATGTATATATATATATATTACTTTTTATATCTTATAATTATAGTCCTATACATTGTTATTACAACAAAAGTAACCTGGACTTTTTTTTAATTCAATGAATAAAGGGGATATTTTGCTCAAAAATAATGACGTTTGAAACGATAACGAACTATTGTGACCTCGGACACAAGTCATGAGGCGTGGTGAAAATATTTAAAACAAAACATCCAAGCATATTCATTTATGATCACTATAAAAAGAAATGTAGCAGTGTTATGGGAATTATGCAAATCATGTTAATCACAGTACGGCTGACTTTTTACTCATGAAAGAAAATGTGAATTATACTGTATGTAATGTATTTCCATCTAGATAAGTGTGTATTATGTTTGTTTGTTAATATGTGTACTTTGTACCTGTAGTTTAACTCAGATGAATGATGTTGTTTATGATAAGCGTATACCAAAGTACCGCTGCACAATCTGTAGATTAGAGCCCAAAGTAAATCATTCATGTTGCAACCCAAAGTGATTAAATTAAAGTAACAAACATATAAGGAACAGACATGAATAAGAATCTTATGTTTTATGCAATTACGGTACATATCAATGTGTGATAGCGTCTGAACGTTTGTGGTCTGTAATAAATACGTGAGAAAGAGATGATTTATCATTTTCGTATGCTTTAAGATATCAAGCGTACTCCTGTTTAGTAACAAGGCAAATGACTCATAGTTATGTTGCACCTAAGATTTGATTAGAATTTGAACAAAAATGTTCTTTTGTATTCCTCTAGTGCTTAATCTCTTATTATTTCTTATAGTCTAATAAGTAAGTGTGCCAATAATCTCATCTAAATTTTAGCAAGAACAATGTCATTTTTACAAGAAAAGGCGGCCGTTTCGTCTTGACATTTAAAAAACAATGATGGACCGTGGCCCTTGTCTGCGCACTCAGCATACTCATTCAATTTACACGCTGTTAGGGATTTTTGCCATGAAAGAACATTTTGAGGCTTGAGAATGGAATCGCTAAAGCAAGAACTTTTCTCATTTTTTTATTACTGGACTTTTCCTTTGCCTGAATATCTGTCGCTGTGATAAAGACGAAAAGTTGGTGTTTGTTGCGCGTTCTGGGGAGCGTTTCGCGTTCTGGGGAGCGTTTCATCAAGTGTCTTTCGGTTATTTTTACCGACAAATTTGCTCTCAGCCATGCAGTCAGATGCAAGGATTTCAGTAGCTTATAACGGTTGTCGATAAAAATCACTGACAAAACTCTTGATGAAACGTCCCCCTGTTCTATCAGACAAGGGTTGCTGCGCAGACATAGGCGCTCTATACTGGTGCGTACTAATGACATGTTACTGCGACACAGACTCGCCTCAAACATAATGTATGGATGACATCATGCAAGAAAGGGAAAAGGTAAACTTGGCACCGGCAAAGATACCAGGAAATTCCTGACTCCTTGATCCATATCTAGGCAGAAACTGGATTGTTGTCGCCAACAGACCAGATTCAAGGGCACTATTGATCATGATTGGTAGGAGTAGGGAATGTGAAGCTTTCAGAATATCTGAGCTAAGGGTACTACCAGGGGCCACGGAGCGTTTTTTAAAGTGGGGGCTGATTTGATGTCACTCATCAATGACAATTTTTGAGCCTTTTTTCCGAGCTTTTATGAAACGTCTCTACTCAGAAAATGCTTACCTACCCTCCTGCCGCCCCCTTTCCATTCCGGTTTGACCGCCAATGTGCATAATATATATACTAGATAAACAGCCATATCTCCTCGGGTTGTTGGCTTGGGATATTTCAGGCTTTCACATACTCATGATATATGTGTTTGTTATAAAGAAAACAACAAAAAATATGAAGAGTATATACAGCAGCAAAGGCTACGGATATTTAAAAAAAAGCAGTAACAAGATCAAAATACATGTATTCAAACTAATGCTATGGTCGCAACTGATCGTGCATGTTTTTGCACGTGCGCGTCCGCAGCTGTGATCGGCTGCGGGCCAACTCCTGCGATTCATTCGTCCTTCGTTTGTCATGGTCATAACCAATCGTGCACCTCTCTGCGTCTCATTGTTGCGTCTCCTCTTGGGCGTCTTGCACCCTCTTCATTAACATACCCCCTCTTACCCGTACCTGCAAGAACTCGAGGCGAAGGTGTGTAGCCCCGTACAGGTACCGTGCAATCGACGCGCGACATGTTACGGCTCCGTATGGAGCTTTGGGCTTCGTGAGACCACCGCAAGGAGCCCGTGCGATGGTCGCAAGAAGCACGTGCAAGAAGTACGATGGCTACGCATGTCACGTGCGTTCGTCAGAACACGTAGCCACACAACATGGATTGTTGGACTTTTCCAACAGCCTCCTTTCCTGTCCTGCGTGCTTCTACGTGCTTGAAAAAAACCCGTTCAAACCCGTGCGTGCGACGCAAGAATTGTCCGCGAAATCCGTCGCAGACCACGCGCAAGGAGATACACGACCGGTTGCGATCTATAGATTGTGACACGAACCAATGCAGTGCATACAACAGAACCTTCCATTCTCCCAGGGAAATCGTAGTAACTACGATTTCCCTGGTTCTCCTATATCCTTGTTCAAAATATGAAGACTCCAAATACAAAAACATTAAAAAATCCTTCATCTTTTTTGGTAGAGGAAACGTCGCTAACGGATACAGGGTCACGCAAATAAGTGATCAGGTCATATCCTCAGGACATACCGATTTCCTATTTTCTAAACATTTCTGTAAATGCATTGATCTATAAGTACATTTTCATGTCGGTCGTCATAAGGCATAAATAAAGGGGAATTAAGAATTGATTCGAAAAGGAGAAGAGGATATTAAAAGAGATTAAGGGAAAGAGAAAAGAGAGAGAGGGGAAGAGGGGACTGAATTGAAAGAGAGAGAGAAAGACGAATGTATGGAAAGAGAGGGAGAGAAATGGAAGGAAGCAGAGAAAGATAGCTGGAAAGAGAAAGAGAGATGGATGGATTTAAAGAAGGCAAGAGAGGGAGGGAGGTGGATGGAAAGAGAGAGAGAGAGACGAGTGGATGGAAAGAGCGGGAGAGAGAGTGATGGAAGAAAGGAAAGATAGCTGGAAAGAGAAAGAGAGATGGATGGATTTAAAGAAGGCAAGAGAGTGAGGGAGGTGGATGGAGAGAGAGAGAGAGAGAGAGAAATAGAAGAAGATAAAGGTGGGTGGATGGATGGATGGAAATAAAGGAAGAGACAGAGTATGTGTACATGTGTGGGTGAGAAAGGTGGGCAGGCAGTGGAGGGGGGATGATATTGAAACAATCATAATATGTCACTCTGTTATTGTATTGAGGAAATGTACAGAAATCACATGTTAGCTTTTAAAGGAAGTGCATTATATTATGATTATTGGCATGTTGAATATTGTTTGTCAAAATTCAGGATTTTGGTAGTGTGTGTTTGTTTGTTTTTAACCCATTTCTAAAAATCAAAAGGCCATTTATCAACATGGATGATCTGATTGTACCCAATACATGTACCACTTTCAGTACATAGAAAACATCAAGAATGATTCATTGAAAAGGCATTCTAAGTTAAAATGACCAGAAAAACACTTTAGTAGGTCGGAATAGAAATTTCTAAAGAAGTTAAAATATACATAAAAATGAAAACGACAAAGAAAACATAAATTTTGAAACGGAACATGTTTCGGAGTCATACTCCATCATCAGCCTGATTATTTTACAACAGAGACAGTGCTATATATACTTTCAGATTACATACTAAATAACATGAACAGTTAACAATATAAGGTGTGTCAAAATGTAGTATGTAATCTGAAAGTATATATAGCACTGTGTCTGTTGTAAAATAATCAGGCTGATGATGGAGTATGACTCCGAAACATGTTCGTTTCAAAACTTATGTTTTCTTTGTCGTTTTCATTTTTAAGTTACTATCGTGTCGTTCTTTTGGAAATAAAATATACACTTATTTGATTAAAATCCTAGATTCGAGGGGAATTCAGTCATCCAGACATACAATATGGCATACAAGGCTTGAAAACAGAACAGTTATTTTGCTGACAATTCTCGATTAAAGGTCCCCTCAAAACAGCACAGAGAATCCAGGAGAAATACACTTTCAGCACACAATCAGCACGCACTAGAGAACAGAAATAGACAATTAGAGCAGCATCTCTTCATGAACACGTTCAAAAAAATGATAGGAAAATATTCTCCTTTTATTAGTGCTACATTTGATAGATACCCAAAACAACTACAATTCATTTCATTTCATTTCAACATAAGATATAATTTACCACGGTTTCACTTACACTATTTTCAATTGTACTTGTAAAACATTAATAATAAAGTAATAAAAATGGATCTCTTTTAAGATATTTATACAATTAAAGTGTTTATTGCATTCATCAATGTTGCACAAACATATTACACACATTTGGCACTACATTCAATGATCAAACTTTACCAGGGGCGGATCTAGCTTTTTTCCACTAGCCGCCGCGAAGCGGCGATGTCCGCTATAGCCGCGTAGCGTTTTTTTTTTTGCTATTTTGAACCCCCGTAAGTGATGTTTTCCTGGCGTCTACTAACGCAATGGAGACCATAAAAAGCCGCAAAGCGGCGATCCGATTTTTTTTGCTATTTTGAACCCCCGTAAGGCCAAAAAAAAAAAAATTGTTGTATTGGCGTAACCCGCCCGACCCTAAAAATGTCGCCGACCCTAGGTTTTTTTTGATCGAAAACCCGGAAGTGCTGCGGACAGAACTAGCTGCGTACATTATGTACATCATTATGTTGATAATGTTAGTCAGTGAAATATATGATTTTTAATGCATTTTCAATTGGGCCGTAATGAAGAGATCCAGGGCTCCCACGTCCTTTCAGCTGCCCCCAAAATCATGTAATCTTGATTGATTTGATAAAAACTATTTGTAGAACACAATTTCAAATATCTTTAGAAAGAAAAAATGTCATGCCACTATCGTGTGATTCTATATAATCACTTATGTTACATTAATTTGGCCCTCTAAAATCAGAATATGGGCACCTGACACATATTTGGCCATCATATTATCATACCTACAATGTATCATTGTATTTTTATATAAAAATAGCATTTAACTGAGCTTCTATTACCTCGAGAAAGCATTCAAAGCATTTGTTTCTACTCTAGTGAGTAGCTGGTCCTTTGGGCCCTTTTGGGACAAATGCCGGGCCCCTGTGGTCTTAAATGGGTCTTAACCACGACCATATCGCTCGATTGGGACTCTTCATTGATGTCTCTGGCTAGGGAAACGAAGACTCTCTTTTGGAGTGCCTCGCCAAAGCCCGTTCTTGCTTTCTGTTGTAGCATTAAATGTTAACGGTTTGACCAGTAGGTTAAGTGCTGGTATTAATGATGTGTATTTAAAGGCTTACGATGTTATTTGTCTTTCTGAAACATTAACTGATTCTATTGATTTGTCTAACTCCTATCTATACAATTGAGTGTTACTGTTTGCCTAGAAGTGAACAGAAATTTGGAGGATTTCATGGCATGTTCATTTTAATGAAAAAACACATATTTGAGCATTCAGAAATGTTAGGCAACACCACTTCTCCTTCAATTATTTGGGTCAAGGTTCACAAAGAAATTTTAGGATATGAGTTTATATTGGGTGCAGTTTATCTACCCTGTGAAGGCTCAATTCATCACAGCCATGAGGTCTTTGAGTGTTTTGCACAGGATGTAATCAACCGCAAAAGTAAATTTAATATACCATTTTGTTTAGTATAGGAGATTTCAGTGCTCGTACAGGGTTACTCGCTGATTATGTTGATATTGATAATAATGTTGTATCTGACATTCTTGGTTTGAATTTTTGTGATGATCCAAATCTGTCACCAACATACATGGTTCTCATTGAACGTCAAAATATGGATGTAAAGGTAAATAGTAATGGTAATCAAGTTATTGATCTTTGTAAAAGTTTGGGTTTCTCTATTGTGAATGGACGGTTGGGTGATGATATTGGTACTGGAAATTTCACATGTTTTAATAAGAATGGTGGTTGTAGCACCATTGATTATGCCATTGTGTCTCATGATTTGTTTCATAACATACAATTTTTCCAAATTCGTAATATTAATAGTGTGAGAAAATCAATGTCTGATAAAGTAACTTCATCTGTTATACATTCATACATTATTTCTCGTTTAGACTATGGTAATGCATTGTTGTTCAATGCTAACAGTGATCAAATTCTTAAGTTACAGAGAGTGCAAAATGCTGCTGCCCGAATTCTCTGTAAGACTTCGAAATATACCCCAATAACGCCTGTTCTTAAAGAACTTCATTGGTTGCCTGTTGTGGAGCGTATTAAATTAAAGATTTTGATGCTTACATGGAAAATTGTTAATGGTTGTGCTCCTCACTATTTTGATGATCTGATTTCAGAATATGTTCCCACTAGAAATCTGAGATCTTCAGGGATTGGGCTGTTGACACCCCGTAGTGCTAGTGCTCCTATTCTGTGGAATGCACTTTCTGTAGAATCATTCAAGTCCGGTCTTAAAACATATTTGTTCTCATCATATTTCAAATGAACCCCCCCCCCCTTCCCTATTACATCCCTCTGCGCCTCTGAATAGAAAACTAGATAGAAGGCGTACCTTAAATGCTATATATTATTATTATTATTACAAAACTTCCAAGTTGACCTGTTTGATAAGTGTCTATCAGACGTACATTGTCCCATCATTTTGACCTTACAGTCAGAGCATACGCACAACCAAGAAATTCATGATGTTGAAGTCGCAAGTGATGATGCCCTAATTAAAACAGTTTGTGACTCGTCCAAATCCAGCTAAAGGTCCTTTAAGTGGGATTGTGAAAATACAAATGAATACTCTGATCGGTTACACAATTTAACCTTACAATTACCAGGAATTATAGAAAATATTCATGAAGATGTCAGTCAGGAGATGGTAGAGTACTAGTACTAGTACTAGTCTGAGATTTTTAATTCTTTTTTTGCAAGCTGCACTTGATCTTGGTGTGTGTAAGTGGAAACAATCAAAGAAAGTAAGGAATCATGAAAAGAAGGATAAGAATTTTTATTCGCAATTATGGTTTGATGCTGAGTGTGAAGCTGCACGTAAAGAGTATCTTAACATAAGGAATAGGCTAAGCAGGAAAATTCAGTTAGGTAGAAGATTAGATATTCAAGTTTTAAATATTGATGACTTACATAGTGATTTTGTTTTGGCAAGCAAAAAGTATAAAAAATTGTTACGGTACAAAAAGAGAAAGTATGGTAAACGTATCAGTGCATCTTTACGGTCCTTGAAAAATAATGGTAACCCAAGAGCCTTTTGAAGTTTATTAAGCAGTAGTAGTCAACAAATTAAAAGTACAATTAACATTTCCTTATGTGATCTTGTACATCACTTTAAATCTCTTGGGACCGTATGTATATCAGAAAATCATTCAGAGGAGAGGATGATTTTGGATACTGGTAATATGCCTATGCAAAATGATGGCTTGAATAAACCTATCACACTGGAGGAGGTTTAATGAATGATTAATAAACTGAAAAATGCCAAAGCTTGTGGAAAAGACTTGATCAGGAATGAATTTCTTAAAAGTAGCCCTGTGGAAATGCGTAGAGTAATTGTTGATTTTTTCAATGTTGTTTTAGAAAATGGGATTTTACCTTCTGAATGGTGTAATTATCCCAATTTTTAAGAATAAAGGTCAAAATTCAAACCCAGATAATTATAGAGGAATAACCTTGCTAACTTGTCTTGGTAAACTATTTACCTCAGTCTTGAATAATAGAATTTCTAACTTTCTTGAAAGTAATCACATGTTAGGTGAGGAACAAGCTGGATTTCGTTCAACATATTCTACCATTGATCATGTATTCGTTTTAAAGACTATTATCGATTTCTACCTATACAAAAAAGGAAGCGTTTATACTGTGCATTTATAGATTATAAAAAAGCATTTGATTTGGTTGACAGGAAGTTGTTGTGGTTTAAGTTGTTGAAATAGGAGTAAATGGCAAAGTCCTGAATGTTGTTAAAAACTTGTACAAACATGCAAAGTCTTGTGTTTCTGCCAATGGCACAGTGTCTGAATTTTTCACATGTAATGCAGGAGTTAGACGAGGTGAAAACCTCTCACCATTGCTGTTTGCTGTCTATTTAAATGACTTTCAAGAACACATTACCAAATTTTATCCTGGCTTGAAAACTTTAAATGAAGAAATCAATAATACCTTACAGGGTAAGGAACAAGAGTTTTTTCAAAATTATTTTGCTTGTTGTATGCAGATGACACAATAATACTGGCAGAAAGCCCTATTGTAATATTGTAATATTGTAATAGCTGGCGTCTAACAGTCAATGCAAGTAAAACAAAAATAATGATTTTTTTTGTTTCAAGAGGGAAAATTAGGGAGATACCAAATTTTACATATGGTCATGAAAAAATAGATGTGGTATATGATTTCACTTATCTTGGGGTACAGTTTAATTATAATGGCACGTTTATAAAGGCAATTTCAAAGCAGATAATTCAGGCAAGAAAAGCTTTATACAGTTGTCAGTCGATATTCAATGACATTTATTTGATCATTTGATCTTGCCTATCCTATTGTATGGTAGTGAGGTCTGGGGATATGAAGATTTAAGGCAGATCGAAGTTTTCCATAGGAAATTCCTCGGGACTTTATTATCTGTAGGTTCATGTACCCCAGATTGCATGGTTTATGGAGAAACTGGTCGAGGATTGATTTTGAATCAGGTGAAGCGTCGACTAGTCAATTTTTGGTCAAGAATTTTGAGGGGTAAAGATAATAAATATTCATATGTACTTTTGAAATTTATTTCTGCCATTCATAGAAATGAACACTCAGAGTTTAATTCCTCATGGTTAAAGCTTATTGATGATACATTCAATCAAACTGGCCTATCCAATATATGGAAAGGTCAAAATAGTGGATTGGGTTTGAATATTAATTCTTTGTTAAAATTGAGACTGAATTATATTTTTTCTCAGGAATGGAGAGATACAGTTTGGTAAAATCACATTTGCACAAATTATAGATTATTTAAAGACAACCATGTATTTGAAAGTTATTTACTCACCCTAAATAAAACTGATGCTTTTACTCTCTATAAGTTTCGGTGTAGATCTCATAATCTACCTGTAAACAAGGGACGATTTGATGCGAACACACCACATAGTGACATGCAGTGTCCTCTCTGCCTAAATACTGATATAGGTGATGAATTTCACTATATTTTTGTTTGTCCTTTTTTTTTTTTTTTATTTGCCATAAAAGTTTTGTACATATGGGTCCAGGCTTCCGAGTGCTTTGCACATGACAAAACTATTTTGATATTCAAAGACATTTATTTGATCATTTGATCTTGCCTATCCTATTGTATGGTAGTGAGGTCTGGGGATATGAAGATTTAAGGCAGATCGAAGTTTTCCATAGGAAATTCCTCGGGACTTTATTATCTGTAGGTTCATGTACCCCAGATTGCATGGTTTATGGAGAAACTGGTCGAGGATTGATTTTGAATCAGGTGAAGCGTCGACTAGTCAATTTTTGGTCAAGAATTTTGAGGGGTAAAGATAATAAATATTCATATGTACTTTTGAAATTTATTTCTGCCATTCATAGAAATGAACACTCAGAGTTTAATTCCTCATGGTTAAAGTTTAGTGATGATACATTCAATCAAACTGGCCTATCCAATATATGGAAAGGTCAAAATAGTGGATTGGGTTTGAATATTAATTCTTTGTTAAAATTGAGACTGAATTATATTTTTCTCAGGAATGGAGAGATACAGTTTGGTAAAATCACATTTGCACAAATTATAGATTATTTAAAGACAACCATGTATTTGAAAGTTATTTACTCACCCTAAATAAAATGCTTTTACTCTCTATAAGTTTCGGTGTAGATCTCATAATCTACCTGTAAACAAGGGACGATTTGATGCGAACACACCACATAGTGACATGCAGTGTCCTCTCTGCCTAAATACTGATATAGGTGATGAATTTCACTATATTTTTGTTTGTCCTTTTTTTTGTTTATATTTGCCATAAAAGTTTTGTACATATGGGTCCAGGCTTCCGAGTGCTTTGCACATGACAAAACTATTTTGATATTCAAAGACATTTATTTGATCATTTGATCTTGCCTATCCTATTGTATGGTAGTGAGGTCTGGGGATATGAAGATTTAAGGCAGATCGAAGTTTTCCATAGGAAATTCCTCGGGACTTTATTATCTGTAGGTTCATGTACCCCAGATTGCATGGTTTATGGAGAAACTGGTCGAGGATTGATTTTGAATCAGGTGAAGCGTCGACTAGTCAATTTTTGGTCAAGAATTTTGAGGGGTAAAGATAATAAATATTCATATGTACTTTTGAAATTTATTTCTGCCATTCATAGAAATGAACACTCAGAGTTTAATTCCTCATGGTTAAAGTTTATTGATGATACATTCAATCAAACTGGCCTATCCAATATATGGAAAGGTCAAAATAGTGGATTGGGTTTGAATATTAATTCTTTGTTAAAATTGAGACTGAATTATATTTTTCTCAGGAATGGAGAGATACAGTTTGGTAAAATCACATTTGCACAAATTATAGATTATTTAAAGACAACCATGTATTTGAAAGTTATTTACTCACCCTAAATAAAACTGATGCTTTTACTCTCTATAAGTTTCGGTGTAGATCTCATAATCTACCTGTAAACAAGGGACGATTTGATGCGAACACACCACATAGTGACATGCAGTGTCCTCTCTGCCTAAATACTGATATAGGTGATGAATTTCACTATATTTTTGTTTGTCCTTTTTTTTTTAATATTTGCCATAAAAGTTTTGTACATATGGGTCCAGGCTTCCGAGTGCTTTGCACATGACAAAACTATTTGATACTAGGAATACTTCTCAGTTGAAGAATTTAACTAGATTTACACGCCTTATTATGTTGCAATTTTCTCAAAAAACAGAAAAAGAAGATACCTCGGGATTTTCTGGTAGTACAACTAGAGTTGGACCCATACGTACTCGTAGCGGTAGGATAGTGACACGGCCTGTTTTGTTTACATTGTAGCTTGTAAATAGACTGTATTGTCCTTACATATTACGTCACTGTACACTATCTATGCATACATTGCGTTTATTATAGTTGGTTATATTCTACACATGTACATTGTTTTTATAGAACTTTTTTTTGTACATTGATTTTGTCATTATTTTTGTAAAATAATTGTATTCAAAAGCCATGTATTGTTATTTATACTTTTATGTTTGTACTCTCATACGCCGAGAGGGGGTCAAAGAGTCAATAAAATTCTACAAATTCTACAATTTTATTTATAGTGGGCTTTCATTACCAAACGAACGTTTCTAGCCCCAAGGTTGGCTCTGAGATGCATTAAAACAATGGCGGGCCACTAAAACATAAGATTTGGGCACTTTGGGCACTTTTTATCAAATATCAGGCGACGTTATCGTTTTCAGCATTAAATTTTTCATAAGAATCCATGTTGAAAAATTGAACACTATTTCCCATTAGGAGCCGCCTGTGTACCGAACTAAAAGCTTTCTCTAGGCAAATTTATGTCGTGATGATCAAGGATTCTCTGGCCGGGTGTGTGTGTGGGTGGGGGGGGGGGGGGGGGGGTCAAGTCCGTAAAACATGTGAGAAGGAGAATTTTTTTTTTTTAAGTCATCAAAATTTTCTTCTTTTGTTCAGGTGCCTCTTTACTCTAAGCGAGTAAAAAAATGGTTCTCATTTTCTGGGTGTTTTGTGGGGTCTAAAATTTACTGTCGGGGGTGGGGGCACAATGTTAAGCGGCACATTCTACTTTTCTTAATGTATACTTAATGTATGCCAGTTTAGGTCTTACCTGGGTCACGTGCCCCCGTGTCCCTGGATCCGCCACTGGATATACATGTCATAACGACACAAAAACAAAGAGAAAGAGGGGGAATGGATATAATATAATCGTAGATTCAGGGGCAGTAACGGAGAGCGAGCAGAGGGGAGGGAGAGAGAAAGAGAGAGACATTTCCAACCAAGTAATATAAAAAAGTCTTTCAGTTCAGTATTGCAGGGTAAATAATCATCAGAGTGCTGTTCAAATTTTCACAAAATATGGACGTGTTTCAAATAATTTATGCTCGGCCGCTATGCAACCTTTTGTTAAAGGTACCATCCACCAAAAATTATTTTGCTCTGTATGCTACGGGATCCATGTCGTTATACTATATTCAAAATATGTGCTTCAGATATTAATTCTATAAAGAGATATTGCAATTTTAATTACACTCTCTATAAGCGTAAAACAGACTCGTGAGTTGACCATGGAGTTGACTACTCGACGCACCCGTACGCGCTCGTATGGCAAGCCCTTTTAACATTTAATCCTATTTCATGATATCAAGAAATCAATTCTTGATATCATGAATTAATTCTTGATATCAAGAATTCGATGTCTTGATATCAACAATTCAATTCTTGATATCAAGAATTCGATTTCTTGATAACAATTCAATTCTTGATATCAAGAAATGAACTTTTGATATCAAGAATTGCCATTTGTTAAGAACACAAAATGATTTCTTGATATCAAGAATGCATTTCTTGATATCAAGAAATGAATTGTTGATATCAAGAATTCAGTTCTTGATATCAAGAATTGAATTTGTGATATCAACAATTTATTTCTTGATATCAAGAATTCGAATTATTGATATCAAGAAATCAAATTTTTGATATCAAAAAATGAATTCTTGATATCAACAATTCAATACTTGATATCACGAATTCCATTCTTGAAAGTTCGAAAGTTGTGCAAGAATTCACCGTACGTGATTAGCTCAAAAGTTGTGCAGGAATTAATCCTGATTCGAGCACAAAATGTGCCGAAATTCACACTTCATTTCGAGCGCAAAAGTTGTGCAGAAATTAATTCTTATTTCGAGCTTGAAATTTGTGCAAGAATTCAGTTCATTTTCAGCATAAAAGTTGTGCAGGAATTCACAGTCCATTTCGAACGCAAAAGTTGAGCAGAAAAGTCATTTCTTGATAAGCTGCCAATTTGAGATGCAATTAGTTGTATTTAGAGATTAACTTATGTAGTATGTACGCGCAAAAAACACGCGGCCGTATGGCAAGCCCTTTTAACATTTAATCCTATTTCATGATATCAAGAAATCAATTCTTGATATCAACAATTCGATGTCTCGATATCAACAATTCAATTCTTGATATCGAGAATTCGATTTCTTGATATCAACAATTCAATTCTTGATATCAAGAAATCGAATTCTTGATATCAAGAAACAATTTTGTGTTGTTAACCAATGGCAATTCTTGATATCAAGAATTGATATTAAGAAATCGAATTCTTGATATCAAGAATTGATATTAAGAAATCGAATTCTTGATATCAAGAATTGAATTCTTAATATCATGAAATAGGATTAAATGTTAAAAGGCTTGCCATACGCTCAAAATGAATAACTGGATTCCTGCACAAGTTTTGAGCTCGAAATAAGAATCAATTCCTGCACAACTGCTGTGCTGAAAATGAACTGAATTCTTGCACAACATTCGAGCTCGATAAACTATGAATTCCTGAACAGCTTTTGAGCATGAAATCAAAATGAATTTCTGCACATCTTTTGCTTTCGAAATGAAGATGAATTCCTGATATCAAGAATTCGATTAATTGATATCAAGAAATGAATTCTTGATATGAATAAATGAATTCCTGTTCTTAACCAATGGCAATTCTTGATATCAAGAATTGAATTGTCGATATCAAGAAATCGAATTGTTGATATCAAGAATTGAATTCTTGATATCATGAAATAGGATTAAATGTTAAAAGGGCTTGCCATAGGCTCGACAAGATAAGGCCTAGCGCGGAACTAAACTCGGAGTTCGGTTTCCACGTGAGCATTTTCATGTTATCTTTTAATTCCTATATACTCCTTAACTGTTGACCAATAGAATGCCAGATAAAGTTCTTCGAGATTGATTTTATACTTTCTAGCTGTACACAAATTATTTTTTTTCAGGCGATTGGTACACTTTAAGTAGTTCTTATAGATTATGAAACCAAATTTCATAAAAAGTAGACTAGGAGAAACGGAGTTCAGGTATATGCAAAGCCCAACACACTTAGAATAAAGGTACAATTTGCACCCTTAAAGGGTGTAGAGTTGTACCCTTTAGAAAAGGTACAAATTTGCACCCTTTTGGATGCAAACGTTTCTGCACCCTTAAAGGTGCAAATATGCATCTTTTAGGGTGCAAACGGGCATTAAAGGGTGCAACCAAGAACAAAAAGGTGCATATAGGGTGCATGATTGCACCCAAAAAGGTGCTGCCAGTGTTGCATTTAGGGTGCAAACCTGAACCTTTTTTTTAAAGTGTGAATAGAGAACTGAACACCGTTCTGATGTTACGGATTAAACTAAAATATCCTCAAACAATCCTCAAAAATACAAATAAATGAAGCTGAATGGAAATGTGATACGCTAGCTCGTAGACGATTAAAAATATCGATGTTACTAACGACACTATAATATACACTGTTGGTCATAAAGGTGGAATAAAATATTTTTGAATAAAAATCGACAGTTTTGTTGGTATTTGAAAGGCTACGTGTAGATAAAATGGTAATTGAGTGATTACATAATGTTTCCCCATTACACAGGTGACATTATAACATGAGAAATTTGGATTACGTAATAAATTCTTTTGTTGTAGACTATAAAATCCTATGCATATGATATTCTGTCCCTTTCCCTGATTTAGCACTGTGTATAAGAAGGTTGCATTTTTTCGAGTTCCTTGTACCGTTTGAAATAAAAATCGGTAGAGACGTTCCCTGGACTATGCCTGGTCCAACGGCAACAGCAACACGCGAGAGAGTGGTAGCACTGCGACAGGAGGGCTACAAGCAGACTGATATCGCAGAAGTCCTAGGGATATCACAGAGTGCAGTCTCTGAGAGCCTGAAACGTCAACGTGAGGCGGGGAATGTGCGGCCACGGAAATCTCCAGGACGTCCCAGATTGACCACAAGAAGAGATGATCGCCAACTGTTGAATTTCAGCCGCAGAAACCGGAAATTGCCCACGAGCCGTCTTCGTCGCTTGTGGAGGATATATCATGGGATCAACGTTTCCCGGTCAACCGTTAATCGCAGATTGCTCCAACATGGTTACCGAGCACGACGGTTGACCAAATGTCCACGCATGTCTGTTCGCCACAGAGTAGCTCGTCTTCTTTGGGCTAGGGAGCACAGAAGGCTTCATCCAGGACATTGGCAACATGTGGTCTTCACGGACGAGAGCCGGTTCATCCTTGACCGAAAGGATGGGAGACAACGAGTTCGTCGATTAGCCGGGGGAAAACCTTCGCGATGAATGTATCCACGAGACGACTCAAGGCGGAGGCGGCTCAGTGATGATATGGGCCGGCATCCATTATGGAGGGAAAACGCCACTGGTGGTTCCGGACGGAAACGTCAACGCCGCCGCCTACAGGGATATCTTGGAGTTCCACTGTCTTCCATATGCAAGACGAGTGTATGGGCACAATTACCGACTGCAGGATGACAACGCTAGACCGCACAGGGCCGCTGCAATAAGGGAATTCCTGGAGGCAGGGGGCGTCGTACAGTTGCCATGGCCAGCTTGTTCGCCGGATATGAACACCATAGAGCATGCATGGGATGCCCTAGGCCGAGCCATCAACGACAGGTCATTCCTCAAAATCTGCAGGAGTTGACAGATGCTATGAGGGAAGAATGGGACGCTATACCTGTTGACGTCATCAACAAGCTAGTGGACAGCATGCCACGACGTCTGCATGCGCTGGTTCGTGCCAGGGGTGGACATACCCGATACTAGTGACTGAGTAAGAACAATGACTCAAGTTTGATGCAAATTTGTCCATGAAATCACACAAAAGAAGTCATCTGGAAAACTGAGAGAGATTGAAAATAAATACTGTATCTCATGATCCTTTAATTTACTGTATATTGTCGTCATTGTTGTTCTATGCTCATAAACTTGTAAAATATCACTGTCAAACGTGTGTAAAAGGCAGAATAATAAAGTAAAGTGGTTATCATGCACCATAAATGCCATATTCAAATCATGTTGTAATAATTACGCTGTGAAAATTTGGTGAAAAAAAATATTCCACCTTTATGACCAACAGTGTATATTGTGCAAACAATATGCCGAAAGATTTGTTTACAAATTAAAAATTCCTCCCCAGTCAAGCTTCTTCGTTTACTAATATGATATCATCAAAATCATAAAATTTACAAATTAAGAAGAGATGGGGAAATGGAACGTCCGCGTTGACACCCCCCCCCCCCCCCCCCAATACACGCAATGAAGGGCACTGGATCACCATTGGTTCGGATGTTTTACCCCGCTGATGCCAAGGTCCAGATACGCCAATGATTCACTTCATCTCCTCATGGAGAGCGGGGCGCCGGATGACGGGTATACCGATTCCATATATTCTACATAAACTGCTTTTAAAACAGCATTTCCTTGAAAGAAGAAATGTTATAGCATAATTGAGGAAGTTTATCCTTGTTGTATTCAATAAAGTTAATGCAAACTTTCCATAAACCTACATACATTCATCTAACAGTATACATTGCTGTTAAAGTACTATGGTGAGAAGATGGGTGTTAAAACACAAATACTTGTCCACACATGGATATTAATTGGACAAATATTTGAAATAAGCTAACGTGTACTCAATTATGTGGGGCAGTCTCGTCATTAAAAAGATGCTATTTAAGAGAGCCCTAAATATTAATTGTAATACAGTTATAATTAAATTATAATGGAGGTAATATGTTTTAGACATTTAGACATCATGTCTATATCTTCATTGTATACAATTAACATAAAAGCGGAGGCATTATTTGAGTTTTACATGATTCCAGTAACAAATAATTACCGTACGTATTTTAAAGTAGCTATTCAAAGAAAATCACAAATATGGCAATTAATGTATCACTAGAAACTGGGAAGCTTACAGATGGCAATCGTATAAGTTTTATGTCAACTGCGTATCTGATGATTATAAAAACACAAATAAAAGCTCTTCTCAGCATCTGGAATATCCGAGGATTCGCCAGAAATATAGCGATGTTTTGATGTCGTCACACTCGGGATCGATCCTGCTTAAGCAGACGACGTCCTATAATGAATGAACGTAATTGCAATGCAATTATTTATCAAATTATAAAGAGTTTGGTGTATTTAAACATGACCTTATTTCACACCATTATAAAGGGAAAGTGAAACTGATTCTGATAGCTAAAACCGTTTGATTGTAAATACACAGGAGAAGGGTCAATGGTCAATGAAATAAACCCCACTTTCAAATTGAAAAGCCCTCCAAATAATAGCAGGATGGTATTCGTTCCCTCTTGAAACCCCGAACATGCCCCGGTGCAAGCAGCTGAAAATACAATGGCGTCTTATTTTGTTTACAAGTGACTGATTCCTTTATTTTTTTAACGCTGCATTTTTCATCAAAATAATACCATACACGAAGTTAAGAGTGAGGCAACAGACACATGAAGACTGACGCTAGTGAAGGAAGAGAAATAAGTGAAGAGGAGATGACAAAATAGGCTCTGAAAAATGTGTATTGATAACAACCTGCTTCAAAAAGTTATTTCCGTTAAAATATACCGAGTTCAGGCAATATATCATCTAATGCAGAAAACCATCATTACGATAGTTACCGTTTCTAAACGATCACTTTACTCTGACACCAAATACAACCTCAGTTACACTGCTCTATAGCGAAATAGTAACTGATTTGGATTGTTCATCGTCATTCTTTGGCTTACAAGATGGAGTTCATGCGATCACAGATGGTTCGTGTTTTTGTTACTGTGTTTGTTGTACTTTTCTGTGGAGATCTTGCATACAGCGTGGATGTTCAGATAATAGTAAAGGTAGCAAACGTTGGAGATGATATCACACTAAACTGCTATTAGTATAATATAGATAACTGGAAGCGCTGGTATAGAAATGGAACATACATTGCCGACTGGACGGGTGTCAACATGCACATCAATGACACTCGTATTACACAAAGATATTATTATGACAGATACTATCTTGATAGTAACTATATATCTATTTCCAACATAAGAATTGATGATTCGGCTAACTACACATGTTCTGACTTTTATAATAACTCAATTTTCTCGTATGATGTGCGCGTTATCGGATGTTCTTGCTCTCTTGCATATCATAATAATACTATGAAGGAGAAAGTGATTTGTCATCTAAATAACTACTGGACAACTGACACACTCCAAATAACCATAATAAACGAGCACATGAGTAAAACTACTCACATTCAAGGAAACGCCTTCTCATTTGTGATTTTCAGACACGAGTTGTACAGCGATCTTAAAATAGAGTTCAAACCATACAGTATTGCTACTTCGAATATTACATGCATTTTACCTGCTCAGTTCACATCACCATATCCATTTTCACGACATCCTACTACTCCGTTCATCACTCCACCGATTCCAAGAACATGGAATATAGGATTGACATCATCACATACAGCTTCAAAGGATTTGGCTTCAGGTACACCAATTCCTACAGCAAAACATCTTACACCACAAAACAAGAACTCAAGCCCAGAAAACAATGGGGAAAATGGCAATATAACCGTGATTATCGCCATTCTTGGTTCCGTTTTTATATTGATAATGGTTGTTATCATTGTTGTTCTGCGATGTAAGCGAATGAAAAGTGGACAAGGAAACAAACATTACAGAGATGTATCAATTGATAACCAAAAAGAAACAAAAGAGAATCCTGAAGCTTGTTACGAATCGATTGAAGACGGATCTAGAAAGGGAGTAGAGTGTACCACTTCAATTGAAATGTTGAGAACAAACAACCAAGATGGCAAAGATGGAGATTATCAACATATCGATGTGTTGAAGACCAACGTCCCTCATGATTACATGGATTTGATCTCTATGAGTTCGAGACCCCGAAGAGTGAGATCAGATTTATCCATACTCATGCCGAGGCAGAATATGTTAACAGTAAGGTCCGAAATCAACCAAAATGGAAGGAAGTGTCCACACAACGAGAGGCCCAGTATGATTATGTCTCTACACCAGGAATGGGAGATGATGGTGCTGAGAACATAGTTTATTCAGATATACAATAAAATATACTGAGTCTTATACCTTATAGCCGAAGTTAATAATAATAATAACGTCTATTTATATAGCGCTTTTCAGAAGTAAACTAATATCAAAGCGCTTTACATAATACGATACAAACGACATAACTTTCGCATCCTACCGGGTACCCATTTAACACCTGGGTGGAGAGTGGCAAATGTAGATTATCGTCTTGCCAAAGGACGCTAGTGGTGCGGTGGGATTCGAACCCTGGACCTCGTGGTTCACAGTCCAGGGACTTATCCACTGATCCACAACACCTCTACAAACCATATACACAGATCGTACTGTTACAAGTCGGGAGGCCCTGAATATGAATATTTCAAAAGTTGCTGAAGAGATTTCGGTAATTTATAAATGGTATGTTATCGTTGTGTTTGTTTTTTAAATTTCATTGACTATTTTTCAAAGTGTCATGTGTTTTATGAACTCTTCTGTTTTTGTTATACTAAGACTGTTCAATATAACAATATAATCCGTATCTATTGACTGAAGATATGGTTATTTTCAATTCAAGTCAAGGAAAAGTAGATTTGATTTGAAGTTCGGCAAATGTACCTACATCGTGATGATGCTTCTTTTCTTTATACTCGTATTCATGCAGACAAATATGAAATAATTGTATATAGTGTGGAAATACTTTGATATCTTATCCGTATTGATTGACAATTAAATCATATAATTAATAAAAAGATATCAAAATTTCATTAAAAAGCATAACGTTTTTATGACATGATAAATAGCTTGTGTGGTATAATTCACCAATAGTCAATTTTGTATGCTTCCTTTTATTAGTAGTTATGTCCAGCCAATCTGCTGACGGATAAGACATATTAAATACAGATAAAATTAATGTCAGATATAATCGTTTCCATGTTGTATCAATTGCATTGGAAATAAGAAAGATATCTATGTGTATATATATATATTGTGATTTGTGAGAAATGAAAATGAGAAATTAATGGTTCCCCAGAGCTGTCCTTTCTTTTTGAAATTTTTGCAAGGGTTGAAGCATCAATGTCTCCGCCGGGAATCGACCCGGGTCGTTGGCTTAGAACGCCAATATATATAATACTAAAAATAATAATAGCTATTTCTTATATTGGTTTGGTTTAGTTTGGTTTTATTCACGATCATTAAAATATACAG
This sequence comes from Heliocidaris erythrogramma, assembly GCA_025617745.1. Taxonomy (NCBI): domain Eukaryota; kingdom Metazoa; phylum Echinodermata; class Echinoidea; order Camarodonta; family Echinometridae; genus Heliocidaris; species Heliocidaris erythrogramma. The sequence continues at coordinate 74,650,175 of CM046853.1, forward strand.
ATTAAAATATAAACATGAAATTATATAACAGTATAAATATAACATTGATATTAACATGCAATACAAAAGAAAGTAAAAGAAAGTAAATTAAGATCGAGGGATGACCCGCTTCAGATTAACTAACATAGCTAACCTGTTCTTCCTCGGGGTCCCTTATATAAATGATTATATGAACATAATAATACTACATCAAAATAACTTTATAGAAAATAAAAAACATAAATTGAAATCCACGAGCTTGCTGTGCAAGTTCAAAAGTGCCCCCCCCCCCCCATCCTGCCTGGTCCCTATGCTTAATATCATCAGTGAACTATTTTACTATAATTTCACTTATAATATGTACATGTATTTCCTTCTTAAACGATGTAAAATTATTTAGTTGTCGAGTACAAGCGCCTTACCAGTTACAATGTTACCGACCAAAGCGCTTACAGCATTATTAGCCCGGTCACTGGATTCATTTGCGATTCTGCACATTATAGTGCACATTTGCCACTCCTCTGGGGAGCATTCCATATCTATATAAATGGAAAAACTTTTGCTCTAGAAATTAATTGGTTCACCAAACCTGTCACCTGTCATCATCATCACTGATGATGATGATGATGATGATGATGATGATAATGGTGTATACAGTGTGTCTATCAATATTTTCAATATTTAACGTATTATATTTCCTTTCTAAACAATTTGTAATCACTATATAAGCCATCGTGTTTATTGTTGACTTTCTTTCATTGCAATTTCAACAATCCAGGTTTTGTGGATTTGTTATCCACAGCAAACAATGTCCTGAAAATTAATATAATATTACGTGTAATTTTACTCCTGCAGGACTCTTTGTAGAACATTATGCAAATAGAGGCCAAGCATGTTAAGTACATTAAAATAATCCGATAGAAAATATGCAATATTACTGAGAATACTCGTCATGTGTTCTGCATTAATTTGTATTAAATATGAAACGGCTAAAACAAATTTGTGAAATTCTTGAATGCTAAATTGTAATTGCTTCGTTAAAGTCTTAAACTTCTTTGTTGATTAATAATTAACCATATAAAATAGATCTTAAATATATACCTATACCATACAAGCTTCAATTTCTTCTGATATCCCTTACCTTTATAACTTGTTTATATTATTGCATTTGTGTTATACTTTGTCAGTTGAAATTTACGGTTATTTAAACAATATATATGTTTGTTATAACCGTGTGAAAAGAACTCACTGTTCAAACTGTTTGATTAAGTGAAAATAAACTTGAAACTTGAAATTGAAACATTTTGAGATTTCTTATCATTTCCGTGAATGGTATTTTCTTCAAAAGTAAGGCAGTACATGTATTTACAGTTACTGAACTTCCTGTGGCCTTCTAATAAAGATAACACCAAATATGAAAGTTTCATATCAAGTATATAATGCGTACTTACATGTCGTACTTTCATGAAGAAGGACCTACTTCCTCATCTGCATGATTATAATAGTAATGTAAGGAATATCTCGTGCTTACTAAAGATTCCATTTCTTACTTTAACAGCTGTTTAAAACCTTTAATTCATCTACGACTCAGGAGCGTTGATCTAGTGGGGGATGGGGGGGGGGGGGGGGGGGTCGAACAGATATTGCATAGTACACTAATGGGGTGTTGCAAGGAAGTTGCGATTGATTGCAAGTTTGCAACTGATCGGTACTGACCAATCAAAATCGTTGTTGCAAGCGCATCTTCTTGAATGGGCAACCATTCAGAATGGTTGTTCTAATTTGCTTTACAATTTGTAATTGAGTGCAACTTTCTTGCGACACCCCATAAGTTAATGAGGCGATCATTCGGGACCCCCCCCCCCCCCCCCGTGCATCTCTAGTTCAGTGCCCTGATAAAACTAGAATGATTATATTTGTAAATACATAACATATTACATTTATTACAATAACTTCTTCACTTACTAAAGAGGGGAGAATGATTATATTTGTAAATACATAACATATGACATTTATTACAATAACTTCTTCACTTATTAAAACGGGGAGGGGTAAGGAATTATTATTCTACTCTGCTTTACAAAGTCTTTCTTATAGATGGCACCTTTCCCATAAAAAAATCTTTAGTTTGAAAAAAAAATACTTAGCCTCTGCTGGTATACAAATAATAAACATCAGTGAGGGGGTTAGTAGGGGGCAGCCGGGGATATTTTCACTTGGTCGAGGGCGGATATATATGTACACTAATGTCCGAACATAATAACATGATCACAATAAGCTGATCATGAATATTTTGGGAGAAGCTCGGCTGGACGCAGTTAGAAAGTGAAAAGTCACTATACCATCAATATGCAAATAATGAACAAAGTCACTAAAAAGGTCAACGGTGAGCTCATACAAAAGGTTACCATAGCAACTGTGGCGAAAGCCCGCTCGTGGACGACCCGCCATTGCTTGACCTGTTTCTGCCCGAAGGCAACAATTTTTAGTCCCTCCCACCCAGCCCAAATTATAAGGTATGCAGTGAAGGCCATGAGCAAGTGATAGGTACGTCCTATAAATCCGCGGTGGGATGTCATGTATATATATATATATATATATATATATATATATATACAAATAATTTCTTGGTACTGCAAAATTTCAATATGGCACGAAATTATTACTATTATCAAGGGGCAGATCGCGGACGAGTTTAGCAAACGTAAACGAATCTCTAACAGTATGAACAGACAAACAATCTAAGACTGGCTGAAGTTGCTCGCTTAGCCATTTTGCCAGTTCACGCTGCGCTGACCCAACCATCGATAGAATAGGACGAAGCGGAACGTTTGTTTTGTGGGTTTTGGGAGGCCGTACATGCGGGGTCTTAGCGAGCCATGTGGTCGAATTCTATCATAAACTGGCTTAGTAATAGTAATTGTGTTATGTGTTCATTCGATATCTCTAGCCTATTTACCAACGTGCCACTGAAAGAAGCTATTGACATCTGTGCTTCTTATCTCTATCATGGCGACTTAGACTCACCACCTGTTCCTGAGCCCGTATTCATTGATCTCATGAACTTTGCCACTCTCGCGGTTGAGTTTAGTTTCAATGATACGATGTATTCACAGATAGATGGTGTGGCTATGGGATCCCCATTAGGCCCCGCGCTTGCTAACATTTTTGTTGGCTTTCATGAAATGCGCCTGCTACAGAACGCCACCGATCTTAATATAGTCCCAGATGTGTATTGTCGGTATGTTGATGATACGTTTGCAATTTCTGATAACCGCGCAGCGTGTGAGGTTTTCCTTACACAAGTGAACCGGCTCCATCCTGCGCTAAAATTCACATGTGAAATTGAACTGTCCAATGTGCTCCCATTTCTCGACGTTCTCGTTGAGAGAAGTGATGGGAAATTCATCACTTCCGTTTACCGCAAGCCCACATTCACCGGGCAATACACGAGATGGGACTCGTACAGTGCAACTTCATACAAGATTGGGCTCATTAGAAACTTAGTGTGCCGCGCCCTTAGGATTTGCTCTGCGTGCAAATTAGCTCCCGAAATCGCGAAAATCAAAACTATTCTCCTTGACAATGGTTACCCTGAGCATGTTATATCTCGCACCATAACACGGACGCTGGAGGCACAATCCAAATCTGACACCAGATTTGGACCTGCCAAATGCCCCGTGTATCTCAAACTACCCTGGAGGGATAAGGTATCTGACAAATACGCCAGTCAGATCAAACACGCAGTGTCACGTTGCTATTACGCGGTTTCGACACGCATTGTGTTTTCTACACACAGGATGCTACCGTCAACTAGCAAGGATGTACTACCCACCATGTACTACCACCATGTACTACCACCATGTACTACCACCCCCCACTTGAGTAATGTTATTTACCAACACTTGAGTAATGTTATTTAGAAACAAATTGGTACATATTAATGTTGAGAGACTGAACCTGACAACATGTCCACTGCAGGAGGAAGTATGGCAGAATATCAACTCTCTGGGAATTCAGAAACGACCAATTCACAGAGGTAAAAGAGCAGGGAGAAGAAAGCAAAGGTGTATTCCAGCACGGTCGTTTCCCTACCTTGATGCAAGCGATGGGACCACTTGCAATCATAGATTATGCCCCCCTTACATTTCCTCTGATAAATCAAGTGTTGTACATGCTAAGTTGTGTGTTATCAATGCCCAATCTGTTTGTAATAAAGCAGACCTACTGGCAGATCATTTCATTCAACATAACTTTGACATTGTTTGCCTCACAGAGACCTGGCTCTCCGATTCAGAGAAGCACAGGAAGGTGATTGGTGATCTAACGTTAGCCGGTTTCACATTTTATCATGTCCCTCGCCCTAATCGTCTTGGTGGTGTTATTGCCATTCTCCATAGGGCATCAATCAAGAGAGGTGTTACATCAACCTTTACTGCATCAAGCTTTGAGAGCCTGTGTTGCGACATTCAGTTTCCCGGGACTTCCACACCGATCAAGATCTTGGTATTGTACCGACCTCCCTATAGTCGGAAGAACAAGATCTCTACTGCTGTGTTTATCGATGAGTTTGCAGATTACACAGCGACACTTCTATCTTCCCAATGCAAGCTTTTGATTGTGGGTGATTTCAACCTTCATTGGGATAATTCTACCAGTTCAGAGACACAGAAATTCAAAGATATTCTCAACTCCTTCGGTCTGACCCAGATGGTACAGGATGGAACTCATGTGAATGGTCACATCTTGGACTATGTTATTACTCGCTCCTGTGATAGTCTCATCAAATCTGTTGAGGTGTCATCTTTTATCAGTGACCATGCTGCATTACACTGTGTTATGAATACCAATAAACCAGCCACAAATAGACAGATCATTTCATATCGGAAGCTGAAATCCATTAACCATGATGATTTTGCTGCAGATCTTAGCTCATCAGTCCTGATCACTAATCAAGAGCCAGAGCTTAACCTGCTAATCGAGCAATATGAAAGTACACTTTCTGAGATTCTTGAGAAGCATGCTCCATTGAAGAAATGCATGATCACTATTAGACCATTTAATGGATGGTACTCAGAGGAGATTGCAGAAGCTAAAAAACTTCGGAGGAGACTTGAGCGGAGATGGCGTAAATCAAAACTTGAAATCGACAGACAACTATATACTTCCCAGAGGGATCTTGTCTGGAATATGATCAAAGAGTCTAAATCATCTTATTATGAGAACCAGATTTTAAGTTGTGAAGATGACCCTAGAGAGCTGTACAAAGTTATCAACAGCCTTCTCCATCATCGAAGTAAACCCAAATTTCCAGTGCATGATACTGATCTCGATCTTGCAGCAAAGTTTAGAGATTACTTTGATTCAAAGATCCTCAAGATTCGGCAGGAACTTGACACCTCCACATGTTCCACAGTTTCATCAGTGCCGGTACGTGAGATGTCTTCTTCCAATGATACAGGCCTACCGGCATTGCACTCCTTTGATCCAGCTACTGAAGATGAAGTGTTAAGGGTCATAACTCGTTCACCATCCTCCTCCTCCTTTAATGACCCCTTGCCAACGTGGATCCTGAAAAAGCACATAAAATGTTTGCTGCCATGTATTACGAAAATCATAAATGAGTCTCTTCAACGTGGTGTGTTTCCCGACTCATTTAAAAGTGCCATTGTGTGTCCTCTGTTGAAAAAGTCAAATTTAGACACGGAGGATTTCAAGAACTATCGCCCCGTGTCTAATCTGAAATTTCTCTCGAAAGTGTTAGAGAGGATTGTTGCTGTACGTCTCCATGACCATCTTGAAGATCGTAATCTCCATGAATCTTTCCAATCAGCCTACAAAAAGCACCATGGAACAGAGACGGCTTTACTTAAGGTACATAACGACATTTTGCAAGCTCTTGATTCCAAACAGGCTGTATTTCTAGTGATTCTTGATATATCGTCGGCCTTCGACACTATCGATCATGACATCCTACAGCTCCGACTTTCATCTGTGGGCATTGAAGGTTGTGCCTTGTCCTGGTTTCGCTCTTATATGGACAATCGATCGCAGTCCGTAAAGATCAACGACTCCGTTTCACCAGAGGTTAATCTCTCCTACGGCGTGCCACAAGGGTCAGTTTTGGGCCCGTCCCTCTTTAGTATCTACTCTACACCTCTTGCAGAGATCGCTCGATTACATGATGTCCATGTCCACCTTTATGCAGATGATACTCAGCTTTATATACCATTTAATCCTTTGGACCCTGAGACGTCAGAAGCTGGAAAGGTGTATAGCTGAAATGAAGGCATGGATGTGTTTGAACAAGCTTAAGCTCAATGATGCTAAGAGTGAATTTTTAATTCTTTCATCTCAGTATCAGAAGGTTGATTTACAACACTATTCCATTCGAATTGGTGATTCACATGTATTACCTAAAAACACCGCACGTAATCTTGGAGTGTTATTTGATAGTAATATGACAATGAATGATTTTGTACAAAAAACATGTCAGTCAATGTATTTTCATCTACGTAGTATCAGTAACATCAGAAAGATATTGTCAGATAAAACAGTTGCCACTATAATTCATGCATTTGTAATTTCTCGTCTTGACTATTGCAATTCTCTTCTATACAATGTGTCATCTTCTCAAATAGCTAAGCTACAAAGAGCACAAAACGCTGCTGCCAGAATATTGTCTAGGACACGTAAAAGGGATCATATTTCACCAATTTTGAAAGGGTTACATTGGCTACCAGTCAGAGAGCGTATCGAGTATAAAATTCTGGCAAAAATCTTATTGTGGCACAAAGAACGAAATCATCTCTTGGTGACCGTGCCTTCATAGCTGCGGCGCCTAGTTTATGGAATAACTTACCTCCTAATATCCGTGCCATAGACACTTTGGATTCTTTGAAGTCAAAATTGAAGACCGTACTTTTCTCTAAAGCATACAGTGAAATGTAATTCAACACAGATTTGTAGTATTCTTCAATCCATTCTATTCTACCTTCTTGCTTCTCTCTTTTTCATCATGCGCCTCGGAATAGTTAACTAGATAGATGGCGCAATATAAGTGCGTTGTATTATTATTATTATTATTATTACCAATTTCAGTGCCGGTGCGATGCCAGGTACGTGGGCCGTACTTCTCAGCGGTTGGCTGATCGCATTAAACAACACATTCCCTCGATTATTCGGAACCGTACAACCAATCAGCGCACGCAGCCCGTCCGTGCCTGCAAATCTGAAATGCACGCTAACAGACCAAAGATAGCCAAATGCGATTCAGCGATTGGTCTCCACTTGCTGAACAATCCAGCTTGCGCACAAAGCTATGCCGACGATCAATTCTCAATTATGTCCCGGGCCAGAAGCTCAGCGCATTTACGCTTTCTAGAAGCTGCTTACATTCAATCGCAAGAACCTCTTCTGTGCAGACAAAAGGAGTTCGTCCAAGCTTTGCAATTGTTCTGAAATTACGGCGTCTAGGTTGCGTCCGGGTTCACCGAGTATAATATAGTTGATTTCAAGTAATTTGTTATATACCTGCGTGATAACCTGATGAGTGCAGGTCGAAAAGCTTCGTTATCATGTTGTCCACACATACCATCACCTGGTCTTCAGGGGATTCGATGGATTTAAAGCAGATTTTGTGTTTGCAGGTGGTGTAGTTTTAGACGTCATGAGGATAGGACTATGATATTGATATTTTCGTTAATATTCCTTACATTTTGATGACAATTCTTTATCTAAGTTGAAACAAAGCACTCTTCCTGGAGAGACTTCCCTAGAGACATTCACTGTTGCACTGTCAAGGGAAGGTATTTCCTGATACTTTTGTTCCATTATTATTATTAAGAATGTTTAAGGAGGCCATGGTAGTTGTCTAAAGGTTGGATGGTGCCAATTTTATCAGTTTATTCTGTTACACTGATTGACACATTTTTGATATGGACACCTGCAAGTGGGTACTCTAGTGAAGCTTAAAATACTGATCTTTATGTTCCAGTGCACTGTCAAAGTGGTAGCATTTTGTGCACTGCAGCTGGTAACATGGAGGGCACATGGTATAAATTTGGTTTCCATTCATTTTGATATCAAGGATTGTAGCTTTCATGCCAAAGATACAAAGAATATACCATATGAAGATTGATATACAGTAACAGTCAATGTGGGATGTGTATGGTACTCAAAGGTTACATACTGTTATTCATGGTGACCTGACGTTAGAGTCATGCAATGACTTTAATATCACCAACATGGCCTTCCTGAGCACTCTGATTAAGAATGGGGCCAATGAATAAAGGTAAACCCTCCCACAGGCAGTGCAAAAGGGAAGGGCCCTTCAAGAATGGTGCTTTGCTTCATAAGTAGATACAGAATTTTCATTAAAATGCATGGAATAAATGACCGAAAATTTCAATAACATAGTCCTGTCATCATGAAGTCGATAACTGCATCACCTGTAGGACACGAAATCTAATGAACTCCCTGAAGGTCAGGTGAAGGCATGTGTGGACACATCCTCAAGGAGATTGAGCCATTGGAGAACAGGTACTGGCCTGATATCCCAGCAGAGACCCCTCCGGAAGCCTTGTGACGGTGTATTAAAATAAAGTGAATTACAAGCATTAATCACAAGGATCGGATTCATACTGATTGACAATGTCAATTAATCACCAAGGGTATGAATAATTTTGAACATCGCCCAGTTTGGATAACTCACCTTTTATTGTTATGCAAATGAGGTGGAGCCGGAAACGGCATTCATTTGCAGATTATAACTAAATGTATTCAAGTGATGTGCAAGTAACTTCATTTAACCATTCATTTTTAGGAAAAATGAAAAAAACTATAATTTTCCAAGGGGTATGAATAATTTTGTTGTTAACTGTATGTATATATATATATATATATGAGTAGACATGCAGCTACATTGTCAATGTCATAAATAAATTTATTCAATTTGTCTCCAACGGCCCACAAGGGGGTGACACACGCTACTGCTGTGTGATAGGTTGCCCGGGTGCTGTGAAAAAAATCACAGGCGGAACCGGGCGGGATTCGAACCCGCGACCTCTGGATTACTAGACCAGTGTCATAACCACTAGACCACCGGAGTGCCCTGAGTGATCAGGTTCAAACTATCCCAATATGGGGACTATCAAGTCAAAGGTATTGAATTAATCCGTCGGGTGATATAATGTCATAAATAAATTTATTCAATTTGTCTCCAACGGCCCACAAGGGGGTGACACATTGTCAATGTTAGTAAATACGATTGGCGGGGTATTGCTACCCCACCCTTTATACTTTGTGTTTAATGATAAGCAGACGCAAATAGCATGCTGTTTGCAACACCCAAATAATGTTCTGTTGTTGGATATGTCAACTGTGTTTGCCTGATATTGCTCAAAGTTGCAGGCTTTAGGGGACGGGCTAGATTCATTCCAAGTTGCGTGACGGCGGGAGGTTGGGCAGGATGGGGCAGCTCGCTCGTCATTATGATGATCCATGTTCAGCTGATGTACCTAGATCGCTCCAAATCGCACAATGGCGGGAGGTTGGGCAGGATGGGGCAGCTCGCTCATCATTATGATGAGCCTTGTTTAGCTGATGTATCGAGATCGCTTCAAATCGCACAATGGCGGGAGGTTGGGCAGGATGGGGCAGCTCGCTCATCATCATGATGAGCCATGTTCAGCTAATGTATATAGATCTCACCAAATGGCATAATGGCGGGAGGTTGGGCAGGATGGGGCAGCTCGCTCATCATTATGATGAGCCATGTTCAGCTAATGTATCTAGATCTCACCAAATCGCACAATGGCGGGAGGTTGGGCAGGATGGGGCAGCTCGGTCATCATTATGATGAGCCTTGTTTAGGTGATGTATCTAGATCGCTTCAATCGCACAATGGCGGGAGGTTGGGCAGGATGGGGCAGCTCGCTCATCATTATGATGAGCCATGTTCAGCTAATGTATCTAGATCTCACCAAATGGCATAATGGCGGGAGGTTGGGCAGGATGGGGCAGCTCGCTCATCATTATGAGCCATGTTCAGCTAATGTATCTAGATCGCTCCAAATCGCACAATGGCGGGAGGTTGGGCAGGATGGGGTAGCTCGCTCATCATTATGATGAGCCTTGTTAGGTGATGTATTTGATTTGATTTGATTTGATTTTATTTTATTCGTCAGGTATATTGCAATACAAACATAACCAGGTACCATGACAGGATAGCCCATGAAAGCCGAAATGGCTTACTTAAATAACTGATTAAAAATACACTAAGAAAACACATTAGTACGGCTCCAAGACTATCGTACACGTACGACAAGTAATAAGAATGTACTAAAGTAGCAAAATAAAACATAACATTTTCATAAAGTAGGCGAAGATTACATAAATGTGAAAACAAGACTTACTCAACGGAAAAAAACTATATACAGAAAATCAAAATGAAACTATCGATAATAAACGTTGGTTACATAAGTCATATAATATAGGAAAAAATCATCTGAGCTACAAAAAGGAGAGGAGAAATATAGTTATGGAGCAGACACATTTTTCAGATGATGCTTCAATACCCTTTTAAAATGTAAAAAATTATTAACTGACTTAACATGATTTGGGAGGGAATTCCAGAAAAGAATACCGTTAAAATAAAAGGAATTTCCAATTTTACCTTTCCGCTTAGGCACTACGAAATTAAATTGACTATTTCTAGTGTCATGCCCATGAACACTTGAAGAGCGAGTAAAATTATTTGAAATATAGTGATCTGCATTAGAGTAAAAAATCTTATGTACATGGTGAATTAAAAGTTGTTGTGATCTAAGGTTTACATGAAGAAGACCAGCTGTTTCAAGTTCACTCTTCCCAATGTGTGTTCTTGGTGGTAAGTGATTGATAAATCTTACAATCTTATTTTGAATTATTTTTAACTTTTTTTGATCCACCTTGCCTAGACTGCAGTACCATGCCGCATTAGCATAATCAAATAAACATTGTATTAAGGAAAAACTTAAAATGCGTCTTGATTTTAAGTTCATGCAATTTTGATAACGATACAAGAATTTTAGAGCATTAGCTTTTTTGACAATACTGTCAACCAAACTTGAGCAAGAAAGATCACTAGCTATATTTAGTCCTAAATACTTCACAGAATCCTGTCTCTTAATGAGTTGATTGTTAATAACTTATATTGAAATCATCAGTATACTTCAGCCTACCCCGCGAACAAAACAAAATACTTTCGGTTTTACCAATATGTAAGCTAAGCTTATTTGCTGTCATCCAATTAACACAGTTTGATCATTCTAAGCTAAGTTTTCCCCCGATCAGCTTAGGATCAGTACCAGAATATAGTAACACACTATCATCCGCATATAAAAGTAATTTACTGTCGTTGACACAAACACACATATCATTAATGTAGCACATGAAAAGAATAGGACCTAATATGCTCCCCTGGGGAACTCCGCATCTTATGGGCATAGAATCGGAGAGTACATTTTGCAACGAGACAACTTGATGACGATTGGAAATTTCGTTCCTGACAAAATCTAACAGGTGAATAAGACAAGTTTCAGTGGAATAACCATTTCTAAAACCAGATTGAAATTCGTATATTATTTTGTTTTCTTCAAAGTAGTTCTCTAATTGAGCATACACACATTTCTCTAGGACCTTCGAGACTATACTTAAAACGCTCATCGGTCTATAATTGCTAACATTAGATATAGATAAGTTAATAATGTAAGTTAAAGGTTTATATAAATATTTAGCTCCATCCTTCAAAAATCTGGCAGGTACCAAGTCAAGCCCGGTACTTTTTGATATTTTCAACTTATTTAATTCATCTAAAACAAACTTTTCTTTGACAGGAGAAAAAAGAAAACAACCTTTCGACACACCCTTAGTGTCGTATAATTTTTGTAATTTAACACTGTCCGTTCCAAATTCATTTGCGTTGCTATCTGGCAGATTACTAGCTAATTTTTCTGCCACAGTTGTGAAATAATTGTTAAATTCGTTCGCTATCCTCATATTATCATGAGATAACTCCCCTTTGATATTAATAACATTCTCTTTAATATTCTTTTGTTTGTTTTTACAACCTAAATCTTTCAGATTCTTCCACAACTTTTTAGAATCATTTTTATGCTCATCAATTTGATTTTGGAAGTATTCATCTTTAGCCTGTCTCACTTTTCTTTGCACCAAATTACGTAAAAGTTTATATTTCTTTTCTAATTCTAAATTACCACAATCCTTTTTCATTCTTTTAAAAGCTATATTTCTTTGTCTTATTAACGAAATAATTTCAGCATTCATCCACTTATCGGTTCTTTGCTTAATTCTTACTTGTTTTAATGGAGCACATTTATCAACTATAGACATGAAAATATTTTTGAAAATTGACCACGCAGTATTTACTTCTTTACATTCTAATATGTCAGACCAATTGACTCGAGATAAAACATTATTAAAATCATCTATACAATAGTTTCTCATACACCGAATATTTATATTTCTATGCTGTCTGAATACAGGTCTTATTAGCTTCCTAGAGCAGTAGGTTAAAAAATGATCACTTAGGCCAATTTCAATAACTCAATAGATCGCTTCAAATCGCACAATGGCGGGAGGTTGGGCAGGATGGGGCAGCTCGCTCATCATTATGATGAGCCATGTTCAGCTAATGTATCTAGATCGCTTCAAATTGCATAATGGCGGGAGGTTGGGTAGGATGGGGCAGCTGACCTGCCACTCTAGGTACCAAACTGTTTGCTGGGTCGAGTTACCATCGCCCAGCAATCACGTTACAGCACATCCCAAACACTTGAGGCAAAACATTTCCGCCAGTCATTCAGTCACTCTGTCAAAATGCTCTAAATTGTTTACTCTGTACTTTTACGGTAATATGTAATGATAACCGCATATTTTCATCTAGCTAGTCAAATTGTCTCGTTATTTACTTACGTGCTTAGCTATTCAAGAGTAGGGGTAGTAGGTATGATTACCACACTCCCCACTATCATGAGGATAGAAATGCTCCCAGATTTTTAAACATACTGGAAGTTAGTCAAGTTACTAAGTTGTGAAGAAGTTATTAACACACTAAGTTATTATATGACTGGCCGTGTTATCATGTGCTTGACACAATACAAAGTGTCAAGTTTTTAAGCATATTGTTCTGGGTTGAATGATCAAAAGGGCATAATTTGTTTGTTATCAAATTAATAATTCAATCGGAGTACCTTTTGTTTTCTTGTCAATTTATATTTTTGAGCCATTATCCTGATCTACTAAAAAATGATATCAATCTTATGGCTAAGTAGAATGATAATACGATAAACGTTATGAAGTCATTTAACATCAAATCTTGTTAATGGGTATTTCTTAGCAGTCAACCAGAATAAAAATGAACAGATACATAAACTTCATAATAAATCATTCCAAATTTGCAAATCATTATGTCATGTCCTAAACCAGTTTTGATAATTTGTGAAAGACACACTACAGAGAGAAAGAAGAAGGAGGTAAAAATAAACAAATGGAACAATTGAATACCCGACTTGTATATGATAGAAATAGCACATTCTCCTTTGAAATCGACAGCAGAGATATCTTGAATTTTTGATCGTCATAAGTGAGGTTTTCTTTTTATGGTTAATATCGATGTCTTGTCATGACTTGAAGCATTGGCGGATCCAGGGGGGCACAGCCGGCCCGTGCCCCCCCCCCCCTTTGGAAGAGAAGTATGAATTTTGACCATAGACGACCAGCCATTTTCTCGATTGTGCCCCCCCCCCCCCTTTTTAGAGTGAAGACCTTTTTTTTTTTTTTTGCTTGTCAGGGAATTATGGAGGGAAACTGGACTCCCATAACCCCTTACTGTGCGATTTTTGAAGGTTTTGCGAAAAAAAAATTGTTCCTTCCCCCCCCCCCCCCCCCCCATTTAATCGAAATACATAACTGTATTTATTTACATAATTGCATTTATGTTAAGTTTGAAAAGGGTGATTAACAAAATTTGCCAAATAATGTTAGTGAATAAATGATGTACAGAAGAATCGATTTCTGTACATAAAGATCTCCGTTACCGTGGAGTATCTTGCTCAGTCAGTAATGATTTCGGGTAGGCCTACGCCGATTGGCTAAAAGATGTAGGGGTGTAAAATCCGTAATCAAGAACACGTTTACTTGCTTAATAAAATCAGTCTGAAATGATTATTCGCGCTATACAACCTCTCTATTTCAGAACGTTTGACTTTTCAATTTAGTATCGCAAGGTAAATAATCATCAAAGTGCGGTTAAAACTTCATAAAATATGGACGTTTTTCTAAAAATTTATGTCGGCCCAATGCGACCTGGCAAAAGTGTGCTGTCGACTAGTTCCTATAGAACTACAGATTAAGAAGCCAAATTTCGAACACGTAGAAGAGGACTAACAGGGTTCGTGTATCGCCTAACAGAAAAAGCTGAACAAGAAAAAATGAACACCTTTCTGATGTTACGACTGAATTCATACATACTTATCAATAGATTATAATTACACAAGTCCATAAACCAAAAGGAAGTTTTACCCAGTTGACCCAAATGGTTAAGAGCACCGCTGTTAACATTATAATATTGTGCAATTAACATGGTGTCGAAATCAAAATCAGAATTTACAGTTAAGTAGAGATTTCGGAAAAGGAACGTCCGTCGCCTGTGGAGGTGTCGGTTCATTCACTTGACTCTCAATCCAAGGGTTGATATGCACTGTGCGCTGATTACGGCCGCCGGAGCTAAAGTCAGGGTAATAATATCCAAACCATTTGGAAGCGCATAGGGACGTTATAATGTGATATCATAATATGATATGCGCTATACAAGAACTGTTTATTATTATTATTATTATTATTATTATTATTATTATTATTATATATCATTATTATTATTATTATTATTATTATTATTATTTATTATTATTATTATTATTATTATTATATATCATTATTATTATTATTATTATTATTATTATTATTATTATTATTATTATTTTTATTATTATTATTTATTATTATTATTACCCCCTTCCCCTCATCTACGCACAGAAAGGCACTGGTTCACTACTGGCTCGGATGTTTTACCCCTCTGACGTCAAGGTGCAGATCCGCCACCGATTCAGTACATCTTCTCATGACGTTTGGGGCTCTAGATGAAAGTATATACAGATTCCATATTCCGCATAAAATACTTTTAAATACAGTACTTCATCGAAAGCAAAATTGTTATAGCATGATTGAGGAAGTTAATGTTATCCTTGTTGTATGTATCTTCATAAAGTTAATACAAACTTTCCATAAACCTACATACATTGCTGTTAAAGTACTATGGTGAGAAGATGAGTGCTAAAATAAAAATACTTGACCCACGTTACATGGTGATATATTTTTTTGCAATATTTTCTCATCAGTATTAATTGGACAAATGTTTGAAATAAGTTAACTTGTACTCAATATGTGGGGCAGTCTCGTCACTGAAAAAGATGGTATTTATTAAAGAGAACATTAAATATTAACATACAAACGTTTGAACAACGCACAATATTGTAATACAGTTATAATTAAAATTATATGTTTTAGACATCATGTATACATCTTTATTGTATACACTTAACTTAAAAGCGGTTTCACATGATTCCAGTAACAAATAATTTCCGTACGTATTTAAAAAAAAAAAATTCCATTCCTCTTGAAATCAGACCAATCCTGCGCACAACAATATTGATAACAACCTGCTTCAAAAAGTCATGTCCGTTCAAATATATCGAGTTCAGGAATAATGTCATCGAATGCAGACAGCGGTCTGGCCGTTATTATAATAATTACCGTTTCTAAGCGATCACTTTACTCCGACACTTTACTCTGACACCGAGTACAACCTCAATTATACTGCTCTGTAGCGAAATAGTAATAGATTTGGATTGTTCATCTTCATCCTTTGGCTTCTAAGATGGAGTTCATTCGATCACAGATGGTTCGTGTTTTTGTTACTGTGTTTGTTGTACTTTTCTGTGGAGATCTTGCATACGGCGTGGATTTTCTGACAATAGTAAAGGTAGCAAACGTTGGAGATAATATCATCCTAGAATGCTATCCATATAGATATGTTGATAACATTAACAGGTGGTATAGGAATACAACACTCATTGCCGACAGCGATGGCATCAAGCACGATGAGTCTCGTATATCACAATATTATCAATCCGAATATTATGTACTATATATTTCTGACGCTAAAATTGATGATTCTACTATTTACTCATGCTATGACTATATCAATAAGAAGTATTTTCAGGTGTATGATGTACGCGTTATCTGATGTTCTTGCTCTCTTGCATATCATGATAATACTATGAAGGAGAAAGTGATTTGTTATCTAAATAACTACTGGACAACGGACACACTCCCATTAACCATCATAATAAACGAGCACATGAGTAAAACTGCTCACATTCAAGGAAACGTCTTCTCATTTTTGATTTCCAGACACGAGTTGTACAGCGATCTTAAAATAGAGTTCAGTCCATACAGTAATGCTATTTCGAATATTACATGCATTTTACATGCTCAGTTCACAACACCATATCCATTTTCACGACATCCTACGACTCCGTTAATCACTCCACCGATTCCAAGAACATGGAATGAAGGATTGACATCATCACATACAGCTTCAAAGGATTTGGCTTCAGATACACCAATTTCTACAGCAAAACATCTTACACCACAAAACAAGAACTCAAGCCCATAAAACAATATGAGAATTAGCAATATAACCGTGATTATCGCCATTCTTGGTTCCGTTTTTATATTGATAATGGTTGTTATCATTGTTGTTCTGCGATGTAAGCAAATGAAAAGTAGACAAGGAAAGAAACGTAATAGTGTGTCAATTGATAACCAAGAAGAAACAAATGAGAATCCTGA
This sequence comes from Heliocidaris erythrogramma, assembly GCA_025617745.1. NCBI lineage: Eukaryota > Metazoa > Echinodermata > Echinoidea > Camarodonta > Echinometridae > Heliocidaris > Heliocidaris erythrogramma. Next base: position 74,667,128 of record CM046853.1, read on the forward strand.
AGTTTGTTACGAATCGATTGAAGATGGATCTAGAAAGGGAGTAGAGTGTACCACTTCAATTGAAATGTTGAGAACAAACAACCAAGATGCCAAAGATGGAGATTATCAACCTATCGATGTGTTGAAGACCAACGTCCCTCATGATTACATGGATTTGATCTCTGCGAGTTCGAGACCCCTGGAGAGTAAGATCAGATTTATCCATACTCATGCCGAGGCAGAATATGTTAACAGTAAGGTCCGAAATCAACCAAAATGGAAGGAAGTGTCCACACAACGAGAGGCCCCGTATGATGATGTCTCTACACCAGGAATGGGAGATGATGGTGCTGAGGACATAGTTTATTCAGATATACAATAAAATATACTGAGTCTTATACCTTATAGCCGAAGTTAACCATATACACAGATCGTACTGTTACAAGTCGGGAGGCCCTGAATATGAATATTTCAAAAGTTGCTGAAGAGATTTCGGTAATTTATAAATGGTATGTTATCTCTGTGTTTGTTTTTTAAATTTCATTGACTATTTTTCAAACTGTCATGTGTTTTATGAACTCTTCTGTTTTTGTTATACTAAGACTGTGATACGAAACATCCCTGTTAATACGATTCACCTGCTTTTACCTGTTTAATATAACAATATAATCCGTATCTATTCACTGAAGGTATGGTTATTTTCAATTCAAGTCAAAGTAGATTTGATTTGAAGTTCGGCAAATGTACCTACATCATAATGATGCTTCTTTTCTTTATATTCGTATTCATGCAGACAAATATGAAATAATTGTATATAGTTTGGAAATACTTTGATATCTTATCCGTATTGACAATTAAATCATATAATTAATAAAGAGATATCAAAATTTCATTAAAAAGCATAACGTTTTTATGACATGATAAATAGCTTGTGTGGTATAATTCACCAATAGTCAATTTTGTATGCTTCCTTTTATTAGCAGTTATGTCCAGCCAATCGGCTGACGGATAAGACATATTAAATACAGATAAAATTAATGTCATATATAATCGTTTCCATGTTCTTTCAATTGCATTGGAAATAAGAAAGATATAAATGTATATACAAACAGACGATTGGTACTACAAAACTTAAAGGAGAATTACGCTCAAAAATAAAGACGATAGTGTTCAAAGGTGTTATTTATTCCTACTTGTTAGACTATATGGCTTCGCGTCAAAATATACGAGATCGATACGAATCAAGATTTTCTGAGCAAAATTTACAATCTGCTAGCAATATGTATCGTCTGCTAGCAGCACATGTGGGCTGCCATTTTGTTTATGTGTACAAGAAGATTTTCTTAATCCAAATGCTCAATTGCCTTTTTCAAAATTAAAAACCCATTTGAGATTAAAAATATAGAATAGATATATGTCAATTTATTTTTAAACTGAAGATTTCTTTATATATTTCTGTTGAAAATCGATATTCGCTTAATAGAAATCTATTTTCTCGATACTTGACGTATGGGACGGAGCATATTAATTCAAATTTTATGGATGCTTCTTCCCTGAGCATCTATAGCGGCACACTATGCATTCACCTGCTTTCGGATAATGGACTTGAAAAGTCAGAATGCATGCTGCATATATTATCTTCTGCTCTGTTTGGCAAACCCAAGAAAATAGATTTTTGTTAAGCAAAACCAGACATTAATTTAAAAGTATCATTATAAAGATTTAATTTTTATAATACATGTAAACACCCACTTTATATTTTTCGTCACATATGGGATTTTAGGTAATGAAGAAAATCAATTTAGGATTTGGATTCAAAATATCTTCCTGACTGGAACATTTCTCAATGGTTCATGTACAACTCCAAATCAGCAACAAAATGGCAGCCCCCATGTAAATGAGTAGGAGACGATACCGGGTGTTGGAATATCTTTATTTCTACCCTTTTCTGATATCTTATTAGAAAATGATTTAGGCCAATAAGTAGGAATATATTACAACTTCCAATATAAGTAAATTTGTAATCAGGGGTTAATTCTCCTTTAAAGATAACATTTAACAAATTCATAGTGACGAAGCTTTTCGCCCTGCACTCATCGGGTCACAACGCAGGAATGAGAGAATACAAGAAAATGCAAAAGTCAAGGAAGTGTGTGTACAGCGTCCCGGATATGATCCGGGCACGCTAAAATAATCGAAGTGCTTGTACAAACTCCTTTTGTAGGCACAATAGCGGATCTCTCGACTGAATGAACAACGCTTCTAAGAAGTGAAGATGTTGAAAGCTGCGTGCTCGGGCAACAATAGTGAACTGAGCCGGGTTATACGCCTTGGAACAAGCCGGACTATTCAGCAAGTGCTGACCAATAGCAGAGTCGCTGTGACTGCGGCATTGAACATTAGCGACGCTAGCAGCGGTTTTGCAATTACGCTTCGGCTGTGCTCGGCTACCAGCTGATGTCTGTCGTACCACGGAGGGTACGTGCTGTTTAATGCGGTCCGCTAGACGCTGAGATGTACGGCCAACGTAGACGGCTTCACAACGACATTGCTCATTTGGGGGGAAGGCAGTACATCCTTGCGAACTGCGGGTAGCATTCTATTAGTAGAGAACACGACACGCGTAGCCACGGCAAAGTAACAGCGCGACACTGCTTAATATCGCTGCTAGCGTTCCTAATGTTCAATGCCGCAGTCACAGCGACTCTGCTATTGGTCAGCACTTGCTGAATAGTCCGGCTTGTTCCAAGGCGTATAACCCGGCTCAGTTCACTATTGTTGCCCGAGCACGCAGCTTGGCATCTTCGCTTCTTAGAAGCGTTGTTCATTCAGTCGAGAGATCCGCTATTGTGCCGACAAAAGGAGTTTGTACAAGCGCTTCGATTATTTTAGCGTGCCCGGATCATATCCGGGACGCTGCACACACACTTCCTTGACTTTTGTATTTTCTTGTATTCTCTCATTCCTGCGTTGTGACACGATGAGTGCAGGTCGAAAAGCTTCGTCACTATGAATTTGTTAAATGTTATCTTTAAGTTTTGTAGTACCAATCGTCTGTTTGTAGCTGCGCATATATATTGTGATTTGTGAGAAATGAAAATGAGAGATTAATGCTTCCCCAGAGCTGTCCTTTCTTTTTGAAATTTTTGCAAAGGTTGAAGAATCAATGTCTGCGCCTGGAATCGACCCGGGTCGTTGGCTTAGAATGCCAATATATATAATACTAGAAATAATAATAGCTATTTCTTATATTGGTTAGGTTTGGTTTGGTTTTATTCACGATCATAAGAATATACAGATTAAAATATAAACATGAAATTATATAACAGTATAAACATAACATTGATATTAAAATGCAATACAAAAGAAAGTAAAAGGAAGTAAATTAAGATCGAGGGATGACCCGCTTCAGATTAACTAACATAGCTAACCTGTTCTTCCTCGGGGTCCCTTATATAAATGATTATAATTATGAACATAATAATACTACATCAAAATAACTTTATAGAAAAGAAAAAACATAAATTGAAATCCACGAGCTTGCTGTGCAAGTTCAAAAGTGCCACCCCTCCCCTCCCCATCCTGCCTGGTCCCTATGCTTAATATCATCAGTGAACTATTTTACTATAATTTCACTTATACTATGTACATGTATTTCCTTCTTAAGCGATGTAAAATTATTTAGTTGTCGAGTACAAGCGCCTTACCAGTTACAATGTTACCGACCAAAGCGCTTACAGCATTATTAGCCCGGTCACTGGATTCATTTGCGATTCTGCACATTATAGTGCACATTTGCCACTCCTCTGGGGAGCATTCCATATCTATATAAATGGAAAAACTTTTGCTCTAGAAATTAATTGGTCACCTGTCAGTGATGATGATGATGATGATAATGGTGTATACAGTGTGTCTATCAATATTTTCAATATTTAACGTATTATATTTCCTTTCTAAACAATTTGTAATCACTATATAAGCCATCGTATTTATTGTTGACTTTCTTTCATTGCAATTTCAACAATCCAGGTTTTGTGGATTTGTTATCCACAGCAAACAATGTCCTGAAAATCGATATAATATTACATGTAATTTTGTATATACTCCTGCAGGACTCTTTGTTGAACATTATGCAAATAGAGGCCAAGCATGTTAAGTACATTAAAATAATCCGATAGAAAATATGCAATATTACTGAGAATACTCGTCATGTGTTCTGCATTAATTTGCAAATTAGATATGAAAAGGCTAAAACAAATTTGTGAAATTCTTGAATGCTAAATTGTAATTGCTTCGTTAAAGTCTTAAACTTCTTTGTTGATTAATAATTAACCATATAAAATAGATCTTAAATATATACCTATACTACACAAGCTTCAATTTCTTCTGATATCCCTTACCTTTATAACTTGTTTATATTATTGCATTTATGTTATACTTTGTCAGTTGAAATTTACGGTTATTTAAACAATATATATGTTTGTTATAACCTTGTGAAAAGAACTCACTGTTCAAACTGTTTGATTAAATGAAAATAAACTTGAAACTTGAAATTGAAACATTTTGAGATTTCTTATCATTTGCGTGAGTGGTATTTTCTTCAAAAGTAAGGAAGTACATGTATTTACAGTTACTGAACTTCCTGTGGCCTTCTAATAAAGATAACACCAAATATGAAAGTTTCATATCAAGTATATAATGCGTACTTACATGTCGTACTTTCATGAAGAAGGACCTACTTCCTCATCTGCATGATTATAATAGTAATGTAAGGAATATCTCGTGCTTACTAAAGATTCCATTTCTTACTTTAACAGCTGTTTAAAACCTTTAATTCGTCTACGACTCAGGAGCGTTGATCTAGTGGGGGATGGGGGGTCGAACATATTGCATAGTACACTAATGGGGCGTTGCAAGGAAGTTGCGATTGATTGCAAGTTTGCAACTGATCGGTACTGACCAATCAAAATCATTGTTGCAAGCGCATCTACTTGAATGGCCAACCATTCAGAATGGTTGTTCTAATTTGCTTTACAATTTTTAATTGAGTGCAATTTTCATGCAACACCCCATAAGTTAATGAGGCGATCATTCGGGACCCCCCCCCCCCCCCCCCCGTGCATATCTAGTTCAGTGCCCTGATAAAACTAGAATGATTATATTTGTAAATACATAAAATATTACATTTATTACAATAACTTCTTCACTTATACTAAAGAGGGGAGAATGATTATATTTGTAAATACATAACATATGACATTTATTACAATAACTTCTTCACTTATTAAAACGGGGAGGGGTAAGGAATTATTATTCTACTCTGCTTTACAAAGTCTTTCTTATAGATGGCACCTTTCCCATAAAAAAGTACATTATCTCTAGTTTGAAAAAAAATACTTAGCCTCTGCTGGTATACAAATAATAAACATCAGTGAGGGGGTTAGTAGGGGGCAGCCGGGGATATTTTCACTTGATCGAGGGCGGATATATATGTACACTAATGTCCGAACATAATAACATGATCACAATAAGCTGATCATGAACATTTTGGGAGAAGCTCGGCTGGACGCAGTTAGAAAGTGGAAAGTCACTATACCATCAATATGCAAATAATGAACAAAGTCACTAAAAAGTCAACGGTGAGCTCATACAAAAGGTTACCATAGCAACTGTGGCGAAAGCCCGCTCGTGGACGACCCGCCATTGCTTGACCTGTTTCTGCCCGAAGGCAACAAATTTTAGTCCCTCCCACCCAGCCCAAATTATAAGGTATGCAGTGGAGGCCATGAGCAAGTGATAGGTACGTCCTATAAATCCGCGGTGGGATGTCATGTATATATATATATATGAATATATATATATATATATATATATATATATATATGTGTGTATATAATAATAACTCTATATGGTACCTTAGCAGGACAGTGCTTTGTTAGGAGCATTGTCTGAATGTCCTGCTAATGTCCGCGAGTGTCCTGCTAATGTACAGCAATGTATTGTGACGGAATAAACCTCATTGTTCACTGTCCCGCTAACGTACCATCCAGTGATATATATATATATATATATATGTATATATATATATGTATATTTTACTAAAGGGTACATTAGGTCGACACCTAACAATGCAGTTTATTTCGTCATAATAGCGACCCCTACATTAGGTAGACAGTTGGTACATTAGGTCGAAAGTTGAACAAAGAAAAAGAACAAAAACTGTCCTCCTAATGTACCCATTAGGGGTATATGTATATATATATATATATATATATATATATATTAATAGACATGCAGCTACATTGTCAATGTTAGTAAATACGATGGGCGGGGTATTGCTACCCCACCCTTTATACTTTGTGTTTAATGATAAGCAGACGCAAATAGCATGCTGTTTGCAACACCCAAATAATGTTCTGTTGTTGGATATGTCAACTGTTTTTGCCTGACATTGCTCAAAGTTGCAGGCTTTAGGGGACGGGCTAGATTCATTCCAAGTTGCGTGACGGCGGGAGGTTGGGCAGGATGGGGCAGCTCGGTCGTCATTATGATGAGCCATGTTCAGCTGATGTACCTAGATCGCTCCAAATCGCACAGTGGCGGGATGTTGGGCAGGATGGGGCAGCTCGCTCATCATTATGATGAGCCTTGTTTAGCTGATGTATCGAGATCGCTTCAAATCGCACAATGGCGGGAGGTTGGGCAGGATGGGGCAGCTCGCTCATCATCATGATGAGCCATGTTCAGCTAATGTATCTAGATCTCACCAATTGGCATAATGGCGGGAGGTTGGGCAGGATGGGGCAGCTCGCTCATCATTATGATGAGCCATGTTCAGCTAATGTATCTAGATCGCTCCAAATCGCACAATGGCGGGAGGTTGGGCAGGATGGGGCAGCTCGCTCATCATTATGATGAGCCTTGTTTAGGTGATGTATCTAGATCGCTTCAAATCGCACAATGGCGGGAGGTTGGGCAGGATGGGGCAGCTCGCTCATCATTATGATGAGCCATGTTTAGGTGATGTATCTAGATCGCTTCAAATTGCATAATGGCGGGAGGTTGGGTAGAATGGGGCAGCTGACCTGCCACTCTAGGTACCATCCTGTTGGCAGGTAAACTGCTTGCTGGGTCGAGTTACCATCGCCCAGCAATCACGTTGCAGCACATCCCAAACACTTGAGGCAAAACATTTCCGCCAGTCATTCAGTCACTCTGTCAAAATGCTCTAAATTGTTTACTCTGTACTTTTACGGTAATATGTAATGATAACCGCATATTTTCCTATAGCTAGTCAAATTGTCTCGTTATTTACTTACGTGCTTAGCTATTCAAGAGTAGGGGTAGTAGGTATGATTACCACACTCCCCACTATCATGAGGATAGAAATGCTCCCAGATTTTTAAACAAACTGGAAGTTAGTCAAGTTACTAAGTTGTGAAGAAGTTATTAACACACTAAGTTATTATATGACTGGCCGTGTTATCATGTGCTTGACACAATACAAAGTGTCAAGTTTTTAAGCATATTGTTCTGGGTTGAATACTGCCTTGTGTTAAAAGCAGATTGGTCAGTGTTAAACATATCATTCAGTGTGCTTTACTATTGCTTGTATTCAAATGGCACTAAGTTTTTATCACTGCCTTCAAGCAAAATTGTGTTAAAAGCAGATTGTTCAGTGTTAAACATATTGTTTGTTATACTATGGCTTGTATTCAAATGGCATTAAGCTTTTATTGCTGCCGTCGAGCAGAATTAAACAGCAAGCAATGGCAATTATGATTCCACAGTGCTTTCTTTCCAAAATGATGTGTTTTATTTTTTATAAGATGATTACAAGGACCCATGCCACTTGATAAATCCCATATCACTTGATAGCCAACATTCCATGCGTCAAGAGTCGACTGCCAAAGAGATCAGGAAGCTCAACCGGCCGGTCATTCTCTTATAACCAATTACGCGCTATGAAAAAATAAATAAATGGCTGGTCACATGTCCGCTCTCAACCAATCATTTCATTAGGATTACGTATTCATTTTATTAGAATTGATAAAACTTCAAATGATATGACTTTGTGTCTGAATATATGAAAATGATACCAAAAGGTTTAATAAGTCAATATTGTAAAAAACATAAAAATGGAAAGGATCTAAAGGGCATAATTTGTTTGTTATCAAATTAATAAATCAATCGGAGTACCTTTTGTTTTTTCGTCAATTTATATTTTTGAGCCATTATCCTGATGTACTAAAAAAATATATCAATCTTATGGCTAAGTAGAATGATAATACGATAAACGTTATGAAGTCATTTAACATCAAATCCTGATAATGGGTAAATCTTAGCAGTCAACCAGAATAAAAATGAACAGATAGGGTAAGTGCAGGTAATATGGGGCTGCAGGTAATATGGGACCCTGAGCTGAGGTTCACAGTAAAAGCCACAGCAACCATACATATTTTGTCAATTTCACTGAGCTGGAAGCCTAAGCATTGCATTATTCTTGGCATAGGACTGGTCTGCAGGTTTACTTTTCTTCAGACGATCTATAAATTATATAATTTTAAGTCAACATATTCATTAAAGGTTCTTAAAATGTGAAATCATCTTACAGTTAATGACTTTTATACATTTTAAAGTAAATACCAGACATAATAGAGTCGTTTTAATGTGAACCTAATGTCTTTAATTAATGGTCCCATATTACCTGCACTGCAGGTAATATGGGACTATTGGTGATGATGTCATAATTTGCATATAATGGACAGGGGGCTGGTGATAATTTTGTTTTCTTTACATTAAAAGTTAGACTAGTCGTTACTGATTCATGGGAACAAAGTATATTCTGTGTGTCTTTATTTGTCTTTATGCAAATTATGCAAATGAGCTTAAGGGTCCCATATTACCTGCACCTACCCTACATAATAAATCATTCCAAATTTGCAAATCATTATGTCATGTCCTAAACCAGTTTTTGATAATTTGTGAAAGACACACTACAGAGAGAAAGAAGAAGGAGGTAAAAATAAACAAATGGAACAATTCAATACCCGACTTGTATATGATAGAAATAGCACATTCTCCTTTGAAATCGACAGCAGAGATATCTTGAATTTTTGATCGTCATAAGTGAGGTTTTCTTTTTATGGTTAATATCGATGTCTTGTCATGACTTGAAGTAAAATGATGGTTACATTAAAGCAGCAACAGTTTCCAGGCAAATTTTGATGTCTAAGTTATAATAAAAAGTTCATATCAGATTATCAGTTGCTATTTAGCATGTTTAATCTCTAGATGAATACGGTTTAAGAGCGGTAAAATCACCAACGGGAAAGGCAATAGCACTCCCCCTCCCGACCCAAGTAGGTACTATATAGAAAAGTCTGCTGAGGGAGAATTTCCCCCCTTTTTTTTTGGGGGGGGGGGGTTAGACTTAACAAAAAAGTCAATTAAGTTCTGTTCCTTTTTTTCTTCTCAACAGTCATGTGAATAAAAAAAAATAACCATTACCAAATAAGCACACACTCTGAAAAATAGGCAGTCGAGTGGCAAAGGGGATTGTGGACGGGGTCGATTCGTCTTGGTTTTATGTTCTTTTTTCATCCTATTTTTTTATCTCCTTTTTCTTCCCCCGGATTTTTTTTTTGGGGGGGGGGGGGGTGCTGATATCGATATTTGGGGAGGGGCACAGGCTCCCTGTATACGTCAGTGAGTGCTCATGAAAAGTACTGGACATCGGTCGTTTTAAAAAAAAACATTTCAACGTCCTACTTAATCTATACGAATTTTCATATTTTATGATGCTACATCACGTACACAAACATGACAAAAGAACATTCTCATTTCTTAAACATAAAAACACCATACATATTTTGGTTTTATTCAACGTGTCAAAAGAGTAAAATATATGCCGAAAGACAGCAGAAGCGTATCCAACATTTTCTGAAGGAGGAGTGTCTATTTTTTTTTTTGTTTTTTTTTTGTTGAAGGAGGAGTGTCTATTTTTTTTTTTTTTTTTTTCTTGTTGTCAAGGGGGGAGAGGGCACTTATCCTTATGGGGTTCCGAACAGATCAATGAGGGGGTGAGGGCAGCATTGGTACCCTATCTGGATCTGTCTTGGATTGTTCTCCAAATTAAATCATTTAATCGCTATACATAAGAAGAAAATAATTGCATTTCTGTTAAGTTTGAAAAGGGTGATTTACAAAATTTGCCACATAATGTTGGGTGATACAGTGAATAAATGATGTACACAAGAATCGATTTCTGTACATGAAGATCTCCGTTACGGTGGAGTATCTTCCTCAGTCAGTAGACCCCACAATGATTTCGGGTATAGGCCTACGCCGATTGCCTAAAAGATGTAGGGGTGTAAAACCTGTAATCAAGAACACGTTTACTTGCTTAATAAAATCAGTCTGAAATGATTATTCGCGCTTTGCAAGCTCTCTATTTCAGACCGTTTGACTTTTCAATTTAGTATTGCAAGGTAAATAATCATCAAAGTGCGGTTAAAACTTCATAAAATATGTCGGCCCAATGCGACCTCGCAAAAGTGTGTTGTTGACTAGTTCCTATAGAACTACAGATTATGAAGCCAAATTTCCAAAACGTAGAAGAGGACAAACAGGGTTCATGTATCGCCTAATAGAAAAAGCTAAACAAGAAAAACTGAACACCTTTCTGATGTTACGACTGAATTCATACATAGGCCTACTCATCAATAGATTATAACGAGAGCACTCGGAGGAGGGACCAGTCCGAGTACATGTATCCCCCGAACCCGTCACCCATCCACCATTTGAAAAACTGCAGCCGGTAGAGCACTCACAAGAAAGTCCTTACTATTTCTTTTAAAAATATGGTTACCATGGTAACGATGACTCCGCCCACAACAAAAAACAATAGGCTTCTTCATCTTACCATAATGCACATCCATGCAAAATTTGAAGGTGATCCGACAAAAGCTGCAGCCAGTAGAGCGCTCACAAGAAATCTCTGCGGCGGACGCGGCGCGACGATGCCAAATCCATAGTACCCCCGAACACTAGTTCGGGGGATACAATTACACAAGTCCATAAATCAAAAAAGTTAATGTTATCCTTGTTGTATGTATCTTCATAAAGTTAATACAAACTTTCCATAAACCTATATACATTGCTGTTAAAATACTATGGTGAGAAGATGGGTGCTAAAACAAAAATACTTGTGCTGCGTGACATGGTTATATTATATTTTTTGCAATATTTTCTCATCAGTATTAATTGGACAAATGTTTGAAATAAGCTAACTTGTACTCAATGTGTGGGGCAGTCTCGTCACTGAAAAAGATGATATTTAAGAGAGCCCTAAATATTAACATACAAACGTTTGAGCAACGCACAATAATGTAATACAGTTATAATTAAAATTATATAATGTTTTAGACATCATGTATACATATTTATTGTATACAATTAACTTAAAAGCGGAGGCATTATGTGTGTTTTACATGATTCCAGTAACAAATAATTACCGTACGTATTTAAAAAAAAAAATTCCCTCTTGAAATCAGACCAATCCTGCGCACAACGCTATTGATAACAACCTGCTTCAAAAAGTCATTTCCGTTCAAATATATCTAGTTCAGGAATAATGTCATCGAATGCAGACAGCGGTCTGGCCATTATTATAATAATTACCGTTTCTAAACGATCACTTTACTGCTACACTTTACTCTGACACCGAGTACAACCTCAATTACACTGCTCTGTAGCGAAATAGTATAGATTTGGATTGTTCATCTTCATTCTTTGGCTTCCAAAATGGAGTTCATTCGATCACAGATGGTTCGTGTTTTTGTTACTGTGTTTGTTGTACTTTTCTGTGGAGATCTTGCATACAGCGCGGATGTTCTGAGAACAGTAAAGGTAGCAAACGTTGGAGATAATATCACCCTAGAATGCTATACATATAGATATGTTGATAACTATAACAGGTGGTATAGGAATAGTGCACTCCTTGCCGACAGCGATGGCATCAGGCACGATGAGTCTCGTATAGCACAATATTATGAATCCGGATATTATGTACTATATATTTCTGACGCGAAAATTGATGATTCTGCTCTTTACTCATGCTATGACTATATCAATAACAAGTATTTGCGGGTGTATGATGTACAAGTTATCGGATGTTCTTGCTCTCTTGCATATCATAATAATATAATGAAGGAGAAAGTGATTTGTTATCTAAATAACTACTGGACAACGGACACTCTCCCATTAACCATCATAATAAACGAGCACATGAGTAAAACTATTCACATTCAAGGAAGTGTCTTCTCATTTGTGATTTCCAGACACGAGTTGTACAGCGATCTTAAAATAGAGTTCAGTCTATACAGTAATGCTATTTCGAATATTACATGCATTTTACCTGCTCAGCTCACATCACCATATCCATCTTCACGACATCCTACTACTCCGTTCATCACTCCATCGATTCCAAGAACATGGAATGAAGGATTGACATCATCACATACAGCTTCAAAGGATTTGGCTTCAGGTACACCAATTACTACAGCAAAACATCTTACACCACAAAACAAGAACTTAAGCCCAGAAAACAATGGGGAACATATAACCGTGATTATCGCCATTCTTGGTTCAGTTTTTATATTGATAATGGTTGTTATCATTGTTGTTCTGCGATGTAAGCGAATGAAAAGTGGACAAGGAAACAAACATTACAGAGATGTATCAATTGATAACCAAAAAGAAACAAAAGAGAATCCTGAAGCTTGTTACGAATCGATTGAAGACGGATCTAGAAAGGGAGTAGAGTGTACCACTTCAATTGAAATGTTGAGAACAAACAACCAAGATGGCAAAGATGGAGATTATCAACATATCGATGTGTTGAAGACCAACGTCCCTCATGATTACATGGATTTGATCTCTACGAGTTCAAGACCCCCCGGAGAGTGAGATCAGATTTATCCATACTCATACCGAGGCAGAATATGTTAACAGTAAAGTCCGACATCAACCAAAATGGAAAGGAGTGTCCACACAACCAGAGGAACAGTATGATGCACCAGGAATGGGAGATGATGGTGCTGAGAACATAGTTTATTCAGATATACAATAAAATATACTGATTCTTATACCTTATAGCCAAAGTTAACCATACACAGATCGTACTGTTACAAGTCGGGGAAAGAAAAAAAAACGGCCCTGAATATGAATATTTTAAAAGTTGCTGAAGAGATTTTGGTAATTTATAAATGGTATGTTATCTTTGTGGGTTTTTTTTTTTAATTTCATTGACTATTTTTCAAACTGTCATGTTTTTTATGAACTCTTCTGTTTTTGTTATAATAAGACTGTGATATGATAATCCCTGTTAATGTGATTCACCTGCTTTTACCTGTATAATATAACAAAATAATCCGTATCTATTCACTGTAAGTATGGTTATTTTCAATTCAGTTCAACAGAAGGAAAAGTAGATTTGATTTGAAGTTCGGCAAATGTACCTACATCATAATCATGCTTAACGAGACGATTTTATTTTTATTCGTATTCATGCAGACAAATATGAAATCATTGTATATAGTGTGGAAATACTTTGATATCTTATCCGTATTGATTGACAATTAAATCATATAATAAAGAGATATCAAAATTTTGTTAAAAAGCATAACGTTTTTATGACGTGATAAATAGCTTGTGTGGTATAATTCACCAATAGTAAATTTTGTATCTCTCTCTCTCTCTCTATATCTATTATGTTTTACGCTAAGGATTTGGGGCCCTTTTTTGGTTGGAAAAGGCGCCTCCCCTGGCCCTTTCGGTCCCCACCTTTTGGTACCCACGGGCGGGGAATGGTTCTTAGAGTGGTGGGAGGCACATCTTAAGGGCAGACCATATTTCAAAACTTCATTTTTAAACATTGAATTTCCGGAGTAATAATTCTGCCAACCCATGAAGCGGGTTTGTAGCTTCATGCCCAACCCATACCCTTTACATGACTTGTGAAGGGGAGAAACCTAATTGGTGTATTGCAAAGAACAGCGTGACGTGTACTCAAGGCCATATCCGCATGCATGGATGGCTTCAATGTATAGTATATACGGCGCAACAACACACGTGTTATTCGTTCCCACAGCGCACTTCTACATGTACTGAATGTACTATGTTTCACGCATATAGAGGGGGGGGGGGGGCATAACACGGGTTACGCGTTTATGGTATCCAAAAAAAAAATGAAGAAAAAGGATATCAAATTCAGATATGATAAGAAGAAGATCAGCGGAAGGGGGGAGGTAGGCTTTGGAGTTTAGAGTTTAGGGTTAGGGTAAGTGTTAGTGTTTAGGGTTTACCTAACCGCACCTTTGGGTGGTTGTCGCATAAGTACTTCCTATTATCAACAGCTCAATTGACATGAATGGGGAAAATGGCTTTCATACCGTTGGAAAGATGTTATTGTATATCGCCTCAATTCATTCCCTTATATGACAGACTAAACCGATATGTAGTCATCATTCGGTGGAGGGGAGGTGTAGGAGATCACGTCACTTAGGTGTAAAGAAGGAGTCCCCCCAAAAAAAATAAAAAATAAAAAATAAAAAAAAAATAAAAAAAAAAAATAAATATATATATATATATATATATATATATATATATATATAAATATCTATAAATAAATAAATAAAAAATAAAAAATTGAATAAATAAATAAATAAAATTAAAAAAATCCTTCGAAAATATTTACACTATGATGTGAATACGTATAGGATATTAATCCCTTCTCCCCTCGCGCTGGGGGTGATGGGATGCCAATGGAATAGGGGAGAGGGGAGAGTAGTAGGGAAGAGTCAATCCGTCGGTCCTCCCAAGACCCATATAAGGGGGCCATAATCCCCCTGAAAATAAAATGACACTAAATTCATTTTTTCTCATTTTTGCATCCTTTACAGGGGACATACCGCTAATTATACATGTTATGTTTTCATGGCCTTAATTTCTCCGAGTATTAAACCACAGAAACATGGCAAGATCAAATCATAAACACAGCTAGAAAACAAAGCATCCAAGAATCTTCATTTATGATCGCTATAAAAAGAAATGTAGTAGTGTTATGGGAATTATGCAAATCATGTTAATCACATTACGGCTGACTTTTTACTCACGAAAGAAAATGTGAATATACTGTATGTAATGTATTTCGATCTAGATAAATGTATATTATGTTTGTTGTAAATATGTGTACTTTGTACCTGTAGTTTAACTTAGATGAATGGTGTTGTTATAAAATTATCATAAGCGGTTATATCAAAGTACTGTTATCGCTGCACAATCGGTAATTAAATGAAAGTAGTAAACATATAAGGAATAGAAATGAACAAGAATCTTATGTTTTATGCCATTACGGGACTGATCAATGTGTGATAGCGTCTGAACGTTTGTGGTTTATAATAAATCGGTGAGAAAGAGATGATTTATCATTTTCGTATAATGTTTTAAGATATCAAGCGTGCTCCTGTTCAGTAAAAAGGCAAAGTGGCTGACAGTTTATATGTTAAATCAATGGTAGAGAACTAATCAGTTGGGTAACATGAAATAATGAAGTTAATTATTCAATTGTCTCCAACGGCCACCAGAAGGTGGTAACACACGCAACTGCTGTGTGATAGGTTGCTCGACTGCTGTGAAAAAAATCACAGGCAGAGCGAGCGGGATTCGAACCCGCGACCTCTGGGTTACTAAGACCAGCGTCATAACCACTAGACCACCGGAGTGCCCTTAGTGGTATAGGTTCGAACTATCCCATTCATATGATGTCAAATCAATGGTATAGAATTAATCAGTTGGGTAACATGAAATAATGAAGTTAATTATTCAATTGTCTCCAACGGCCACCAGAAGGTGGTAACACACGCAACTGCTGTGTGATAGGTTGCTCGACTGCTGTGAAAAAAATCACAGGCAGACCGAGCGGGATATATGTATGTTGTATGATGGGGACCCCTGCGCACCTAAGATTTGACTAGAAAAATGTTCTTTTGTATTCCTCTAGTCTAGTGTTTAATCTCCTATTATTTCTTATAGTCTAAAGAGTAAGTGTGCCAATAATCTCATCTAAATTTGAGCAATAACGATGTAATGTAAGGTGGCCGTTTCGTCTTGACAAAAACAAATGTGCCCCTTATCTACGCACTCGGCATATTCAATCAATTTATACGCTGTTCGGGATTTTTGCCATGAAAGAAAATGATGAAGCTTGAGAATGGAATCGCTGAAGCAAGAAGTTTTCTCGATTCTTTATTACTCAACTTTGCCTTCATATATGTCGCTATGGTGAAGACGAAAATTTGGTGGTGGTGTGCGTTTTGTTCTATCAGAAAAGGGTTGCTGCACAGTCATAGGCGCTCTATAACACAGGACTAGTGGTGCGTAGGACTGAAGAGATGTTACTGCGACACAGACGAGACTCGCCTAAAACATAATGTATCGATGACATCATGCAAGAAAGGGAAAAGGTAAACTTGCCACCGGAAAAGATAGAGGAAATTCCTGACTCCTTGATCCATATTTAAGCAGAACCTGGATTGCTGTCGCCAACAGACCAGATTCAAGTGCACTATTTATCACGATTGTTCAAGGGGGGGGGGCATGTTAAGATTTCAGAACATCTGAGCTGAAGGTACCAGGGGCCGCGGAGCCTTTTTGAAAGTGGGGGCTGATGACCAAACGTGCACCTCCCTGCGTCTCCTCTTGGGCGTCTTACACAATCTTCATTTTTAAACATACCCCCTCTTACCCGTACCTGCAAGAGCTCTTGAGGTGAAGGTGTGTAGCCCCGTACAGGTACTGTGCCACCGACGCGTGCATGTCACGGCTCCGTACATGCTGTATGGAGCCTTGGGCTTCGTGAGACCACAGCAAGGAGCCGTTGCGATGGTCGCAAGAAGCACGTACAGGATGGGAAGTACGATGGCTGTGCGTGTCACGTGCTTTCATCATAACACGTAGCCACACGAAGGGATTGTTGGAAATTTCCAACAGCCTCCTTGTGTGTCCTGCGTGCTTCTACGTGCTTGGGAAAAAAACGTGCAGACTAGTGCGTGCAACGCAAGAATTTTCTGCGAAATCCGTCGCAGACCACATGTCCGCAAGGAGGTACACGACCGGTTGTGATCTCTATTGTGACACGATGGAGTGAATACAACAGAACTTTCAGTTCTCCCAGGGAAATGTAACTAAGATTTCCCTGGTTCTCCTATATCCTTGTTCAAAAATATGAGAAGACTCGAGGAAATACAACTACATTAAAAAATCCCCGATCTTATTTTGGTAGAGGAAATGTAGCCAAAGGATACAGGGTCACGCAAATAAGCGATCAGGTCATATCCTCAGCATTATGAACAGGACTTACCGATTTCCTATTTTCAAAACATTCCTGTAAATGCATTGATCTAAGTACATTTTCATGTCGGTCGTCATAAGGCATAAATACATGTATAGAGGAAGCAATGATTCGAAAAGTAAAGAGGATGCTGAAAAAGAATAAGGGAAAGAGAAGAGAGAGAGAGAGAGAGAGAAGGAAAAAAGGAGAGAAAGATAGCTGGAAAGAGAAAGAGAGAGATGGATGGATTTAAAGATGGAAAGAGAGGGAGGAAGGTGGATGGAAATATAGAGAGGGGGAGAGAGATGGAAATAGAGGAAGAGAAATGTGGATGGATTGATGGATGGAAATAAAGAGACAGAGTATGCGTACTTAATTACCGGTATGTGACGCTGAGAAAGGTGGGCACACAGTGAAAAGGGGTGATATGAAAACAAATATTGAAACAATCATAATATATCACTCTGTTATTATATAGAGAAAATGTATAGAAATCACATGATTGCTTTTAGAGTAAGTCCATTATATCATAACTAGTGGCATGCTGAATATTGTTTGCCAAATTTCAGGATTTTGGTAGTGTGTTTTTAACCAAGTTCTAAAAATCAAAGGCCATTTATCAACATAATATACACTCTTAGAACTAGTGGTAAAATAACATCTGGTTAAACAGTTGTGGTACAAATATGTGTCAAAATGTACACATATCTGTGTAGAAGCATGAAATAAGGGTACACAGCATGCGAGTTTTACACCTGCACCGCGGTAAAAAAGAAACCCGATTCTGGTCAAACTTCGTCCACGTGTCAAAATGTTACCCCATATGTGGTAATCATCAACACACTTTACTCAAAAGGTTCATTGATTCGAAGTCACTACACTCTTAAAAAAAGTTACCCCATTGGTGTTAAAAAATAACACCAAAATGTGTTAAAAGGGAACATGGTCAAACATCCACTTCCAATGTGCAATCAACTCTGAAATGTGCATGCTCTGTGTCTATAACATAGCTTCTGATGCAATAATAAAATTAATATAATGAAAATGTGAATGTTTTACAATTAAATGAAGAGATGAAATCGGCTGGCATCCCCCACGATCTCAGCAACGACTCCATGATGGCGATGAACTGTAGTGTAGCTTCACCACTGCACTGCATGTGATCGTACCCGGCCGCGTTTCGCGCCTATAATTATTATGTAGAATGGTAATTCGATAGACGTTATAAATAGAGATCAAAGTCAATTAAGAATAAACTACATTTTTATTTAAAATAGATAGAGGAAATATCTTGAACTTTTTTATTCTTATTACTGGGATTTAACCAACCCCCTTTTTTAATAGTGAAAGTCTGTGTCATTATTTTCATGATTTGAAGTAACGGGATGCAGGTCCTTCCTTCTTTCCTTGAGGTAGAATTATAGCAACAGACAGATTTTCTGGGCCAAATACTGATGTCATTTTGTGGTTTCTAGTATTGGTTACTGTTGTTATGCGGGAGTTTGTCAAACAATCTAAGGTAGTAAAACATGTCCAAGTCCTCAGGACATATCCAATTTGACAATTTCAGACCGTTTGGTTGTACACAATCATCTATTGTTCATTTTATCAGTTCTGAAATACTATTATAAAACATTCCCTCGCAGTATTTATTCCGCTGGTAATGAAATGAATACCCATTTTGTGCAAATCACATCCAGGATCTATTCCCACCTGATTACAGCTATGCGCCTGATTGAAGAGCGCCATTTAAATACAACCCAATTCATTAACAATGTGAGTGGACCCAAGCTACTCTCGGCCAATTTACGTCGTGATGATGTGGGATTCTATGGC
The DNA here is from genome assembly GCA_025617745.1 of Heliocidaris erythrogramma. Lineage (NCBI taxonomy): Eukaryota > Metazoa > Echinodermata > Echinoidea > Camarodonta > Echinometridae > Heliocidaris > Heliocidaris erythrogramma. The sequence goes on from CM046853.1 coordinate 74,686,335, forward strand.
GGCGGGGGGGGGGGGGGGGGGGGGGGGGATGGGGAGGGGGAGGAAGCACAAGTTTTTAAAGTCTGTGACAAAACGAAAGAATCTTAAATGAGGGGGAAAGACATCAAAACTTTCATATTTTGCAGCGGGGGTGGGGGCACAATTATGGGGCATATTTTGTTTACTTAATGTAAACTTAAGGTATCCACGTTTATGTTTTGCCTGTGGTATGTACCCCCATGCTCACTAGATCCGTCACTGGATACGAATACCATTATCATAATAACACAAGTATAAAGAAAGATGGGGGAAGGGATAGATAATGGTAGATAAAGGGGAACAAGGGAGAGCGAGGTGGAAAGAAATTTCCAACCAAGGAAAGAGGGGAAAAAAAGGAGAAACGGGTTTCGTGTATCGGCCATTAGGTAGAACTAAAAGAAGAACAAGTGAACACCGTTCTGGTGTAAGGAATCGAATCTAATCAAAAATATCCTAAAACATTCCTCAATTATGCAAATCAATAGATTATGAATATAAATGTCCTTAAACTGAAAGGAAATGTGATCTTAATCGTAAACGATTACAAATACCACTGTTACTAATGAACTATGATATATATTGTACAAACAATATGATATCGAAATCAAAATCATACAAGTTACAAATTAATAAGAGATGGGGAAAGGGAACATCCAACTCATCCAGAAGGGCACTGGTTCACCATTAGCGCGGACGTTTTACCTCGTTGACGCCAAGGTTCCATTACGCCACCACTGACCACTGATTCTCTACATCTTGTCATAAAGATCGGGGCTTCAGATGGTTACAGCCCTATAGCTAGAAGGTCCGATAGTTAGCGGGTCCGATAGACCGACACCCAGTAGATAGAAGGTTCGATAGACCGAATGTACGAGAGCGTCCAATAGACAGACGGTTCTATAGACCGAATTGGCGGAGGGTCCGATAGTCCGAAGGTTCTATAGATCGGATGTCCGACGGGGTCCGATAGTCAGAAGGTCCGTTAGATAGAAGGTTCTATAGACCGAATCGGCAAAAGGGTCCGATAGTCCGAAGGTTCAGTAGGGGTCCGATAGTTAGAAAGTCCGATAGACCGACAATAACGTAAAAAAGGTAAAATAAGTGGATACAATAAGTTTTTTTTTGTTAAAGGGTAATGCCTTATCTTCTTCTATGTGTATTGTAATAAACCGATGCACTAGGTCTGTAGACCCCCCCCCCCCTTCCCCCTCCCCCTCCCTCCCCCCCCCCAAAAAAAAATGGGGAACTTATTTTAAAGTTTTGTTTTATACATTTTCAACATGTTAAAAGTATTTTTATCAGACCATCATCATCATCATCATCACCGTGGGGCGGGGGTGGTCCACCCATGCAGCTCAGCCCCCGGTTAATTTTGGCACTAAACCAGATATATTGGCAATGGGGAACGCTGACCATTTTTGAAACATCGAAATATGGTGCACACTAAAGCCCCGAGGCCCATCATGCCCGAAGCATTTTTTTTTCTAGTATAGCAAGCTGATGAAAGGGCGTCCCCTTCTAACATGAGTGTTATTTTTTAAACATAGAAATCTTCATTGAAAGTATCTAAAGATAAGATTCTGACAACAAAAGATTCTGACCGATAAAAATGAAATTGTTTCAATTAGGCCCTACCACCTTCTTGGGAGGGGGCGTTTCCATTTTTTTTTTGAGGGATGTCAGGTGATATTTTTTTAATGTTCACCGGCTACACCCATGCTACATTCGGGCTTCTTGTTGCTGCAGGACGTAAGAGGTGCTTGCTGCAAGAAACAATCTAGGCCTAGTTTCTTGATTGTATGAGCGAGCAAAGCGAGCGAACGAGAGAGAGAGAAAAAAAGAAGAATTTTGTATCCTGAGAATAGGTTCTAGCGTATTGTTATTCCGTTCTCATAATCTGTGTAACATGTTATCGGCATCTTCCGTTCTTATATTGGGAAGAGAATATTGCATGGTCACTGGGCATTATTTCTGAAAATTCATCTCTTTAGCCCCTTTAGGTCAACTTGCCGCTCGATTCCTTTCAATTATGTTGCTAACATTCTTTGAGTAGAGAAATAGCAAAACATTAGCTGGAGATTCAAGATGCAAACCAAATAACTTCCATAAGAATATGACTTATTAAATTTAATTGGCATTGGTTTATATACAAAAATATGGCGATTATATTAATAACTAATATCAATAATGAAAATATAATGGGCATTGGTAAATAACCCCAATAATGCTAGTGAGTTTTTGAATTTCTGTTTTCTTCTCTTTCCTTTCTGATTTCTTCTTTTCTTTTTCTCTTGCAAAAATGAGCTAACTACATAATTATGCTCTGACTATTATGGTAATGAAATTCAGTCGTATGATTTACGTGTTATTGGATGTTCTAATTGCTTTGTAACAGAACATTCAAATCCAGAAAAGAAAAAAGTGATTTGTAATCTGAATAACTATTGGACAGAACAGGTACTCGTACGAAACATCATGCTATACGGAAACATAATTATACCAAAAGGCTGCGATTAAACGAAATTATTTGTCTTTCCCGACTTCTGTGAATCAATTTTACATGCTTGATTTCCAATTCTATCTGGAGTTGGATATCAACTCAAGGATCACATGCATGTTATCAGCTCAGCTCACGACACAGCACCCCTCCATTTTTCATTCAACGACTACTTTGATACCTACGATTACGTCGACATCAACAACCAAAGCTTCAGAACATTCAAATTCAGGTACAACATCAGTTTCTACAGTACATCATACGCTACAAAACAAAAACGCAAACACAGGCAGTAAAGGAAATGGTAATATTAGCATGATCATCATCAATATTGGTTCTGTTTTCCTATTGATACTGATCGTTATCATTATTGTTCTGCGATGTCAGCAAATTAAAAATCGACAAGAAAACAAAGACAACAGCCACGTGTCAATTAAAAAAGAGCATCCTGAAGCTTCTTACGAATCGATTGAAGATGGATCTGGAAAGGGACCCGAGAACACCACTTCGATTGAAATGTTGAGAACAAACAACAAAGATGGCAAAGATGGAGATTATCAACCTATCGATGTATTGAAGACCAACGTCCATCATGAGTACATGGATTTGATCTCTACGAGTTCACGACCCCCAGAGAGTGAGACCACGTTTGACCATGCACATGCCAAGGCAGAATCGACCAAAATGGAAGGGAGTATCCTCGCGACCAGAGGACCTGCATGATGATGTCTCGGTACCAGAATGGGAGATGGTGGTGCTGAGAACAGTTTAATCAGATATGCAATAAAATGTACTGAGTCTTATACCTTATAGACTGTGATATGACACATCCCTACTAATATGATTCACCTGCTTTTACTTGTTTAATATAAGAATATAAAAAGCGAAATTTGAAAATGACCGTGTTTTAAGAAACGGGCACAGAATCAAAATTACCTAACTAAATTCATTGATCCTGGTATCATTTTCTTTGGTTGAAGATGCTTTACCCAATGATGTAAAGAAATTTACTTTTCGAAGGCAAAGCCGTTCCGCTTTTTTGGGGACACCGGGTATATATATGTATATATATATATATATATATATATATTAAATACAAAGTCCACGTGTTGGTAAAATATATAAAAAGACAAACTAATAGAAAGTTCATGCTTTTATTAAAAAAAAATATTTTCTCTCACGAATTTTCGGCGGTATTCTTTATCAAGTTTTATATAATATATATATAACTCTAAAGGTTAAATTAGCTGGACAGTTTTTGTCTTATTTCTATGCTCAACTGTCCCGCTAATGTAGGTGGCGCTATTATGACGGATTAAACCGCATTGTTGTGTGCCCAGCTAATGTACCCTTTAGTCATATATATATATATATATGTGTGTGTGTGTGTGTGGGCCTGTTTAGCAGTATGTCCGAGGACATCTTCGGACAGAGAACAAAAAAAAAATCATGAGAACGATGGTCCTCGGAAGCCGGACAATAGTCCTCGAACGTCGAACAATGAATTTGTGCTTTATTCCGTCGACTGTCCGAGGACGAGGAACAATAGAGGAACAATACTTGTCCTCGGAAGTAAAGCCATGTAAAGCTCTGTGTGTGTGTGTGTGTGTATGTGTGTGTGTGTGTGTATTTATGGAAAGACTAAACCTGTCACCCGACAGATCACCACTGATAATGATGATGATCATCATCATTATCATCATCATGTAATTAGTGTGTCTTTCAATATTTTCAGTAATTAACGAATTATATTTTCCAGTGTTTCTAAACAATTTGTAAATCACTATAAAGGCCACAGTGTTCATTGTTGACTTTCTTCAAATGCACTTTCAACACTTCACGTTTTGTGGATGTGTTATTCACAGCAAACAATTTCATGAAGATTGACATAATATTATGTATAATTTTGTGTATAATTTTGCAGGCCTCTTTGTTGAGCAAATAGAGGGCAAGCATGTTAATCACATGAGAATAATCAGATAGAAAATATGTAATATTACTGAGAATACTAGCCTTGTGATCTGCATTAATTAGTATTAGATATGAAAAGGCTAAATCAAATTTTTTAAATTCTTGAATTCAAATTTGTGAGCAGGCATTTCCTGAAAGAGTATAATTTTTTTCAAACAAATCTAAAAGTGGTATTTTTGACAGTTTTTTTTTTTATTAGACTGATGTGTGTTTTCTCTGGATTTTGTATGTGTGTGTGTGTGTAATTGGGTTTTTACAGACGTGTATCAATCAGATATGATTATTTACGTCTGGGACTGACCTTTAACATCACCATCCGAAAGACGTGACTCAGTCTCGAACCTGGGTCCGCTGAATCAGTTTATAACTTCCACTTGTAGCTGGATTACAGGCGCACGCCATAACGCCTAGTTGTGATTGTATTACTTTTCTTTTTTATGACCCTAAAAACTAATTGTCTCATTTGGATTTCTCATGACTTTTCAACAGAGTAAGTTCTTGCATTGATACTTGTCTAATACGATGAACAGGATATGCCTAAGTAGTATGCCAAGATTTAGGACAATCTGATAATCCCTTCATAGAAATTTCCATTGAGTTCTAATCGTCCTTTTGCTAGCTTAGCACAACACCTTGCAAATCAGAGTGCTGCAATAGACTGCAAACTTTAAACCCTTATTTCTCAGAAGTAGCATTCTGAGGGACTGTGCATTCTACTCTTTGTACAGTGAGTTAGGAACATCCAATGCTAATGAGTTATATATCATTTTAAAGCTGAGAATCTCTTCTTTCAGAATCAGGCCTTAACTAAAAATTAATATCTGGCAACTTTTTGGTGGTTTTGTGGTGCATGGTCACATTTACAATTGCTTAACCTTCTTTGTTGATTGATAATTAACAATATAAATATTTTAAATATATACCTATACCATACAACTTCAATTTCTCCTTAGATCCCTTAACTTTATATTTCGTTTATATTATTGCATTTATGTTATACCTTGTCAGTTGAACTCTTCGGTTATTTAAACAATATTTATGGTTGTTATAACTGTGTGAGAAGAACTCACCATTTATGTTCAACCTGTTTCTTTAAGGGGAAATAAACTTGAAACTAACTACGTTAGGCAGTATTTTCCGTTACTGAACTTCCTGTGGCCTTTCAATAAAGATGACACGAAATATGAAAGTTTCATATCAAATATGTATAATGCTTACTTCATTTAGATGGACCTACTTCCTCATCTATGTGAAAGACATAAAACAAAAACGTTATGGTGATTCACTGAAAAATTGGGATGATCATAACATAGTTCATCGAGGATTATAAATGAAAAGATGTTCGAAAACGAGTTCAATTGCTCCAAAGAGGCGTATAGCTTACTATGCTTACTAGATGTAAATTCCCTTTTCGACTTTGATAGCTTTTATAACCTCTGATTCATCTATGAATATGAAAATTGATTTGGGCATGGAGTTTATGTGATAACTCCTTGATTTGGGGGGATCAGATAGGGGAAGGGGAGTTCACTTTTGGGGAAAAGGAGAGGGGTGAGGAAATATTATTCTATACTGCTTTTTTAAAGTCTTTCTTATAAATGACTGGTATGCAAATAATATTTGTCAATTATAGGCCGTTTATTATCCGCGCAAGGTACCCTAGGAACAGTCCGACACCCGAAAAGATAGCCAGGGTATTTTAAATGTGTCGAAGGTACCGAGGGTGGATAAATATACTAACGTCCAAACATATTTCTTGTTTCATTTAATGGTGACGATAAGCCTTTTCATTTGATGAATGGCCCTCATTCAAAAGTGCGCACATAGAGAGCCGACTGATGAAGTAAGATCAAGAAGATTAACTGGCCTGTTATTAGAAAATTCTAATGACCAGTCATTTGTACTTTCTCATGACCAGTTACGCGGTAAGAAAAAAAAGTGCTTGTTCCCATGTCCGCTCTCAAACAATCATTTCACTTGGATCTTGGTCATCCTCAAAAATCATATGTATCTGAATAAATACAAGTGACACTGAAATGTTTTAAAGAAATAGAAAGGTTCTAAAATGAAAAAATAAAATACCTTCCATTTTCCCCCTCAATTCCTGTTTTTGTGCCATTATCATAAGCTATGAAAACGTGGCATAGATATTGTGGGTATGTAGAATGATAATGCGATAAACCTTACAAATAAGGATCAAAGTCGGTTCAAAATATTATAATGTATTTTCTTTTTAAATCGACAGTGGAAATATTTTGAACTTTTAGATCCTCATAAGTGGGATTCATCCAACCGGTGTTTTTCTTCTGCGTTTTTTTAACTTAACGTCGATGCCATTTCAAGACTTGAAATAATGCGATGCACTTCCTTCCTTCTTTTCTTATGGTAGTATTATAGCAGCAAACTTTCCAGGCAATATAGTCATGTCAATAAAGTAATGTCATAATTTGTAATATAAAGTTCATATTAGTTGCTATTTTGTCTCTAGACAAATTCGGTTTAAGCAAAGTAACAGTACCAAAGGGAAAGGCAAAGCTCCCCCCAGTACAAATTATATTGAGTGATTATTCATTTATTTTTGTTTGTTTGTTTTCTTAGAAGTGAAGTGAATAGAAATCATTTTTATCTAATTATATCTAATTCAACGGACATGAACGGATGTCTCCGTTTTCAGTCGTTAATGAAGTGTAATAGAGCAGATAGGTTGACGTAACAGGATCGGATTATAATGTATATCTCCACATCTACTCAATGAATCTGGACGGTAATATTGCCTCATAACAGCTTAGTAGCATAGAAATTTACATTGGTGTACTTTTTCACGTGTGTGTTAAACAAATAGTCCCACTTGTATCAACTTCTGTATAGTTGTAACAAAACATGACAAAGTCTAAACGTGGACAAGCCGAGGACATTTCTGCAAGCAGTCTTGCTAAGGACATGATTCGAGTGGAGGTGTCGATAGCAATTGAGGAAAACCATGAACTTCTTGATACCCTTATAAGTAAGGAAAGAGATACATTGATTGAAGACATTTCGTCCATTATACACATAAATTGGCAGAAAACATCAAGGAGAGGATAGATTTTGATCTGGCTGATGAGAAGATGACAAAATTGAACAATTGGAGAAGGAATTGGAGAAAATGAAAGATAAACAAGACGAAGCAGAACAGTATTCCATGAGGAACTGCCTGATTTTTCACGGAATCTCCGAAAGGGATGAAGAAAGCACTGATGTAATTGTCGAGAAATTGTGTGAGGAGAAACTAAGCGTTAAGATTGATGATCAGGAAATTGATAGATGTCATAGGCTTGGAGAAAAGAAGGGAAGAGGGGTCATTGTCAAGTTCACAAATTACACAGTGCGTGATCGCATCTACCATTCCCGAAAGATGTTGAGGGAGCAACAGGGACCCCAGGTTTTCATCCAGGAGAGTCTCACAAAACTAAGAGGTGTCCTTTTCTAAGAAATCAAATGACAACATAAACAAATAGTGGAATTCTATTATGAGTGTGTGCTGAGCTGGGGATCACTGACTATTGTATTGCAGAATATGAATGTAACTTCAGCCAGCTCAGCACACACTCATAATAGAATTGCATGCTTTCATACAATACCTCCTCATTGCCTTTTTTCCTGCTGATGCTATAGCATGTCTGACGTAGCAACTCCTATGTTGTTATTGTATCTTGTATTGTAACAGGTGTCATGCTTTGACAAAGTTAAATACCAATTTCACTTGCCAAATCGCTATTAGCTCACTGATGATTGACAGCTGATGTCAAAGGGGGCAAATGGTCTGTAGGAGTTTTTAAATGAGTGGGGCTTAATAGCACGTTGTAGACAATTATTTCAAAAATATTTAAACATCTATGAAACATATTCAAGCATCAAAATATGAGATGTATGTAGAACTACACACCAGTGGCGTATCTAGGTATTCATGCGCCCGGGGCAAACTATGAAATCTGCGCCCCCCCCCCCCCTCCCACCATGCCCAAACTCAGATTAATGAGCGTTTTTAATTTAAAAATGACGGTGAAAATGAGTTTTGATGCCCGGGGTTGTTAACCCAAATTTGATGAGTTATTGTATAAGCGAGGGAGCAACGCGACCGAGCGGCAGATTTTTTTTTCCTTTTCACCCCCGAAATTGGAATTTCTTTTGTATTTTACCTTTACAACAACAACAAAAAAATACAGCGACCTAGCAAAAGATTTTTTTTTTTTAATTTTGAACAATCCTATTTTGGGGGTGCAAAATGAAAACGCTGAAGAAACATATTTGAGGACTTTTGTAAGGCAATTGCAAGGCAAATTTATGATTTCTTTCGAATGTTCTATACTTTGTTAGTGCTTTTTATGCACTTTTATGCACTCCGGGGGCGCAAAATTTGAAAAGATCCTGCCTTATGCGGGGGGGGGGGGGGGGGGCAAAGCAACTAGAGTCAATTAATGGTTAACACTTTAAAAAAGCCTATGGGGCGCGAAATAGCTACATCTTGAACAAAATTGTGCGAGGGAGCAAAGCGACCGAGCTTTAGAAAATTTTCGCATTTCAAGAACTATAAAACACCATTTCTTACGCATTTTGTCCTTGACTAGGCGCAAATAACCCTCAAAGACCATAAAATTTCGTGTATTTCTCTCCCCTTTACCCTCTCTTTTGCGTTTTTTGCGCCCCCCCCCCCGCCTTCAAGTGCCGCCCGGGGCACGTGCCCCCTCTGCCCCCGTAGATACGCCACTGCTGCACACCAACATGAATCCACTTGCATTTTGATGGCAGGGACTTTTATAAAGTTCAGAACTCTAAACAAAACCTGAAAAGAACTTAAATGAGACTTGTGTTCTGTTCTTTTGAACTAGTCTGGTACTACATTGTCATCAGATCACAATGTCAGGTCTCTTCAAAACCCACTTTGTCAATGATTTAGCTGGTAAAGCATTTACACTTTTATTAAAATCAACTGACCAAAAGTATTTTAATCCTCTCATTGCATAATGTCCTAATATTCCTGTTGTAAATGTTAAGTCCCCTATTTTTTTTTGTATACCTCTGCTGACCTAATTTGTTGGTTTTTTTTTTTTAATTGTGTGTTTCATTAAATCAAAGACAAAAATCAAAATATTTTTTTTTTTTTTGAGATAATTTCTGCATTTATTGAATGATCAATGAAGATTACAATTATATACAATAAACATAGGAAATGTAGACAAAATGCATACTAGACATTATGCAAAGAACAAAAAACAAAAACAAGTTGGATTCATTGATTCAAGTGTAAAATGTTCCAACAGAAACTAGGATTTTTTACATGCAGGAGACCGTCTATCATAAGCAAATAGCTTGACTGGATAGCGGCCTCAAAGGCAAAAGCTACAGGAAGCATACATTGTTTTGATAATTGTTTGCAGATCGTTAAATAAATGGACAAAATAAATCTTGTACAGTCTGCAGATTATAAAACCGGAAAAAAAAAATATTCACGACGTGCATGTGCGTGAGTGCATGGCTTAATTCTGGAAGTTTTCCGTATAAACACGTTCAAAAAAGAAGAGAGAAAAAGAGAATGGCTCTTTAAGCTGAAGATTGGCCAGAACTTATATTAAAAATAATACTACAACAGTCACGATGATTTAATGGTCATATTGTGTTAAGATATGTTTTTTCATTAAGGCTTTAAATGAATATAAGGATGACGCAGATTTTATGTTATCGGGAAGGGAGTTCCAAATGTTGGGACCGTGGTGTCTTATGGTTCTGTGGGCCAGTAGGGTAATGGGGTTTACTAGATGAATGTCGTGTAGGATAGCAGTGAACATTAATATTGTATGTGAAAGTGTTTTGAAATACCAAAGGTAACATTTTCATTGAAAATTTACATGTCATCAACAATGATTGGTACACATCAAAATATATATACAACAAAAGGTGACAAGAAATAGAAGATATATCTAAACCAAAAACATATTATAGTGAGCAATACAAGGCCACCGAGAAAAAGATACACTGTAAAAACTGAAGTGCTGAAACACGAGTGCTAATTGGAAGTTTGCACTTGACGTGCTATTTCTAACACCTCACGTGCCATTTGCGTCTGGGAGATGATAGGGTGCAGAAAATTGAGTGCTAAAAGTAAGTGCTGAATGTTAGGGCACTTGTTTTACACTTCAAGTGCTGACCAACGTCCCTTGATTTAAATGGAAGGTAAACCCTGGCGATTTAGTTAGCTGTTTAGTTGAAGGGCACATTGTTGATTATATATGTCGAATTTCAACACATTTGGGCCCCCTAACGCCGTCAACAAGTAGTTGGAAATATCATTTTGTCGTCTGCTAGAAGGTCCTATATCGATCGTGTGCGTCGCCATTTTGAACAGATAAGCCCCGCCCTGCGACGTTTTGTCGGACCAGATCCAGAAGTACCCGGATGCCGCCATTATTACGCGTTTCAAAATGGTGTACTGCCAGGCGTTCGGATGCTCCAATCGGTCGGGAAAAGTTAGGAAAGGAATGGAAACTCAAATTAGTTTTCAGCACTACAGGTATGATTTTGTGCATACTGTTTGTGCGTGTTCTTTAGCACTATATTGGGTGCAAAAGTGTTAGCACTAGTAGTGCCGTTTTGGGGGCTCTAAAATGAGTTATTTAATGCACTAGAAGTGTTGTTTTTGCGAGCTGCATGCGTCTTATAGCACCAGAAGTGTAAGAGGCTTACACTTAAAGTGTTTAAAGTAGCACTTGGACTGGTGTTGAATTATAGCACTTGTACAAGTGCTACTTTAGCACAATTTGTGCAGTCCCTATGCATGCCCTTACGGGTGCTTCCTCCAAATCTTGAGGTGCTAATAATAACACTTTATTTTTTAGAGTGTAGAATACTATTTATGACCTAATTTGTTTGTCAACAATAGGCAGTTAATGCCCTTATAATAATAATAATAATAATAATAATAATAATACAATACATTTATTAGGCGCTTAATACGGATGTTTCTGAGCGCGCGGTTTACCGGAAAATTATGATTAAATCCAAATAATACAAAAATACAAAAATTATTAGAAACCTTATGTTATTCAAACAATGGATACAGTGTATAAATACGGTAAATGAATACTGAAAATCAAAGTCGGTGTGCACCTCCATCATATTCATATTCATATTCATATTATGACTTATTTAACATCGTTATCTTGTGGGGGTCTATAAAGTAGCTATCATGAACTAATCGACCTAAATTTGCAGCCTGTAAATGTTGCTCATATGTATACATGTATACGACCACCAGAGTGGACGTACGAAAGTAATCAATATAAGAAAATAAAATAAAATCATAACAGTATATCACTTCACAAACCCATAGAGATCATTTTACTCTTAAGACTGATCTAGTGACATTTCTACGATTTAGGTTTATTTTCCCCCAGTTCATTTGGGTCTTGATACATTATCTTAAAATGTTTGTGCAATATCCTTGTGTCTTATGCGAACAAATCATATTTTGTGCACGATGTGTGTTAGGTGGGTTCACATATATTGTGCTAGTATACCACTGAATGCATTTGCAATGATGCATCCCATCAGTTTCTTGGTTGGGAGTGCCCAAGGTGTATTATGCAATAACTACCATTCTTAGAATCAAATATTATTGATGGCGGTCTTTTAAAAAATAATCCTTCAGAGCATACTGATAGTCATAATTCTCCAAATTGCAATATGATTTTATCAAAATCTCTCGGCAAAGGTTTAACATTTGCTCATTTGAATATTGTGAGTCTTTACAAAAACAATGATGAAAATATGAACAATTTTGTGCTGTAATGATATACATATTTTTCATCTCAACGAAACAAGACTTGATAAATCGTAAAGATTGCAACAGGTCTGGTGGTCATGTTTCATTTTGCATACATGAAAGCGTAGAACTTAATATTTTTGAGGACTCTCGATATGTCTGACCATGAAGCTATCCCTATTCTCATTCGTATCAAACAGACAAAACCAATAATGCTTCTTAATTGGTATCGGCCACCAAACTCGAAGTCTAATCTTTTAGGTCATTATGAAAACTGTTTTGAATTTACGGAAAGTCTTGACTGTCATCTTATTGTCATGAGTAATATAAATATTGACATTTAAAAGGAGGTAGACGATTATATTACGAGACTGTATAAACAGATTAACAGTATATACTCTTTACATTTTGTTAATACCACCGAATGTAGGTGAATTACCAGGGATCTGCCTCTCTATTTGATCACATGTTAACAAACTATCGAAATGATCAAGTCTTCTGGTGTAATACATAACGGAGTAAGCAACCATTCGATTAACTATCTAATTTGGAAAGGCCATCAGACTCATTCTGAATAGTTATGAATAGTGGTCCTTATGAATAGAAGTCCTTATGAATAGCGAGGTAATTTTTCTATGGTTTGCTCCCTATTTAGAAATACCGCTATTCATACAAAACCGCTATTCATTTAGTCACGTGTTATGGATAGTGGTCTTCATGAATTCCTTATAGCGGTCCTTATGACTAGCGTGGTTACCCCGATATTAAAAGCCAGTGACAAATTTGAAAAACTATTTTCTCATGCTGTTAACAAACATATGCCCCTTAAAATCAAAAGAGTTCGAAACATTCAATCACCATGGTTAAATGAAACCATTTTTGTAGCTGTGAAGAAAAAGAGACTTGGCAAAATCTAAAGCTGTAAAGAAAAAAATGGAAAGACTAACGTGTTTAAAAAACAAAGTTTTTTTTTAAATATTTCAATGATGTTTTATTGATACTTTCAATTAATTAAAAAAAAAATCAGTGTAAGGATACAAATGAAGTCTTTTACACAACTGATACACAATTATAAATCGACAATTGGAGCATGCGTTTTAAATGAAGAAAGAAAAAAAGGTCATCAGGTCAAAAACTAAGTAAAAAAATTAATCCAAATCAAAGAGTGGTGGTAAACAATTCCAATTTTTTATAGTGGAAAGAAAGTTTACCTTTCCTACTAGCAATATATTGTTCTTCCTTGAATGAAGTAGATAACATCCGTTTAAAACAGTCAATGCTTGGCTCATTTTTGTTATATATGCACATGAATTAGCTATGAGTAAAGATATGATTCATTATAGTACTATTTTGGTGCTTTTCCTAATATCCTGCAATGGTGGTCTTTTCAACCAGAAAAGAAAAATCAAACATGGGCACAAACACTTTAAATTCATAACGTCTGAACATAGTTACATTGCCATAATGCATGCTCTAACCTTAAGTTTCGGAATTTTTGCAGTCAAAAGAACATTCTGGAGAAGGTTTTAATTCCATTTTAAAGAGCTTATATGAAGAACAAAATATTACGCAAAATTTTAAAATGGAATTCTCGTGTTTTTTTATCAACAGTCATTATTAATCATAATTTTTATTACTTTACGCAATTCGCTATCACTCTCCATTTTAACAAAGTTTTCACAACAGTGTTACTTTTTATGACCTTAAGATCTATTAACATGTTAGGTATTATTATTTCATTTGTAACTGCCTTTATTTCATCTGGGTGAACCCGATTTACCTTTTGATCACTGCCCTTTTTAATGCATGAAGCTATTGCTTTAAGTAATAAAAAATATCATTCCCATTTATGTTGAATTGAGTTTTCAATAGGTCATATGGTTCAATGAACCATCTGGTAACATAATGTGATATCTTGTTACAATTCCCTTTTTAAACAAATGTTTACAGCAGATCATTCTACTGTTAATCTGTATCTCAAGATTGTTCCAGATAATCTGATTAGCAAGAGATTCCTCTTCAACCGATGAACGTAACGGTAACCAATTTTCCAAAACAGAAACATAGAATGGAAGTAGCTTTGAGCTTAAAAGTGCATTATCAAACGTACACTTGAGAAGAAGTGTAACACCATATGTACCACAGCATGGCTAACCACTTTAATCATCATTTTGCAAATATTGGCACCAGGCTAGTTTCCGATTCTGCGAAAAATTATACTTTCGCTTCTGATGTAAATGATACCGTCGTGGAACATCCGTTGCAACTTTGTTCTGTAAGTGAGAATGATATTTTGAAAGAATAAGAAATCAGTAGGTTTAGATGGAGAAACCGTACGTATTCTAAAAATGTCCATAAATGAAATCATTCGACCTGTAAGCTCACTGATTAGCAAATTCATTGTCCACGGTGTTGTTCCAATGAAATGGAAAATTGCCAAAATAGTTCCATTACATAAAAAGGGTGATAGATAAATGCCAAATAACTATAGACCCATTTCTATTCTATTTGTTTATCGAAGATACTGGAAAGGATAATCCAAAAGCAGCTTGTGCAGCATTTGAATAGAAACAATATTCTTTCAGTAGAGCAATCAGAATTTCGTCCAAAACACTATACTTCTACAGCGTTGACCAAAGTCACGGATGAATGGTTAAAGGCTCTTGATGAGGGAACCTTTGTAGATCTACAAAAGTCCTTTGATATGGTCAATGTTAAATGTCTTCTTGAGAAACTGAGAAGAATTGGGATCAGGGGGACGTCACTTAAGTGGTTTCAAAATTACCTTGCAGATAGGAAAATTGTAACTTGTATAGGCAACTGCATTTATTTTAGGTCCGTTGCTTTTCATAATCTTTATAAATGTTTCGCCCTCTGTATTTCATCCATCCAATATTCATTTATACGCAGATGACACTGTGATTTATTTTTCCCATAAAGACCCAAGTATAGTTCAATCAACGCTAAATAGGTAGTTAGTCAATCTAGACAGATATATGAACAGAAATAGACTTAAGGGTGATTATTACAAAACCATGAGCATGCTCATTGTAAACAGACATATGCTCAACAAACTTAATAGGCTTGATGTAAGTATCAAAGGTCATGTAATCAATCATGTGAAATCTCTGAAGTACTCGGGTGTGTACATTCATTTGATGAAGAACTGAAGTGGGATGTTCATGTTAATCATCTTTGTGAAAAAGTCGGTCGCATGGTTTCATTTCTCCGTCGTCTAAGAAAAATACATTGACAGAAGAAAACTTGAAATTATATACCAAAATAGTATTTAGATTATGCGGATAAAATATGGCACTCTTCCTACGTCAAATATATCAATCAATTACAAAAACTGCCAAATTATTCTGAATATAAAACCACAATTACATTTTTCTGTTACTGCAATGCATTAAATGCTGCAGTGGGAGAATCTGAAGTTTAGGCAAAAATTCCATATTAGAATTATGATGTTTAAAACCCTTAATATAGACGAACACCAAATTATCCCAAGACCTTATCACCTACGTGGCAAGAAGCTGTCCCTTCCGAAACTCCGAACAAACAACTGCAAACGCACATTTTTCTACAGGGGTACTCAGTTATTTAACAGCATTCCCCAATGTATCCATAATTGCACATCTCTGCCTTTATTAATTTCAAACGAGCAATTTCGCAAAAGAGACCTTATTTTTTTATTTATTTTTTTTCGTGTGTATAGTGTTCATAATGTCTTTTTTCATCTCTTTTTTCTCTTCTCCTTCTCTTTCCCTTTTTCTTGTAGTATCTGGTCCCCATGGAAGACCAGTTGCACTATGTAAGTGTAGCTGAAAATGGCTACCAAGCCGTGTCTTTCTTGCCTTTCCTTGATTACATTGTATTTTCAATCGTTCTTTATTGTGTTGTTCAATTTAATGCCATACTACCGTACAGTTCGGCTTGCATTGTATTATGTATATGAATTTTGTTACTTGCTTTATTTTCATGTGATTGTATATTCTTTTTATATGACGGAAAGAAAACAAACAAACAAACTCACTCGAGTGCGGGGAGGGGTTTTGGATGGTGTTGAGTCTTCTTATTTTTAGGTTGCTTTTCTGTCTTTTTTCTCCTTTTTTTTTCTTCTTCCCTGCTTTGTGTGTGTGTGTCTGTCATTTGATTAGGGGAAGGCATATGGCCCCTAGTAGGTATATAATCTTAAACATTATTCTTGACACATTAAAGGCATAAATTATTGATTTGAATTCAGTGTCTTCAAAGAAACATTTACATTATTCAAAAAGGATGAGGATCTGTATACAGACAACAGAAAATCGGTAGCTAAACTGGGAGGTTTTTTCGACGTGGGGGGGGGGGGGGCGTTCGTATCCGATGTGGATCCATCTGGGATTGTTCTCCAAATAACATTGTTTGATTGCCGTACATAACGACGAAATCATTTTATTTTTGTTATTTCAGGTTGAAAATGGCGATTTATAAAATTGTCTAATCATGTTAGGTGATATAATAAATAAAATAAATGGTGTACACAAGAATTGATTATTGTATATAAAAAGCTCCATTACGGTACTTATCTTTCTCAGTCTGTAGAACCCAAAATGATTTTCATATTCGCCGATTATCTGAAAGATGTAAGATATGTAAAATCCGAAATCAAGAACATGTTAACTTGCTCAATAAACTTAATCTCAAATGATAATCCGCGCTATTTAACCTCTCTATTTCAGACCTTTTGTTTGTACACAATCATCTATTGTTCATTTTCTCAGTTGCGAAATACTACTATGAAACTTTCCATTGCATTATTCATCCCGCTGTTAATAAAATGAATACCCATCTCGTGCAACTCACCCCCAGGATGTAGTCCCACCTGAACAAGGCTATGCGCCTGACTGAAAGGTCCCCAGAAATCCAAATGCAAGTTAATTTCTGTTGATGTGCGGGCATGCATACAACTCATATTTTGTTATTAAAACATCTAAAGATGTTTCATAGATTTTTAAATATTTTTTGAAATATTTTTCCCCAACCTCTTAAGCTCCACCCTAAAAAAAAGCTCCAGATCTTATTCCTGAGATGACATCATCTGTCAATCATTAGTCAGCCATACTAACATTCTACAATACAGAGTGGAATGTAACTTCCCCAGCTCAGCACATGTTCACAATAAAATTGCATGCTTTCAAACAATACCTCCTCATTACCCTTCTTTTCGTGGTGATGCTACAGCATGTCTGGCATAGCAACTCCTATGTAGGCATTGTATGGTCTATTAGAACAGATGGTTATCTCTGGCAAAGCTACATACCACTTTCTCTCCTTAGCTCACTAATGATTGACAGATGATGTCATCTCAGGAATAAGATCTGGAGCTATTTTTGGGTGTGGAGCTTAAGAGGTTGGAAAAAAATATTTCAAAAAATATTCAAAAATCTACGAAACATATTTAGATGTTTTAATAACAAAATATGAGTTGTATGCATCCCCACACACCAACAGACATCAACTTGCATTTAGATTTCTGGGGACCTTGAAGAGTGCTATCTGAAATACAACCCAAAATGTGACTGGACCCAAGCTATAATACTCTCGGCCAATTTATGATGATCTAAGATTCTTTGGCAGGAGACGCGCGTCTAATATTTGTTGCTGGGGGACACAGTTATTGGATACGTTTATCTTTACTTAATGTATACTTAAAGTATACCACATTATGTTTTGCCTGGGGCACGTGCCACCATGCACCCTGTTTCCGCCACTGGATACGAATACCATGTCATAACGACACAAAAACAAAGAGAAAGAGCCGAAGGGATAGACAATGATAGATACAAAGGAGCAAGGTAGGGGAAGAAAGAGACACACGCACAGAGAGAGAGAAAAAATCCATTCAAGAAGAAAAGAACACTTTTCAGTTAAGTACTGCAAGTTACAACTTCATAAAATATGGACGTTTTTAAAAAAATTCTGCTCTGCCGCAGTGCGACCTTATTTTCATTAGTCCGCATAAATTGTGAAGCCAAATTTCAAATAAATGAAGACAAGGAGAAACGGGGTTCATGTATTTCCTAATAAGTAAAGCTAAATAGAGAACAACTGAACACCGTTCTGAGGTAACGACTGAATTCAATCTTAAATAAAAAAGGAAATGTGACGCAAATTACGCTCGCTCGCAATCACTCAAATTACACCATAATAATATTGTGAAAGTAATATGATGTCGAAATCAGGAAAAGAACGCGCGTCATACCCCACCCCCTGCACGCAAATAAGGGCCGAGAAAAAAAGAATTTCTTACTGAAAGACATGGATCACCGCTGACGAGCATACCGATTCCATATTCTGCAAAAAATGCTTTTAAAAAAGTACTTCATTAGAAGTACAAATGTTATAGCATGATTGAGGAGGTTAATGTTTGTATCTTCTTGTATCTTCATGAGTTTTCATTTATTTCCGATAAAATTCAACAGAACTACAGGAGCGTGTTCTTGCATTATTGCAAGCAGTGTCGATTGAATTCTATTGAATTTTATCATAAGGGTATGAAACTTTATGTCTTTATAAGGCATACAAGAAAAATTGCGCTAACTAAATATTTAACAGAAGTGAAATTTGGCATTTTTCCATTGATGATTTGTGTTCATTTGAAATTGTCAACATATCTTCAGGAGGTCACAAATAAGCAGGAACTTATAAAACGCCAAATCAATAGCAAGATCAAAGTTGATTAAATCCCTAAACTTTTTTCTAATTTGCATAATTTGCTCATCTCTTGTGCTCACTGAAGCGTAACACATCGGATTTTTATCAAAATAAAATCAGACGAACTCCCCAAGAAGACATGGTAATGTGGCAATTCATAACCAAGAAGCGACAAAATAGAATCCCGAAGTTTCTTACGAATCAATCGAAGATGGATCTAGAAAGGACCAGAGAATACCACTCCGATTGCAATGTTGGGAACAAACAACCAAGGTGACAAAGATGGAGATTATCAATCTATCGATGTGTTGAAGACCAACGTCCCTCATGATTACATGGATTTCATCTCTACGAGTTCAAGACCCCCGGGGTGTGAGACCACATTTAATGCCGAGGCAGAATACGTGATTAGTAAGGTCCGAAATCAACCAAAATGGAAGGGAGTGTCCTCACGACCAGAGGACCAGTATGATGATGTCTCGGTGACAGCAATGGGAGATGGTGGTGTTGATGACAGGTTCTATTATGATATCAAATAAGATCTCAATCGGTTATAAAAACGGGCGTAAATATGAATATTTGAAAAATGTATGGTAATGTATAAGCGGCTAACAGCATAGATTATTTTTAATTGATTTATTTACAGGTACTGCTACTTACCTCTTCTGTCTTTGTTTTATTTGTTATTCTTATATGCAGACACATCAGGATACAACTGCGAAGTTGATCCACCTCCATGTTTGTGTTTATCTAATGTATAACTTTCATATAATTCATTTAGAATCAGCTTATATGTGTTCTTGATTGCACATAAGAAAATCTAAATTGTTAATAGGAAGCTCGACAAACATTAAAGTGATGTTAACGCGTGTATGAAATTGACAACAGAAGCTCAGAATTTAAAAGGAATCAATAAGACAGATTAGAATAATATTCAAATCAATTTGGGTGTTATTATTGACAAAAAATAGATGACGGAAATGAAATTTTAGATGAATCATGTGTACATATAAAATGCTCCTTTTTGTTTATAATTATTTGTTTTAGACAGATATTTGTGCCAGCTGCTTATCGACTGACGGATAAAAACAGTAAATGACTACAAGCTATAAGCTAAAATCGTTTGCATTTGTAGGCCCTATTACACTGAAAAGGTTATGTGTATGGGTGTGTGTGTGTATGTGCGTGTCTGTGCGGTGGGTGTGTGGTTGTGTTTACCAGTACTGTAGATTAACTTAGCGCATATCATTTACAAGTGTTACAAATCAGTTGTTAATCTAATGCGTGTTAAAATATAATTTTAGATAATTTTATTTTAGATATATCTACAGTATGAGGAATGAAACATCCGGTTTCATTTAGAATGCCTACTCCCTCATTTGTTTGATCATGACATAACATAGAAGTTATGGCGTCTCAAAGATACTTTGTAATTTGGACTACCATACTAGAGGCGTCAGTATTTCTATATTATGCTTATAAAATATCTAAATTTCCCTTCTCACTTTGGTATCTTTTTAAGGCCTGCACCCAATAGGTGCCAGGTAAAAATGCCAGAGGAAAAAATGTCAGAGGTAAAAATGCCAGAGGTAAAAATGCCAGAGGAAAAAATGCCAGAGGTAAAAATGCCAGAGGAAAAAATGCCAGAGGTAAAAATGCCAGAGGTAAAAATGCCAGAGGAAAAAATGCCAGAGGAAAAATGCCAGAGAAAAAAATGCCAGAGGTAAAAATGCCAGAGGTAAAAATGCCAGAGATAAACACGCGATGGGTGATGTCAGGAACAAAAAATAAAGAGGCAAAATATGCCACCTGCATACTAGGAGAATATAGGTGAAAAATCAAGAGGTGAAATATAAAGTGCTTGTATTTTACTTTTTAGACTATTTGGTTTGACCGCGTTTTTCTTGTCGAACTGTTGGACTCTGGCCTCCAGATCGTAGACCCGGCTATGCAAAAATGACATCACCCTAATGTGGGACAGTCCTTTTGTGGGCAAATATGAACCTTTTTCGGAATTATGAACCTTTGGATAAACGAACCTTCGGAATAATGCAACAAATGTTCGGAATTTTGCACCCCCAGGCATGGGAAATTAGTGTTTCGGAAATACGAACCTTCGGAAAAACGAGATGCTCCCACATCATGATACTAAATGTATAACTTAAGGACACAATACCTGTACCTGTAGTAAAATAACTTGTACCAAATGATCTTGACTAGTTTGCTTTTCGTGATCTGTAATTGTCCCTGCACTTTTTTTTTCTTTTTCAGTTCTCCCTTCTTCAGCAAATGTACAGGCCGTCACACAAACATCGAGCATTACAGCCTCGTCAACATTAATACGGGGGGCTCATGCACATTCAGTTTATATAAACAAGATATATTCAAACTGAATTAAAAGTGAAAAAAAGGAATATAATATTGAAGCGTTTAACAAAAAAGGGTCGCCAACTGAAAGTGAGTGGCAAACAATACATGCATGCTATATCCGGGTGGGGGGGGGGGGGGTACTGATAAAAAAATTCGGGGATTTGACATTAAGTGCACACATGATACGACAGAAAACTCATTAAAAAAAAACAAAACAAGTATCCTTTGTCCACATCATAAAAAGTATGAAACTAAATATATGACTGCATTTTGTTTAAGAAGACCTACGGTGATTTGAGGCCAACTTGCGTAAATATGTTTAGACGATGTTTCCAGTTCTTTATTCAATGTTTTCTCGCTATCGTTATTATTTGGGGACACATCAAGGAGAGTGTAATCGGGGGAATCTATTGAAACTACATGATCCTTGAGTAATTCCACTCTGCAGCTAATAAAGCGAGTAAATAGGCCTACAGAAAAATAGAATTGAAGTTGCGTAGGTTAAGCCATTGGCGGATCCGGGGGGGCACTTCCGGCCCGTGCCCCCTTTTGTTTGTTTGTTTGCTTGTCAGAGAATAATGGAGGGAAAGTGGACCCCCATACCCCCCCCCCCCCCCCCCGAGCAAATTTTGGAGGTCTGGCGAAAAAAAATTGTCGTCACCCCCTCCCCCATTCTTGAAATTAACGGCAATCGATTAACGGAGTATATATATATATCAAAGGCTGCGCAAACCGCACATTCCATGATCCAGAGAATGCGCGCAAAGCTCGAACAGTACATTTCAGTGATCACGTATTATTTGAAAAAGTAAAATCTTTTCTCACGAAAAGGGATCACAACTGTTTCAGACTGGGCAGGAGGATGGAGGTAATTCCGACAAATAAGGGAGGTGTAAAGATCATTTACGAAGGACACATGTACACTCAGAAATTTCAAGGTAGAACAACAATAATATGGACCTGTATTAATCGCACTCGTGGGTGCAAAGGCACGATAAAGACTGATCTGAATAGGGCACAACCGCGTTTTTAGGAAACCCTCACAACCATGAGCTATAGACCATGTGGCATCTGAAATAGCGAAGGCTAGGCAGGAGATGAAAGCGCGGGCTCCTGCAACCAATGATTCACCGAAACAGATATATACAGATACTATAAGAAATCTTCCGGAGGGAGGCACAGGCACGCCTTCCAAGCATGCCGGGCTGTCATTAGGAGATCACTCGTAAACCAACGAAGGGGCCCGGCAGAACAGGCAACACTGAGGGAGCTACATGGACCCGGACAACACCCTCACAGAAGGTCCACAACCAACCCAATTTCTGTTGTATGACAACGGGCCTGAGGCCGAGAACAGAATAATTGCCTTTGTCACAGAGGAATGTCTTAGGCACTTCGCGAACGCAGAAAGGTGCATGGATGGCAATTTTGCTATAGCCCCCAAACTCTTCAAACAACTCTACATAGTGCGAGTTCCTCTAGGAGAAATTGAGATAAATGGGATGGTACAATGTCAACAAATTTGGGAACGCTTCGGTTCTGTGAATAGAAAAAAAATCACATTTTCTACGTTATGCCTCCCGTCCTCCACAATTAATAGTTTCGAGGAGGGGCAAACATATTTTAACATTTTGCTTCCCAAAGCTTAGAAAGGACACGCCCCCGCCCTCAGGATTTCCACCCATGTGGCCTATGTATAAGAATAAAATATCACACAATTTACTCAATCTTAGCTCAAATTTCATCTCAGATTTTCTTTTCTGACAAATTTTTCCTTTTACATTTACCACTAGCATTTTTACCTCTGGCATTTTTACCTCTGGCATATTTTCCTCTGGCATTTTTACCTCTGGCATTTTTACCTCTGGCATTTTTACCACTGGCATTTTTACCTCTGGCATTTTTACACCGAACCATACAATACACATATATGTAGTTACGTTACCTTGTTCGACGCCCCTGATAAGGCTAGAACTGACATTTTCATCAATGCAATAAACGCATCACAATTAATAAAAGAGATTTTTTATTTTTATAAATTAATTAATGTAAATATATAGAGGGAGGGGAGAGTGAGAGCGAGAGGGAGAGGGAGATAGAGAGGGGGGCAGTGCGAGAGAGAGAAAGAGAGATGGGGAGAGGGGGAGGGTAAAAAGGAAACACTCTGAAATGATTCAATATGTGATAAAAAGCGCAGCGCAATTCGAAAATCAATACAGACCTTTCGACTCTCTGATATGTATGAGCGGGAAACAATCAAACGAAGTTTGCATTTTGAAATCAATATATGTTATTATAAACTTGAGGTAAAGAGATGACAAATATCGTTCTTTCCTTCCTCGTGGTTCCTATAATCACGAATAAGAGGATACGAACCAAAAACTTCTAAATGAAATTATTTCAAGAACGGTGTCACTTATATGTAGTTTGCTCGATTTAATTTGTCGTATATATATTCCAACAATCAAACTTTTAAAGCGTCCTTTCTATCTGATAGTGTGTGTTTTTTTTAAACCAGTCAAAAGTCACTGATGCCAACTGATGCCGACTGGATAAGCCCGTAGCTTTGAAAACTATCTAATTTTGAAAATTATTATTACTTCGCATTTCATCCAGTTCGTAATACTAGTACCCCCCCCCCCCCCCCCCAGTGGCTGGAACACGGAACGCAACTCTTAAACAGTATTTTTACACTCTCATTAACATCAGCTTTTGTGATTTGGCTACATATGCATGTATACACATGTACATATATCATATGCGTTGATCGGAGGGTGGGGATAGGAGGTAGGGCCAAACACCTTAATCAGAAACAGTCAATTATGTAATTATTAGGGGAACCTGACCCATGGACCCTCTGTTCGACACCCCTGATAAGTATGGAAATGACATAGTTATCAATGCATGTATTACAATATTAAAGGAGTAAGTCGTTCATTGATTAATGAATATATTATAGAGGAATGAGAGGGGGTGGTAAGAGGGGAACACTCATTAATTCAATTTCTGATAAAAACGTAGCACATTTCCATTCGAAATCGCCTACGGGCCTCTTGAATGTATGATCTCTGTAAATGGGATTTTCCCATTTATGCGGGGGTTTTTTTTTCAGATCTATGCCTATGTTTTTATAAACTTGCGGTGAAGAGGAGCATGATTTCCTGCTGTCCTTCCTTGTATCATAATCATCACTAAGTTGATTATGATCAAGAGCCTGTCATAATCACTTCATCATAATCAGAAAGAAGGGCATCAAATTGAGTACTGACGTCTCGTCATTGTACTATCCTAAATATGGTTCCGGATTACGTTTACCTGGGCTTGTTCAGTTCATTTCAGTTTATTTCACTTTAAGCAAAGATACAAGATATATAGGATGTTGATAAGCATGTGCATGTAAGCACATTGGAAATATGTTTCGTTTGCAAGATATATAAACAAAAATTAAAGTAATTTTACTTCCAATTTAGTCTTCAAGAGCAGTATTATTGAAATTCACTGTCGTAAGGGCCTTTATAACAACTCTCACAGTGCAACCAATTTAGTACATAGAAAGTCAAGGCTTTTCATAATTTTTTGGTCCCTTAATTATGTTTCCAAATGCAATGGAGAAATAGACACAATCAATATCAATATTGTACTTATCCTAGATTTATCATGATCCTCGCTTTGGTAAGGTTATCGTCTTAAGTCAGATCAATCATGCTGAAATGATAACGATAGAAATCGCAACCTGCTGAAGAAAAAAAAATAGTTTCCGTTGTAAAGCGACTTCAGGAACTGTGTCATTGAATACAGATACTGGTCTGATCATCCCATTACACTCACTAGCACGTACTGCCTCGAAAACACCAAATCATACCATTATGTTTTCTGACACTGAGAGAGGATTACGTCTCCTGTACTGCTCCTCGGTGATGAAGGCACATCCCGAGTAGTGTTTTCGTGTATTTGTAAAATCTTTTTTTTTTTATTTTTAAGATGGGTCTCCTTCGTTCGCATGTGGTTCGTGTTTTCGCAACTGTATGTGTTTTTCTGTTTTGTGAAGAACTTATAAACAGAGTGGAAGGTGATACAATAATTAAAGTAGCTAACTTTGGGGATGATATCACACTAACCTGCAATCCAGAGAGGTATTATTCCGGTTCAAATGTATGCTGGTATAAAGCTAGAGAATGGCTTACCTCTAGGGACAACAACGAAAACGGAGATCGTATCACCGACTACTATAACGAATATCAAACTAATATGCACAGTTTGTACACCTTAACTATTTCCAATGTCATTTTGGGTGATTCGGGTAGTTACACATGCTACCAAAATAATTGTCAGTCAGCTGTTCGGGTGTATGATGTGCAAATTGTCAGATGTTCTTGCTCTATAAGAGATCACAGAGATCCGAACAAGAAGAAAGTGTTTTGTAATTTGGATAACTCCAGGACGTCAAGTTATAGACTCCGAATAAACATCACGATAAACGAGAACACAAATGCAACTTCTGTTATTCTAGAAAATGCTTTTTCATTTGCGACTTCTTTAGAAACATTGTACAACAATTTTCATTTTGAGTTGAATCCCTACACTGATGTCACTTCAAGTATCAAATGCATGGTACCAGCACAGTTCACATCACCCAATCTCTCCACACATCATCCATCTACTTCTCTGATACCAACGACATCATGGACATCGAGTAGTCGATCTACAGCATCTCAAATAGCTTCTCGAGAATTGACTTCAAGTACCGCAATTTCTACAAGAAATCATTGCACACTACAAAACAAGAACTCAAGCCCAGACACTAATATGAGGGATGGTAATCTAACCATAATCATCATCATTCTTGGTTCCGTTTTTATATTGATAATGATTGTTATCATTGTTGTTCTGCGATGTAAGCAAATGAAAAGTAGACAAGGAAAGAAACATAATAAAAATATGTCAATTGATAACCAAGAAGAAACAAAAATGAATCCTGAAGCTTGTTACGAATCGATTGAAGATGGATCTGGAAAGGGACCAGAGAATAATACCACTTCGATTGAAATGTTGAGAACAAACAACCAAGATGGCAAAGATGGAGATTATCAACCTAAGACCAACGTCCCTCATGAGTACATGGCTTTGATCTCTACGAGATCAAGACCAGTGGAGAGCGAGACCAGATTTAATGCCGAGGTAAAATACGTGAACAGAAAGGTCCGAAATCAACCTAAATTAAAGGGAGTGTCCACACAACCAGGGGACCAGTATGATGATGTCTCGGTACAAGAAATGGGAGATGATGGTGCTGCTAACATGGTCTATTCAGACATACAATAAATTGTAGGATGGGTCTTATACATTATGTCTGAGCTTATCACTGCACAATTAACTATCTTACAATTTATTGATCAGACAGATCCATTTTGAAAATGACAAATGCATAGTTACTAAAGAAATTTTAGTAATTTATAAGATAACAGTATATATTATCGTTACTTTTCCCTTTATTAATAGAATATTTCTCAAGTTATAGTATCTTATATGAACTCTTCTAAGACTGTGATATGACACATCCATAATAATATGACTAGCCTGCCTTTATCTGTTTAATGTAGAACAAAATAATTTGTATCGATTCATTATAATGGTTACATACGGTATTTGGTCGATTGCACAGAAGGAAAGATATATTTGACCGGAAGTTCGGCAAACGCACTTTCATTTCTTTTCTCCATTTGTATTAATGCAAACAAAATGGGAAATCATGTATATAGTGGTGAAAATGCTTTGATATTTTATCCGTGTTGACAGACAATGAAATCATACAATGTATCAAAAAAGATCAAAATTTTGTTAAAAAGCAGAACGTTTTTATGACAACATAAATAGCTTGTGTCGTGTAATTCACCAATAGTCAATTGGATTTTATTTATTTATTTCTGATATTTATACAGGGTGGCTCATATCACCAATTTGGTGGTCTTCCATGAGGCCCTGTTTGGTAACAATAAATCAAATAACATCAACAATAATCAATATATATAAATACACAAGCATAAACACGTATAATACACATTAATCGGTATCCTCATTAGTTAAAGTAGATATTCAAAGAAAATCACAAATATGGCAATTAATGTATCACTAGAAACTGGGAAGCTTACAGATGGCAATCGTATAAGTTTTATGTCAACTGCGTATCTGATGATTATAAAAACAACACAAATAAAAGTTCTTCTCAGCATCTGGAATATCCGAGGATTCGCCAGAAATATAGCGATGTTTTGATGTCGTCACACTCGGGATCGATCCTGCTTAAGCAGACGACGTCCTATAATGAATGAACGTAATTGCAATGCAATTATTTATCAAATTATAAAGAGTTTGGTGTATTTAAACATGACCTTATTTCACACCATTATAAAGGGAAAGTGAAACTGATTCTGATAGCTAAAACCGTTTGATTGTAAATACACAGGAGAAGGGTCAATGATCAATGAAATAAAACCCCACTTTCAAATTGAAAAGCCCTGCGAATAACAGCAGGATTGTATTCGTTCCCTCTTGAAACGCCGAACATGCCCCGGTGCAAGCAGCTGAAAATACAATGGCGTCTTATTTTGTTTACAAGTGACTGATTCCTTAATTTTTTTAACGCTGCATTTTTCATCAAAATAATACCATACACGAAGTTAAGAGTGAGGCAACAGACTAACATTAAGACTGACGCTAGTGAAGGAAGAGAAATAAGTGAAGAGGAGATGACAAAATAGGCTCTGAAAAATGTGTAAGATGTTATGGGACATCGTCTGCTTAGACAGGACTGGTCCATGGTGTGTCGTCACATATCTCAGCAGCGTTCGAGGAGCTCTTCAGCTGCTATATCGGGGGCTGTATTTTACCGTTTTATAATTGATAATAATCATTACTTCAAATGTTTCCAAGCGTTGAATTTGGATAACCTTGTTTAATTTATGCCATCTATGCAATAATAAATATTAAGCCAATATTTAAAATCATTAACGTTCTACTTTAAGTAATCATTCAGTAATATTCATTGACTATTTACAAGAATTTTCGAATTGAATTTTTTTAAATTAAAGATTATTAGCATTGTAAACTGTGAAATAATCAAATTAAAATATGGATGATAACCACACATCAAAATGAGGGGAAAATAATTAATTAACAACACATATACCAAAGAAGTTGCTATGCATAATATCCCCATATAGTTCACAGCTTACATCTCCTCTGCAGATAACAGAGCTTTTAGAGTGTATTTGAAACTGTTTAAAGTAGGCAACATTTTAATAGAAGTTTCAAATTTACTGCAATAAATCATATATACCTACCTATTATGCCAGTAGTCTTGACTACGGGACCCCTTCGAGAATTTAACACAAATGAGTCACAATATTGTGCGCACCCCCCGTAATCCTATTGTCCCCTTCGCCACTCACGCGCGTCAACACGCTACGGCCATCTTCCTCTTTCTTGCTCGCCCCCGACGAGATAGGACGTATAGTCACAGCGCTCCTGAAATCAGGTCGTATAGTATCTTTTAGGTGCGCTTTTTCGCACATTTAAAGCACTTTTAGGTACCTATATTCGCTTAGATTATAGTACTGTGTGTTTTAGTAGTCACTCTTGCCGATTGCAAGGGATTTTTGATATCCTTTTCTTGGCATTTATTTTTCCCTTTCACGGTCAGCCCCACGTAGATATTTCTGTGTGTTTGCGGGTGTTTCCGTTTGTCACCGAGCCTTTGGGTTCGGTGTTTGTTCTTACGGTTTTTTGGCTGTGAAAATCTTTTGTGCGTATCTCCCAAATAAATTTTACTCTTATTTTACTGCATTCAGTTGAAGTATTTCTTATTTCGAAAAGTATACTTTATTGTCTGTTTTATTGCAGTGGTATGAATTCGGAAGAAGAAGCAGGTCACGGAGACCTGCTTCTTCCGAAGAGTCGTCTAGCAAGACGACTCGGCCTTCCAGAACTCTCCCGAGTACTTCGGTACATGGGGGAGGGAGGAGGGCTAAGGGTAAGTTGCCTAGTGGTGTTTCCTTGCAGAGTTTGCCAGTCTCGGAGCTTGCGGCTTCGGGACGGGTGGCGTTAACTGAGTCTGGATTGTCAACTCCGAAGCCCGTGGTTTCGGGGTGGGTGGCGTCAGATTCTAGTGGTTTGGATATCTCGAATCCAATCCCCCGGTCGTCAAGACCAGGGGGGGGGGGGGGCGGTTGTTTCCCGTACGGTAGCGTTCACTCGCTCTGATCCGTTAGGGGAGACGCGCCCCACTACTGCAGGGCAACCCACGGGCTTAGTCCATGTTGGTCTGGGTTCTCAAACCCTAGCCCCGGCAAACGCCATATGGGGGAACGAGTACTTCCTGGGCTGTCTACATTGCCAGCTAATGGGAATGCTCGAGCTAACAATTATGGACGCTCTTCGGAGCAACAGGTGTTTTCACCTGAGTGCGTGACTACTAGTGCTCCCCTATTGCCGCTCTCTAGCGGTCCAATAGCGGGTTCACACGCCTTTAGTAGTCATCGGGCACATACCGAGTCATCTCGGTCTGCCCCCGCACTGGGTGCTTTTAGCTCCCAACCCATGGCTACTGCATCTTCTTGCTTAGCCAATATGGGTGATTTGGGCGATTCTTTGGGCTTACGCCATGAGCGCTCTAATCCCTTTAAGGGAAGTGAACGTCCCTCCGCGGAGGGTTCGGTTCGTGTTTCCGAAGCGGCTTCGGAGATCGAACGAATCCGATTAAGCGTTCTACATTGCCATGGGCACATACCGAGTCATCTCGGTCTGCCCTCGCACTGGGTGCTTTTAGCACCCGGCTCAGACTTTGGGTTCAATACCCATAAGTGCGGTCACCGGAGCGAGTGATTACTTCCGGTTTGACCTGAGGTCACGATTACTAGTGCTCTCCTATTGTTGCCCACGGGCGGAACAATAAAGAGTTCACATACTATTAGTAGTCAGTGGGCGTATACTGGGATCTTGTCCCAGTCTGCCCTCGCACCTGGTTATTGAATAGCCCCTGGCTGACGCCGTATGGGGGAACGAGTGCTACCGGGCTGTTGCTTGGCCAGCTGATGGGTAGACTTGAGCTCATTTTATGGGCGCTCCACGGAGCAACAGGTGTGCTGACCTGTGTGTGTGACTGCTAGTGCTCTCCTATTGCCGCTCTCTAGTGGTTCATTAGCGAGTTCACATGCCTTTAGTAGTCGGTGGGCAAATGCCGGGTCATCCCGGTCCGCCCTTGCACTGGGCGCCTTGGCGCCCGGCCCATGGCTGTTGCATCTTCTTGCTCAGCCGATATGGGTAATTGGTGCGCGTCTTTGGGTTCAATACCCTCAGCGCACTTCTCCCATAAAGGGAGGTGAGCGTCCCTCAGCGGAGGGTTCGGTTCGTGTTCCCGAAGGGCTTCGGGGATCCGAACGAAACCGAATAAACGCTCTGAAAAGCGGGTTTCGACTTAGGCTCTTTTTGAGCCAATCAGAAGCCTAGGGAAGGGGCTAAAAGAGGCAAGGCTTTGCCTGCCTCTTGCCCATCGGGTTTAGCTAACCCTCCGGTCTCTCAGGCTGAGATGTTCGGTGTGAGATGGGCTTTGCCCAGAACCAGGGTTGGTCCCTTGTACCAGGCATCACATCCCCTGCTTTTGTCCCTTTTTTGGGTCGGACATCGAGACTAATTAGCCTTTTATGGTTTATTCTTTGTGACGTGACGTGACGGGATCACATGCGCCTCCTATTCTCGCAGCCTCGGGGCTCCGTCGGGTGAGGAGGCTTATGGCGGTTCATGCGTGAATCCGACTGTTTCGGCCTTTGTTTGTGATCCTTTGTCACGATCATTTCAGGCGGAACCAGTTTTGGAAGCGGCCTCTCAAGCTTCGGTTTCCGAATCGCTGGGGCAGGCAGAGCCTTAGTCGCTCTCCCTTTGTGGGGTAGAAGCGATTGCTTTGTTCTAAACTTTCCCTGACTTTCAGTCAGCCCGCGCGCAGGGTTCGACTTTGCTTGGGTTCAGGCAGCGGGATTCCTCCGAGGGTATTTCTCTAGCGGAGGATTTCAAGCTGGATTATGGACGCATTGAAGCGGCGCTTCTTTTAAGCGTCATGTTTGGTTTGCAGTGGTCATAGTTTCCACTGCAGCTGCCTCGGTCATGTACCGTCGCAGAGTCTTGGTTCTTACGGCCCTTTGGGTTAAGGAATCGGACATCGCACTGCTTCTCTCGGATGTTCCGTCTCGGGTCCTTTGCTTTTGGCGATGCGCGATAACAGGTCTCTGTCTTGTTTACATGCTCATCCTAAGTCGATGCGAGCCTCTGTCCGCGTCTTGGTTGGTGGCTGTCTTCGTTCCTTTCTCCCCGCTTGGGAGGCCATCTCCGGGGACGCTTTTGTTCTCTTGGACGGATTCTTCATAGATCTGTCCGCCCCGCTCCCCGGAGGGGCTATAGGAACTCGGTCACCTCACAGGCCCTAGCTCGTTCTCGTGCCTCATCAGAGATTGAATCTCTGTTGAAAAAGTGGGCTATAGAAAGGGTAAGAGACTGGCTGTCTTTTTCCCTTTCTCCGACTTTTGTTATTCCCAAGCGCTCGGGAAAACTTCAGTACATTTTCGGATGGAGACTCTCGCCTCCATTCTCCCGTTGATCAAGAGGAAGGACTACGCGGTCTTGATAGTTTTCTAAGATGCGTATTTCCACTTTCCCATTCATCGCGCCTCGCGCGATCTTCTGGGGTTTTCCTTCCTCTCAGAGACTTATCGCTTTCGCACTCTTCCCTTCGGGCTGCGCCCAGTCCCTCGGGTTTTTACTCAGGTTGTAGCCGTGCTGGCAGCCTCTCTGAGGCGACGCGGCCTTCGGCTATTTTTGCTACCTGGACGATTGGCTTCTCCTAGCGGAGTCGCGCGATTGTTTGTTGGACGAGACTCGTTTGCTCGTCAATCTTACTCAAGACTTGGGTTTCCTAATATTTGGGAAAAGTCAGAGTTAGTTCCTACTTGCAGCCCAGTTTTTCTGGGGGCTGTGTTGGACATTTGGAATCAGTTGGCTCGGCCCAGTCGAGACAGGTTTCTCACCATTGTCTCGGCAGCTCGCAAGCTCATGCTGGCCAGAAAGGTTCTTGCGCGAGGCAAGTCCTTCTGTACCCCCCCCCCCCCCCCCTCCTCCGTTGATCTCGGTTTCGACGGACGCCTCTTGGTTGGGGTGGGGAGGACATTGCAATGGCAGCGCGGTCGCGGGGGATTGGTCTCATCTTGGGACTCTTCCAGCTGTTTCCATTCCAGCTGATTCCGCGAGTCTTGCGGAAGATCAGGGAAGATCGGGCTCGGGTGCTTGTGATAGCTCCCTTTTGGCCCAGGAGGAGTTGGTTCCGGAGCTAATGAGCCTTCTGGCGGCCCAACCGTTCCTCCTTCCGTTAAGAGTGGATCTGGTGTTGCAGCCCCTCTTGGGGATTCTTCACCACAATCCAGAGTCCCTTCATTTGACTGCTTGGCCCCTGTCGGGGAATCTGCAAGACAGTCGGGTCTCTGTGATAGAGCCGCGGAATTTTTATTGTCCAGTCGTAGAGTTTCTACTAGGGAGATTTATAATTCCCGTCTTTCGGTCTTTTTCCTTTGGCGTAAAGAGCGAAATCAAACCCCTTATCGGCTCCTATTGGTTCAATCGCGGATTTTCTAATCTCGCTATTTGACAAAGGGAGATCCATCTCTACTATCCGAGGCTACCGTTCGGAACGATCGGGGCCATTCATTCGGGTTTCTCAGATGGTTCGGGGATTTCCAATTCCCCGCTGTTAGTGGTATGATTCGGTCGTTCTTTTTGAAGCGACCTCCTTGTTCTAGGTTAGTGCCGTCTTGGAGTCTGCCTAAGGTCCTGGAGGCCTTGGCGAAACCTCTTTTCGAACCGTTAGGTGAAGCTCGCTTCATCATCTTACGGTTAAGACGCTCTTTTTGGTAGCTTTTGCCTCTGGGCAGAGGCGCAGTACTCTTCATGCTCTCTGCCTTACTCCTGGTCATGTTC
Source organism: Heliocidaris erythrogramma (assembly GCA_025617745.1). Lineage (NCBI taxonomy): Eukaryota > Metazoa > Echinodermata > Echinoidea > Camarodonta > Echinometridae > Heliocidaris > Heliocidaris erythrogramma. The sequence goes on from CM046853.1 coordinate 74,719,703, forward strand.
GCTGGGAGAGAAAAGGCGTTAGATTGATTCCTAAGGCTTCTTTTATTGCCAAGAATCAGACAGCTGCCTCTGGCCCTGTTGAGATTTTTCTTTGTCTGCTTTCTGGGTTTTCGTCAGTGCGCGAGGACAAAGTTTGGTGTCCTGTTAGGGCTCTCAAATGGTATATTGATAAGACTAAGTCTTATCGTAAGGATGATCAGTTGTTCCTGATCACTAGAGAGCCTTTTTCTCCTGCTTCTCTTGATTCCATTTCTAGATGGATTGTCGAGGCTATTAGGGCTGCTGGCACAGGGGCTCTTTTTTTCCGACAGTAAGCCTCGTGCTCATGACACTCGTAGTGTCAGCACTTCTTGGGCTCTGTTTCAAGGTGTGGCGCTTGATGATATTTTGAAGGCTGCTTATTGGCGTTCGCCCAATTCCTTCATTTCTTGCTACCTTAGGGATGTTCCCGCAGGTGAGGCTATGTTTGCGTCAGCCACCTTGAAGGCCGCTGTGCCTTTGTATTCTTCGCTGTAATCCTATTCCCTTCTGCTTGAAACATGCCTCCCGGTCTTTGAGTTGGCGCTGGTCTGGCATAATAGGTAGGTATATATGATTTATTGCAGTAAATTTGTAAAATCAGCACTGATTTTCTTATTTACTATATAAATCTATATACCTACCTATGACCCTCCCTCCTTCCCTCACCTTGCAAGCAACATGTTTCTACTTGGGATTGTTCGCAAAAGAGGAAGATGGCCGTAGCGTGTTGACGCGCGTGAGTGGCGAAGGGGACAATAGGATTACGGGGGGTGCGCACAATATTGTGACTCATTTGTGTTAAATTCTCGAAGGGGTCCCGTAGTCAAGACTACTGGCATAATAGGTAGGTATATAGATTTATATAGTAAATAAGAAAATCAGTGCTGATTTTACAAGTTGGTTCCATACTGCAATTTCAGATATTAGGGGACTATGTTTGTATGTGTCCGTCCTAAATTTAGGTACACGCAAAGTATCTCTTACAGCATGTCTTGTGCTGTGATCATGTAGAGAGCTGACATGTTGTAAATCTTTTTTTAAGTATTCTGGTGCCACGCCATGCATTGCTTTATACATCATCACTGCACGTCCAAACTGGAAACGTGTCTGAATAGGCATCCAACCTAACCGACTAAACATATCTTTTGAGGATACATCGAATCTTTCTCCCAAGACTATAAGGGCAGCCCATTTTTGAACCTTTTGTAGTTTAATAGTTTGTCTTTGAAATCTTTCGGACCAAACAGAGGAACAATAATCAAAATGAGGAAGGACGATGGAATTATATAGAAGTTTCAGAGACCTGGTTGGAACATAACTTTTTGCTCGCTTAATTACACTAATATTTTTTTGAGCAGTCTTAATAACTTTTTCCACATGTTCCGTCCATCGCAACTCCTCATCGATCATGACACCTAGACACTAGACACAGAAAAATCCTTTACACTATTAAGAATTGATCGTGGTCCAATAAGCATCACATTTGTCTTATCGGCATTAAGAACTAGACGGTTTTTTGTTACCCTCGAACCACGAAAAAACATTTTCTGTTACCCACGAAAAAACATTTTCTAAACCTTCCTTTTGTTAGCTTTCGCTCTACTTCTGCAACACTTCTTCCGTTAACTGTTAGAGTTGTGTCGTCGGCATACATATCAACAATACCATCATCAATACATTTTGGTAAGCTATTAATGTAGATAGAAAAAAAAGAAGTGGCCCAAGAATTGAACCTTGTGGGACACCCATCACAATTTTTGAGGAACTTGAGGTGGTCCCTTTAAAACAAACCGTCTGTTCTCGGTTAGACAGATATGATACAAACCACTGAACACTCCTATCAGAACAGCCAATGGCTTTCAGTTTATGTAACAGAATATCGTGATCAACAGTGTCAAATGCTTTCCTCAAATCAATGAAAGCAACACCTGTTAATTCATTGTTATCAAAATTCAATGACCATTGGTTAACTAATTTCATAAGAGCTGTTGCAGTAGAGTGAAGGGGACGAAAACCTGATTGGTTAGCACACAATATTTCATATTTGTCGAGAAAATCACTAGAATCTTGCTTACTACGGATAATATCGATATTGGTCTGTAATTACTGGGAGTGGACATATCACCAGCCTTGTAAATTGGAATAACTCTTGCTTTTTTCAAGATTTTAGGCACTTGTCCTGTTGCAATTGACTTATTGATAAGGCACGTTAAAGAGTCAACAATGACATATTTCGCCATTTTCAAAAGACGGCAACTTATTCCATCATCACCTGTTGCTTTATCGTCACTCATGTTTTCAATTTCTTTTAAAACAAATGCGTTCGTGACTTGCTGTAGCTCAAACTTTTCTTCAGTATTAGCTAGCTCATTTTCTTCTAGAATGATTTCAGCGTGTTTTGGGATATCACGCGTAATATTTTGAGCACAAGTAACAAAATATTCATTAAATGTTTGAGCAATACCTTTGTCATCAGTAATTTTGGTCCCATTCACGTCTAGGCTGCTGGGTAAGACATGATTGGATTTAGGAATAATGTGCTTGATACTCTGCCACATTTTTTTGCTATTCCCTTTACTCATATCTATCTGAGAACTGTGATAATTTCTTTTTTCTTTTTTCAGAAGATAATTCACTTTGTTCTTCAGTTCTTTGTACCTAGCCCATGATGTGTCACCACCTTTCTTAAGCGCCACATCATGGGCATGATCTCTTTCACGCATTGTTTCAATTATATCGTCATTAATCCAAGGGCACGCATTATTTCGTATTCTTTTTTCACATAACGGCATATGTTTATCAACAACATGCATAAATAATTTATGCCACGTCTCCCATGCAATGTCAATATCATCAAAATTTACATATGATCTCCATGGAATTTTTTGAAGATCATATAGAAAATCTTTGAGATCGAGGTTTTTTAACGAACGAAAATTTAGCAGATTTGCCCTTAGCGGATTTTTTATTGTTATTGAAACTTCTCACAGTATAGACTAGATAATGGTCACTAATGCTAGTCTTAAAAACACCAGTCTCAGAAAACAACTCGGGATTAGTGACAAAAATCAAGTCAATGATTGAGTATGTATTTTGAGTTATACGGGTAGGCATGTCAACCAATTGCTTAAGACCATATAACTCAAATAGGAATTGTAATTTTTCTGCATTTGTATCTCTTTTATCACTGATAAAATTACAGTTAAAATCTCCCAAAATAGCACAACTAATATTTTCAGACATTACTTTTGATTTCATTTGATTTGATTTGATTTATTTATTTCTGCTTGATTTCTCAATTCATCAAATAATGGAATGCATACGTTATACAAATTATGCGATATACAATACAATGGAACATCATGACATTAATATATATCTTAAACTACAAGGCTAACAGTAAAATTACAAAAAGAAAAATTCAAGCAAGAGGGTTTTCATAATAAGCCGAGGCTTGACAGCATGAAAGCCCTTTGAGATAAAATATAATGATAAAATAATGAGAGAGAGAGAAAGGGAAGAAGATACAGACAGAAATAGGGATGAAGAAGGAGGATAAAGTGAGGCAATTGTACTTTTCCAAATATTTTAAATAACAACTGTATTAACAATAGAGAGTAATCATCCCGTTTGAGAGGCAGACATGATATTAACATATAATGGTAAGCGGTAAACTTGTTTTAAACGAATATCATATCTGCCTCCCAAAGAGGTGAAAATGTACCAAGTCATGGGTCCTATTTACATAATTATACAAGGCATTATGGGTGTACTACAAATTTAATATATATATATAAAGCTTCCTTTTATTAATAGTTATGTCCAGCCAATCGGCTGACGGATAAGAAATATTAAATATAGGTAAAATTAATGTCAGATATAATCGTTTGCATTGGCCCGTCGCCGGGTGCTCGGAGAAGGCTTTTTCCCCTGCTTATTGATATAATGTTCTATTTATTCAAGCCGAAATGCTGACATCATAATCCCGTTACACTGGTGCGTACGTGGTTGTTGTTTTATATGTATTTTCTTATGTAAAATTCGGTAACAATTGAAAAATAATGCTATAAATCATGTGAGCACTTCGGTATATGCTTCAGAAATTGCCACGGCGCACAGGAAATGCTTATATACCCTAAAACGTGTATTGTAATATCATTGCTGTAATGAAAGTGACAAAACCATCCAATACTATTTCGTTGAATGCGATTTTAATTATATACTCATATTACTGTATCATGCATTGGTCGTTCCCACTATTTTTAAAGACTATTTGATTACTCTTTGGAGCCTATAACTCACAAGCGTAGCTTTCTCCTTAGGCTCCTCAATATTTCACTTTTATTCTTGCCCAGTCTGTTCAATTGATATTGTGTGCAAACGTAAAGATATGAGGTACTCATCTTCTTTCATTTTCTGTGACAATATATCTTATGTTTGTTTGTACCATTTATACTGTAAAAACCCATTGTAGATGTGAAATATGAAACAAACTGAAACTGAAATTGAAATATATGTATATACATATATATATGTATACATAAAGACTTTTGCTCTAGAAATTAATTGGGTCACTAAACATGTCACCTGATAGATCACCACTGATGATTATCATGATAATAATGTATATACAGTGTGTCTATCAATATTTTCAATAATTAACGTATTATATTTTCCTTTCTTTCTAAACAATTTGTAAATCACTATAAGGCAATCGTCTGTATTGTTGACTTTCTTTCAACACTCACGTTTCGTGGATTTGTTATTCACAAAAACAATGTCATGAAGATTGATATAATATTATACAGGGTTGGAAAAAAGTTTGGAATATTTTTATTCCAAGAATTATTTCTTGTCTTAAACATATCCCTCGTCATTTTAAGTTCTTCTTTGAGGTTCAAATAAAAGATATGTGTCCTTTTAAACTTTAAAAGCACAACATTAAAAATCAGGCTTATCACACAGTGCAGAGGTCCACTTGGAATTCGGAAGCGTATATTTGCTGTTTTTGCAAATGTCTAACGAAAAAGTTAAATAATCAGATACAGTTTAATTGCTATACCGAAGTCCTCAAAATGACTGCAAACTGCACGTAGCTTTTTCAAAATTCCACGTGAAGTACAGAAATGTATAACAAGATGTTCAAACACAAATAGAGCAAATCTGACAACATGTGGTTCATTGGTCAGCCATTGTAACATGTTTAACAATATTACGTAATCTTTGGTACAAGATGGAACAGTAGACTTCATTCAACACAGTTAATCCGATTTGGATGAATTATTCATCACAATATAGTAGAAACTAGCATTTAAAATCAGACATACTCATCGCCAAAAAAATATTCCAAACTTTTTTCCAACCCTGTACGTAACTTTTGTATATACTCTTGCAGGCCTCTTTGTTGAGCATTATGCAAATAGAGGGCAGTACATAAGAATAATCAGATAGAAAATGCATGTATGTAATATTATAGAGAATACTCGTCATGTGATCTGCGTTGATTAGTATTAGATATGAAAAAGCTAAGACAATTTTGTGAAATTTCCTGAATTCAAAATTGTAAGTGCTTCCTTAGAGTCTTAAAGGTCCCCTGTTATGAAATTATAATTCTTGGTATTTTGTTCATGCATCTCATCTAAATTGAAAAATCACATCCGTTTGCAATAAATACGTATCAAGATATTTTTAAAATAATATTTCCCCCAGGTATTCATGTCCAAAACAGTCTGCTAAGCTCCGCCCCCTTTTAAACCCCGAATTCTCGTTCCGCGAGCATGATTGACGTGTGACGTCACAAACCGACATTGCCGATGCTTGTTTACAATATTGCCTATGTATTACATGTGCAAACTAACTTGCTGTTTCGTATACCACCTCGAAAACCACCTCTAAAGCGAAGTATGCCGCAACGCTGCGTTGTTGCAGGTTGCAGTAACACCACAAAGGAGGGTGTCAGTCTACATTTATTCCCTAAAGACCCAAATATAAGAAGGAAATGGACCGCAAAAGTAAAATTAACTCGCGCCCATTGGAAGGGGCCGAGTGAGCACAGTGCTGTGTGCTCCGAGCACTTTTGTGCGGAGGACTTCGTCGATAGCACGGGGCTGCGTATGGCATCAAGAAGAGGCCGTCCTGAAACAAGTTTGATCATACATGTATCAATAATATGAAATTTGGCGACTCTGAGCTTTACCTCACAAGCACCTCTCTCAATTGGTCTTTACTATTAAAAATGATTTTTTTTTTTTGTTCTTGATGAAGAAAAAGATCTTTCTCCATAAAGAGTGTTATAAAAATGTTTATCATGGTAGAGTGGAAACTCAGTATAAAGAGGTCTGATACAACAATATTCCTGATATAACAAGGCAATATTTTGGTCTCAACTTTTTATATTCTTTTTTTTTTAAACTGATGTAACGAGATTCTGGATTTAACCAGGTAATTTTAATAGTCCCAAGGACCTCGTTATACTAAGTTTCCACCGTATATTTAATATTGATTTTTGTTACCACCCTGAATGCAGTGAAAATGTAACGGGCAATTTTCAACCTACAACCCCCCCTCCGGCAGAGAAAAAGGGGTATACATCACAGTTACAGGTTGATTCCTACTTCTCTACCTTATACATGTAGTTCATTTGACAGAAAATCTGTTTTCCAATGATTCCCTCTCTCTCTTTCACCTTTTCTTCTCTTGTGCTTTCCCTCCCTTTCTCCCTCTTTATGCCCAAAATTCTCCACTTACACACATCTTCCCTCAACTTTTTATCTCTTTTTCCCCCAATGATTCCCTCTCTCTCTATTTCTCCCCTTGTGCTTTCCTCCATTTCTCCCTCTTTATGCCCAAAATTCTCAACCTTTATGCCCAAAATTCTCCGCTTTCACACATCTTCCCTCAACTTTTTTATCTCTCCCTTTTTCCCCCAATGATTCCCTCTCTCTCTATTTCTTCCCTTGTGCTTTCCCTCCATTTCTCCCTCTTTATGCCAAATTATCCACTTTCACACATCTTCCCTCAACTTTTTTATCTCTCCCTTTTCCCCCCAGTGATTCCCTCTCTTTTTCACTATTTCTTCTCTTGTGCTTTCTGTCTCCCTTTCTCCTTCTTTTTGCCCAATATTCTCCAATTACACACATCTCCTCTCAACTTTATCTCTTTTTTTTTTCTTTTTCCATTCTGCCAATTGTTGGTTTTGATCTCATTCACGCACTCACACCTTTCTTTTCAATTGTTAGTTTCATTCACGACAAGCCTTGCATAGTAAATGTGTTTGAGCTCTTCCAGAGATGACAAAAATATTCAATTGATTTGAAATATATTATTACTTCTGGAGAAATGTAGATATAGATGTATCCAGGAAATGGTTGTCTTACAATTGAACATCATTCTTGACTGAGATACATGCATCTTTACAACATCCATTACAAAAAATGCTCTGGGCAAATACTTAGATGTGAACTCAGTTACCCAATTCCAATTTTATTTCTGACAGTGAAAATGAATATTCAATTCAAAATAAGCCTCCTAGACTACTCTTTTCCTCTGATACTTGAAGCAAAAACAGCAATAACATTTTTACCACATTGTCACAGTGTAGCACACCCTCATGTAATAAACCCAACTTTCAGGAAAACTGATATCCATGTATAGGAATTAAATATCAAGAAAAGATAGACTGAACAATGACGTACTATGGCATTTTTTACATTTCTTATAAACAG